>JADLZN010002893.1:0-108992 GCA_018155175.1 Sinocyclocheilus anophthalmus
CTGTGTTTTTCGTTTGTGAAAGCGAAACTACTTTGTTTGGCCTACCAAAAGATGATATCCGCTTCGTCATGCCTAGAGCCTAGAGCTGATCCGTGCTGGTTGCTGAGGAAGTACTACAACTTTGCGCTGTGGATCGCCCGGATTGGCTTTCACCGTGGACGAAGCGGAGTCCAGCCCGGGGGTCGTCACATGTGGTTGCCACAAGCCCCTCTGGACGCTCCTTCGTCGATTCCGCCGGCCGCACCGTTCTCAAGCCCACCGACCTCCGGCCGTTCCTCACTCTAGCCCTCCGGCTGTTCCTCACTCTAGCCCCCAGCCTCTGCCCACTCTAGGCTTGCCGCAGCTCACTCTCGGCGCCGTGTGTCACGCATTTTCGTTGTGAAAGTGAAACTACTTTTTTTTTGGCCTTCCAAAAGAGGACACTACTAGAATTCAGTGGTTAAGTTGTATTTACAGCATTGTTCCAGAACAGTTCACCCCAAATATTCAGATGTGTGCAGCACATTTTATGGAGGACGTTTTCCTGATCCTGGTAGAGTAGACTACAATGCCGGCTGTTTTGACTCACATACTGTAAGTAAGTTTTTTTTATATTTAAAGAATGTGACACTGATATTTAAAGCGAGTTTGGGCAGTGTAGAGTAGGGCTTGTTGTTTGTCATTTCTCAGATCACGAATGCAGACATGGTTTTATGTTTACTCGGCGTGATTCAACGCAACGCGTAAAAAGACAGTATAAGTCATTATCCATAAGGGCGTAACATTTCCGTCACACGCTTGAGGTATTCGGCCAATCACAACACACGGAATAGCTGGCCAATCACAGCACACCTTGCTTTTTCAGAATGATGAGCTTTGTAAAAATTTACGTGTTTCAGAAAGGTGGGGCATAGGGGAGAAACAATAATGTAGAGTATGTGGAAAATAATGTTTTTTAACCTTAAACCACATATACATTTCATTACACCAAATACAAAAAGTAATGATCTTTTTAGCAACATCATATTACCCCTTTAACTCAAAGACACGATGTCACTGAATAAATAGAGTGCTGCACATTTCAAGTCAAAACGTGGCAATATTTAAGCGCTGCTAAAGCGCCACCTCGTGGCAGAGAATGAATGTGAAAGTTTTTTTTTTACTGTTTTAAAGGCGATAATGCACGCTGGAAGGCTAACACATCGGCATCTTGGATAATGGCAATCTATGAACATAATATTGAAAGTTATAGATGATGAAGAACGTTCAGTGGCGCGGTGGAGATGAGAGGACGCTTGTCTGGTGAGCACATATGAGCACTTTTGCTCTGTTTTTTATAGAATAATTATTTTGAAACGTAAAAGCACAGCTAATAATCTGATAAACCATGTATTGAGAGTAAAGTACAGTACAGGATGCTTTCAGTAAATATACATGGATATTATTACAGTGCTGTGTTTATACACAGCCAGGGCCACATTAACGATTGGGCTAGGCGGGGCTGAAGTCCCGGGGTCCGGACAAGGAGGGGGCCCGTGATTGGCTGTGGAGTAAATTGACTGGTCATCAGTAGCGCCGATTGCCAAAGCCTCGCTCCTCACTTATTAGCGCTATTATTTAGTGGAGCTTTTCCATATATTCCATGCATTACCTTTAGAGATTGAAACATCACGTTTGAATTTGGTTTACCAATAAAATGCATTTATTCTATATTTTTTACTTTTGAACGACCAGTGCACCACGTATCAGGTGATCGCTGCAATGTCCGCATTCACCTCTCTTCACTTCGTTCTGGCGGGTGGGGGGGGGCCCTGGAAATGGTCATGCAAAGAACAATCTTCGATAAGTAAAAATGTAAACTATTCTAAAAAGAAAGTGAGAGAAGGGCTATTCTAAAAAAAAAAAAACGAGGAGAGAGGGGAAAACATTAGTTAGTGAGTCAGTAAAATCCCCAGCTATCAGTATTTAAAATATTTAGTTATTTTACTAAAGCTGATGATGGAGTGGAAGTTGTGAAACAGCAAGTGGACCGGGCACATGGAGCAGATAAAATCACAGCGTCATTGTCCCCACAGATTTTAGGTTAGTTTGACAAGTTAACAAGTTAACAACTTGATGGATGTATATTGCTTTTTGTGTTTAAACAAAGTATATTCGATTATGGGTTGAGAGATAAACCGGTAGAAATATATAAATCGTTTTGCGTGGCATGATGTAGGTTAAGCTTTTTTTTTAAACGCATTTTAAGCATTGTGGTTTAAAAACAAATTGAACTGTTTCAGGGCATAAGCATGGGGCAAGGGTGCGAACTACGGAGGAGCTACGGGGAGCTCGGCTCCCTTAATAAGACATGGGCTCCCCTGAAAAACGTGATTTGTGAAATTTTGGGGGTCTCAAAATAATATTGACAATGTGTTATTTTGACGCGCAATTTTTTGTGTAATGTGATCATCGTGGATTGTAAAATTGCAAAAATATCGTTCATTCATGCATGATGGCGATTTAAATCTAATTCACTTCAATTAAGATAACTATACATGCTATTATTTTGTCATGAGCATCAAGGTGTGGGGGTGCTTCGGTGCAAATTCCACTCATGTTTTGTACATGTTAACTCAAAGATTCGTAGCAAAAATATAGACGTTGGACTCTGTGGTCGATTCTGTGTTAAGGTAAGGCATGTTATTCACATTTATGTGTTGTGGCTGGGTTGTTATAGGTCTGCGTGACTCTCTATGTCTTAGGCCTAATTGAACGGAGGGATTATGGTATTCTTCTGTAGCCTAACGACGAGTAACTTTAACCATTGTTCATGTGATCGACAGCCTGATGCTTTTTGTTTTATTAGACTATTTGTGGTGGCTGTTTTTGGTTCACCTATCAATTCGTGTCGTAAAGTAGAAAGGTAAATCCTGGGTATGTGATTTATCCTATATAAGTGGTTGCATAAAGCAGTATGCCTACACTTGTTAGCGGTTATGTATCCTTGATTCTTGTAAGCGCCCCTTTTGAGGCACGCGCAGCGCACAAGTGTCTTAAAGGGGTCATATGTTGTGATTTAAATTTTTCCTTTCTCTTTGAGTGTTACAAGCTCTTGTGCTAAAGAAGATCTGTAAGTTGCAAAGACTAAAGTCTCAAATCCAAAGAGATATTCTTTATAAATTTCAGAGTCAGCCACACCTACCTAAAATGGCTCTTTCTAACATGCCCCCACATATCTACGTGTGGAAGATTTGCATAACGCCACCCAAATTTTCACTACAAGAAAGAAGGCGTAAATTTTATTCTTGCTGTAGTATTGTTGCAGCCGCCATGTCATGAAGGCACTGTGTTTCATTGAGAAAGCGAAACTACTTTGTTTGGCCTCAAAGAGGCGATATCCGCTTTCGTCAAGCCTAGAACCTGTTCTGGTCCTGAGGGAATACATCAACTTTTCACCGTGGACGAAGCGGAGTCCAGTCTGGGGTCGTCACATGTGGTTGCTGCTCATTTGTCGCATCTGCCAGGCGCGCCGTTCTCGACTCCGCCGCCTCACAGCTCATTCTATCCCGGCCTCAGCGCACGCTAAGCTGGGGCTTCGGCTCACGCTAGCCCGGCCTCATCTCACTCTATCCCGGCCTCAGCGCACGCTAAGCCGGGGTTCGGCTCACGCTAGCCCGGCCTCAGCTCACTCTAAGCCGTGGCTTCCCTCACTCTAGCCACTGTGTGTTTCGTTGTGAAAGGCGAAACTACTTTGTTTGGTCTTCCACGACTACAAATCAGTGGTTAAGTTGTATTTTACAACACTGTTCCAAAACAGTTCAACCCAAATATCCATTTTTGTGCAGCGCATTTTATGGAGGACTGATTACTGTTCCTGGGAGTGTAACGTTAGACTACAATGCCGGCAGTTTCTGACTCATGTAAGTACGTTTTCATTTAAAGGATTTGCCACTGATGATTCAAACGCGAGTTTTGGGCAGTGTAGAGTAGCACTTGTTGTTTGTCATTTCTCCGATCACAAATGCAAACAGAGTTTTATTTATAAGTCATTATAATCAGTAATTATGTCCCCCCTGGATGCAACAGATGCCTCGTTTATAACGTGTTTTAATGTTTTTGTCTCGTCGCTACGGCCGGACACGGCATCAACAGTATGTTGAGGGGGCGTAACATTTCCGTCAGACGCTTGATGTATTTGGCCAATCACAACGCACTGGGTAGCTGGCCATTCAGAGCACACCTCGCTTTTCAGACCATGAGCTTTGTAAAAATCGATGCGTTTCAGAAAGGCGGGGCATAGAGGAGAAACAATAATGTATAGTATGTGGAAAATAATGTGTTTTTTAACTTTAAACCGCATAAACACATTTCATTACAACAAATACACAAATAATTTTTTTTAATCACATCATATGACCCCTTTAAATGAATGTTAATAGTTTAATAGTAATAATATAAAGCATGTGTAGTAGTAGGCTATATGAGAATCCTACTATGATGAGCTTTTAAAGGGATAGTTCACCCAAAATGAAAATACTGTCATCATTTACTCAACCTCAAGTTGATCTAACTGTATGAAATTTAATTTCTTCTGCTCAACACAAATGATTATATTTTGAAGAATGTTGGTAACTAGAAAGTTTCTGGTCCCCACTGACTCCAGTAGTGTACTTTGTTTTTCATACTATGGAGTCATGTGGGCCCAGCAACTGTTGGGTTACCAGTATTGTTCCAAATACATACTTTTACATTCAACAGCAGAAGGAAACTCATACAGGTTTAGAAACAGAACAGAACCTTTAAATTTTTTGGGTGAGCATTCCTCTAAAGTAGCTTAATTTAGCTGCTATTAAAATTTATGACAGTAATGTTAATCAAACATTAGAAAGAAATCACTCACTGTCCTTGACCGAATTACTTTTGTAAAATAAATAAGAATGAATGTACATTTAATTTATACAGTGAAGACTATTCAGTCTATTTGCACATTTTTTTTTTATACAATATATTTATTATTCAGTGCTTTGAGTTTTTCAAGTAAGGTCTTAAGTATAAGCTTGTTTTTACTTAAGCTAGTATTTTTTTTTTTTTTTTTAAATATTGAAATTGGTAACAAGAATTATGAAATTTCAATGCATAAATTTTGATGGGATAAAAATCCTATTTAAAGCTTTATATATATCATTATTGTGATGGGGGGCCCTGCAGTAAGTCATAGCCCCAGGGCCCAGTAAGGTCTTAATGCGGAGCTAGCGGCACAGCTCGCGTCTGATCTCCAGGCAGGATGCTGATGCTGATAGAGGTAGGATGCTGATGCAGGGGACTCAAATTATGCACATAAATGGAATGATATAAAGCTGGAGGATGTGGTTTTAGATTTTAATAAACCACATGGATTTTACAATTTATAGAGTCTTGTGTCCCCTGAAAGAAAAATAATGATTGTATAAAACACAAAATTTTATATTCGGTATAATTCGCTTATGCCATTTTGTATATTACTACTTAGACAAACATTAAAAAATAAAAAATAAATTGAGTCAATAATCAAGAAAAGTGCTATGGCACATCGTATAATAGGATTATGGGGGCAATATGTTTTATAAAACCTGTTTTTGCAAAGGAAACTCACAAAGACATTTTTAGATGCAAAAAAGGGACAATTTTACTCCCTTCGGTTATAATTCAATGACTCCTGTTTAGAAGCTGTAATTTGAAAGATTTTTTTTTTCTGGTACATTTTGGCACCTAGTGGAATCAAACAATATAAGTTGCAGGGAGCTGGAGCAAATAGAACCTGAATAACAGACTTTCAAAAAAAAAAAAAAATTCTGAAAACATAAAAAAGTGCCTATGTTTTTTTGTTTATTGTAATATTTGAAACATATATAATGTTATTTATGAAGAATTACTATCATATTTTGTAGTTCAAAGGGTTTTTTATATAATGAAACCATTTTCTTTTAATTTCCTCCATTGTATGTGTGTAGGGTAAGCATTTGAAATTGGGTATGTGGAAATTTAGGCGAAAATACACAAAAATGCCCCAGAGCTTAAGTGTTTTTAAAATGGGTCATAAATTGCCTTAATTTTATTTTATTTTTAATTCTGCAGATACCCTGTAAATAGTGAAATAAAATTCCTTCCTTTATATTTTTTGATATTTGTGTATTATAAATATTTTTGATTGACATTTAAACTACTATCTGATTTTCTATATTTAAAAAAAAAAGGTCTTTTTTTATTTGGGCTAGTTAAATTAATTTTCGGGCTACCAAAATCTGAAGAGTACCTGCCCGAAGGGCTACCAGGAATTTTTTAATTTTGCGTGCCCTGAACTGAAGAAGTACTCGTTACATTTTTTTAAATAAAAAAATATGGTAAAGAGAAACTCAAAAATGCTTTTGATGTGTAAAAAAATAATGAGGTTGTTTTCACTCATCACGCACACAGATTTCAGCTTCAGTTATAACTTTTATCAGCAAAATTTTTGGCATCAAAACTTTACCATCAAATCTGAGGAAGCATACTAAGGTAGCAAAGTTGCGTTTTTTTTTCCCTCCAAAAAGTTTACTCATATTTTTGTATTTTTTTTTTGTTGTGAAGTGAAGTGACGTGGCATGTGGCCAAGTATGGTGACCCATACTCGGAATTAGTGCTCTGCATTTACCCATCCAAAGTGCGCACACACAGCAGTGAACACACACCGTGAACACACACCCGGAGCAGTGGGCAGCCATTTATGCTGCGGCGCCCGGGGAGCAGTTGGGGTTCGGTGCCTTGCTCAAGCGCACCTTAGTCGTGGTATTGAAGGGGGGAGAGAGCGCTGTACATTCACTCCACCACCTACAATCCCTGCCAGTACAAGACTCGAACCCACAACCTTTTGGGTTGAGTCCGACTCTGTAACCATTAGGCCACGGCTGCCCATGATATAGATGTCTGTATTATATTGGCTGAATGCACAAAATGGCTGAGTGCAAATAGAGTCAGTGATGAGAATTTAAATACAATTCATGTTTAAGTAGGGATGACTGCCTTTTTTTAAATTAAATATTCCAAACTTCCAAACCATGTTTTCATGAGCATTGTATGTTAAATAAATGATAAATCGTGTTTAGTGATGTTCTTATCAGGCAGTGGATAAGTTTAATGTAACAACTTGGTTTAAGCTCAAACAATCTAGTTAAAGCTCAAACAATAATCAGAGGTTATGCTAGTACTGTTTATCGATGGAGGAGACAGGAGGGGCTTGGAGCAAGAGGAGTCCAGCTGGACCCAGGCCACAGCCATGATGGCGACCCACGGTGGAGCCATGGAGGTGGAATGGCTGCCGACTCCAGGGGGCCGACCAACGGCTGCGGAGCTGGTGGTGGAGGAGCCCGAGGCGGAGACAGAGAGCTGAAGAGCCAGGGTGACGAGGAGGATCCAGAGGGCCGCGGCGGAACAGGTGGCTCAGGCGACCGAGGCGGAGGCATGGATCCGGAAGGCCGCGGTGGAGCCGGAGCGACAGAGGCCCGAGGTGGAGCTGAAGGGAAGGAGGAGCCTGACGGAGCCAGAGGGATGGAGGGACGAGGCACAGCCAGAGGAGTGGAGTCCCGAGGCGACGGACGGTTGACGACAGACCAAGGCAGAGCTGGAGATAAGATGGAGCCGTGGACTGCCTGGCAACGGCGTAGAGGAGGGAGCTAGGAGCCATGGTGGAGCCGCTGGGTTGATGGGCCGAGGCGGAGTCTGGGACTCAGTGGCTGGATGCGGAGGCAAGGGATTCTCCAGCCATGCCGACGATGGAGACTGGCAGACCCGCAGTGCTCACACCGAACAGATGGTGGGCTGAGGGCAGGGCCGTGCAGAGACCTTTGGAGGGGCAGGTGCTCAAAGTATAAAAGGGGCACATGGAGCACGGCTTTTAATAGGGCTGTGTTCCTTGCTGAGACATGTATCGAAACGGATGCTTCTGTATTGATAGCAGCAAATGCCGTGACGCAGTTTTGAAAAAGAAACACAGAACAGAAAAGACCATTTTAAGTTTAAAAGTTAAATAAATATTTATTTGCACCTTAATCACTCTGAAAATAGAAACGGAATTTAATTAGGCCTTATTATTTTTGAGTTTACAGTGTATGGTGGTTTTGCTGTTGTAAACACTACTGTTGTTTTTGTAGAAAAAATATTTCTGTCTTATTTAAAATAGAATTATATTATAATCCTGTTCTGAATTTATTCATTTTTAAATTATAATGATGATAAAAACAGGATTGATAAGTAGCCTATAAATCGGAGGATGAGAAAATCAGTATAAGCCTGTTTTATCAGGGTTGTGATAATTATTTTTAAGGCACTCTACGTTTTTAAAATAAATACTGTAATAAAAAAAAGTTCAAAGTAATACTTGTTTAGTCAACTTAACTAACCCTCGACGCCCTTTAAAATTTTCCCAATCAAACAGCAAGAACGAAAAAGAACAGGCACCTTTGTTTATATTGCTGTGTGTAGAACGTTAACTGCATTTTTAATATTTAATTTTAAAGAAATGTAATTTCGTTCCCCGCACTTTATTCGGGCAGGTTTGTTCACATAGAGGTTTGTAGATTTAAATTCAAAGAGACAGTATCGATAGTCTATGCATGACCTGACGTTTTATTCGTATCCAAAATGAGGAGAAGTGAATATCTGGAGCGCTCAACACTCTCATGCAGTGTATGTTTAATTCATACTCGAAGCCGGAGGGCGCTCTTGTGCAGAAAGTTCAAAACAGACTCATAGAAGTAATAACTTAAGACATGCAGGAAACCCTAATATGAACAAAAGCATCCGGCTATCGCTGTAGCTGAGCTGAATAAAAAGCTGAAAAAAAAACGTGAAGACAATAAACACACGATTGCGAAAATATACGGTTTATGTGTGTTTTTCAAGTTATCTCCAGGTAATAAATAAATTTTATGAATAATGCAGTACTGATTGACATATCATTTAGTAGCCTATAGAAACTATAAATTTCCTGCCTTATTCTGTGATAAAAATGGGGAAAAGGTGCTCGTAGTAGCCTTTATAAACCGATCATAAAATTGTCATTAGGAAAATATTGAACAAAAATATTATAGCACCTTGCTGCAGCTAACCTTACTTCCACAGGCTACAAACAGCAATATAAACAACAGCTGTGCATGCTCTCTTCATGCAGTTATTGTATAATAATAATAATTTAATAATATAAGTATACAAGCACACCGCTCCGCTGAGAACTGCACTTACCGGCAGCCGCGGACGTTATGAAGGCATCCTGGTAGTGCGCTACATTAAAGGTGTCTGAACGTGAGGGATAATCCCTGATGAGATCATCAGGTGAAAGGTCATCATCATGTGGATCATTTTTTTATGACTAAATTGTAATTCATTCATTTTTCTAATAGTTAGATTAGGCAGGCCTTCACAAAATGGCGTTTAATTACAAAAAAATAAAAATTGCCTAGACAAAAGGGCACTTAGGGCATCAAGGGGAAAGGGGCAGGTGCTCAAGCACCCATCGCACCCCCTCTGCACGTGCCTGGCTGAGGGGGAGCAGAGGGGCTGCCAGACAACAGCAGTGGAGGAGGCAGGAGCGGGAGGGTTGGTGGACAATTCTAAGCCTCCGGGCTCCCAGGGCTGTAAACAGGAGCAGAAGCCCTCCCTGGGCGAACTTGGGAACGGAAGCCCTCTCTGTGTTGGACTTGGGGACACGAGCCCTCTCTGGGCTGGATGTGGAAATGGGAGCCCTCCTTGGACTAGACTCTGGATCTGTGGCCCTCCCTGGGCCATACGTGGGAACCGCAGCCCTCTCTGGGCTGGACGTGGAAACAGGAGCCCTCTCTGGACTAGATTCGGGATCTGAGGCCCTCTCTAGGCCGGACGCGGGAACCACAGCCCTCTCTGGGCTGGACGTGGGAACGGGAGCCCTCTCTGGGCTAGACTCGGGAACAGAAGCCCTCTCTGGGCCGAACTCAGGAACAGAAGCCCTCTCTTGACTCTGGTCAGGGGCTCGAGCCATCTCTCGACTCTGGTCAGGGACTAGAGCCAACAGTCTTTTCCTCCTCATGCTCCTCTTTTGGGCTTAGGTGAAGGAGATAGCTGCTGTGATAGGGCTTGGGAGTGAATCGGCCGGCAGGCCAGACTTGGGAATAACAGCCCTCTCTGGGCTAGATGTGGGGGTAGAACTGACAGAGGGCTTTGACGAAGGAGGGAGGAGAGGGTGCAGGTCAGCAAATACATCCAAAACCTCTCCTTCTAAGTCCAGCAATCCCAGATCCACATTGAGCTCACCCTCAGCCATGGTGCAGGTGGCGGAGCTCCTCTCCGTGCTCTCGCTGTCCACGGCATTCTCCCCTCAACGCCGGCTCTCGCACCTGGTCTGACGTCATCAGCAGCTCCGGCTCTGCGGCGATCCTCAGCTCTGTCACTCCTTGCTGTGATGGCTCGTCGGTCGCGGTGGGCTCGGGCTCTCCATCATCGGTGGGCTCAGGCTTGAGCTCCGCGCAGCGGGGTGATGGTGGGCTGGGCTCTGGGTCAGGAGTGGAACTGGCAAGATCATCCTCTGGACAGACAGTGAATGGCGATCCGTTTCTCGCCAGTATCCACTCCACAAATGTTGCGAAATCCGCTCTAGAGCAATTTCTGGACAACGACACTCTGCACGCGGGGTTCAGGCTGGCGTGATAGAACGCACAGAGCGCATCGTCCAGGTAACTGGTTCGATGGGTGATTGTCCAGAAACATTCCTATGGCCCTTGGGTGACTCCTCCCCCTGGCCGCAGGAGATGAGATATCCCGGATGGCAGAAGGGTCGAAGGATCCATGGGGAACAAACAGTAACAAAACACTGAACACAACGGATGGAACACACGCAGTAATTACTTTTTTGTCGGTCGATCTTCTGTCACCTCTGTGTCAGGAGAACAATGGAGACATTACGTAGAAACAGTCCTTTATAAATCCAAACAAGGGGGTATCCCACTAGGAATGGCTGTAACACACTAACATGAATGTTTGTGCCCACCAAGATACATGGGTAAGCTGAGGGTGTAATTACAAGAACCACTACCTGGATGCATGCACCCAATCAGCCCCGGGAGAAACTGGGTCACGGGGAGCACATGGGAGAAAATACAACAAAACAGGTCCATATTCCTGACACATATGGGATAGCATGAGGGTGTAAAGGATTGGGTATCCCTAAGGGCTGTATTTTTTGTGTTCCACTTTGCTGCATTTTAATTTAATTGACCTACAGCCATTGTGTTTTAACCAAACCTGTCTGTTTGACAAAACATTTATTTAGTTTATTTTTAAGCAATTTCACTTTGCATTGAGATATTTCATCATGACAAAACAAGAATCTCCTTTTTATTGTTGTTGTTTTTTTTTTTGGCTAGGGTACTTGAACATTTTTAATACTCAAGTACTGTTTAAAGTTTTACTAAGTATGTTTTTGGCCAAATACTTTTACTTTTAATTGAGTAAAAAGTTCATTGAGTATCTGTACTTTCTCTTGAATATAATTTTTGAGTACTTTTACACTGTGCAGAAGGAATGCCGCTTATGTGACGGCCCATTGAGCTCCCAGCCGCACGTGATGTGTGCATGCTGTGCTTGGGCAGAATGCAGAAACGCACTGTGGGAGTCTGATTGCCGTTTCTGCAAGGATATGCTAATCAAGACCCTCCATGCGGGACTTGTAGAATTAGGGGGGGACGTTAGGGACATGTCCCTACCAATATCCAGCGACTACTAAATTGTCTCTAGCAATAATTTTGATTAAACAATTTAATATATGTATATGTTTTTGTAATTTCGGATGCATTACCATTGATATTACCTAAGAAGTTAAAGTAAATATGTTAGAAAACTGCGCACTTTCAAGGAAGCACAACTAATACATGGGCGGACGCAGTCGCACACCAGACGAGAAGCGCAGCATCTCATTTAGAACAACTCACAGGTAGCCTATTGCACGCAGTTCAAGACAGCAGTCCAAAACGGCTAAAATAAAAGTTAACTTGCGTCGAGTTTGAAATACAGTGTTTGAGCAAATGGAAAAGAAAGCGTGATCTGTGGCTATTATTAGCCCGCTATATAAATCATACGGACAGAAAGACAAACATTGTGCTGAAAAATGCATAACACACAATCTTCCACACAATCAACACACAATCTGCTCTGCTTTTCCCCACCAATGTCAAAAGCAAACCTACGCCCTTGACATAAACAATGCCACTGAACCGAACGGAATTTTGCTGATCTTTGCTGCTGAAAATGAGCAAAGAGAGCACTGTACATTCCCACCCCACTCCCACTTCCCCCACCTACAATTCCTGCCGGTACTGAGACTCGAACCCATGACATGCGGGTTACAAGTCTGACTCTCTAACTGTTAGGGCACAACTGCCTGTTTAGTTAATGGTGCTATATTTATTATTATTGTTTTCTAGAATTCAAAGGAGCCAGCTTGTACAGATCTTTACCTCTTAGCAATTAACTTTATTTTGTCAAAATATTGCGCCCTTTCCTGCTTACTAAGTCCTTCTCTATATGATTTAGCAGCTTCCACACGGTTTTTTCCATGGTTTAGACATCATAAATTATTAGAACAACGTCTTCAGTAGTACATTGACCGTGCAATCAATGCTGTTGTTTACATCCGATTATCTCCAATATGTCCGGGTGCATCCGGGTAACTGAGCAAACCGTGATGTAGGTGCAATCATTCTATTATCTATTACATATCTGTTACGATTACATATCTATTATGTTTGATATAATGTTAATTTGCCAAAACGCAATGAAACCGTGTTAATGGCGCCACACGGACCAAATATCAGCTAGGCTTAAACGGCAGCATGTGTTTACTCACTGATCAATCTCGATCACACGACCAGTGCTGTGTTGTAACTTTGTTGTTGAATAATTATGTAATTTCTCCTGAATAGAAGCATATGCAAAGACTATAGAACCAAAAAAAAAAAAGAAAATGTATCACCTTATAGTTATGAATGGGAGAAACTGCAACGCGCAATATGGCAGAATAGTCCCGCCTTCTCAATAAAAGAGCCAATCGCTAATCGGTAAAGTCATCGCGTTACTGCAGCTGCCATTAGAAGTCCCGGTTGCTATAGAAATACTCAGCGTTCTTCAGATGTGCGCTTAGGACTGGTCATGCCTGAGAGGTATTTCAAAGATGACTGCTGAGTTAATTTTTTTTCAATTCCTAGAACTTTCACTAACATTTTTTGGTGCCCAGGATAGGGTCAAAGGATAGCGTTGAATAAGAATCCCAGAGTTAGATGGAAGTTGGAATTGAAAGTGAGTTGAATAAAGATGGACAAACAGAGTGGATGAAAAAGAAGAGAAGAATAATCTGCAACTCGACAACGAAGCTGCTGACTCAGTTGGAAGAGGAGAATGGTAAAGAAGAACCAGACTGTGATAAGTTGCCTGAGTTGCTTTCAATGTTATTGACGAAGGAGGAAAGTTTAGTGGATCTTGACCAAAGCATTAAAAACTAAAGCCCCATGGACGATTTGGAGCGGGAAATAGCTAGAAAAAGCACTGCAACTTTTAGAAAGCCAGACCGTTGAATCTGAAAATGTCTTCTGCAGCTGCACTGCACACCGCAAGGCTTGTGTATATTGTGAAAATCTGAATCATAATCCTGAAAATTGCTCTGAATATTCAGTGTCTGCTTAAGAAGATAAGCTGAAATAATTGGGAAAATGTTTTGCTTGATTGGAACCTAAAAATATAGCAAAGTTCTGTAGGATAAAGGGAATTTCCTGCGTTAAGTTAGGACGTAAGCATCACCTGTCAATCTGTGAGCGAAATGACAAGCAGCCTGATGTTAACAATAAAGGTGTGGAAGATAGTAACGGTAGCTCTGAAGCTACACTGTAAATAGGTTGCTGTAAATTGTACTGTAACTTACTGGCAGCTGGATGCCAGTAAATTTACTGTAAAATGTTTACAGTATTAGTACTGTAATTGCATTTACAGTACAATAATGTCTTTACTGTATTTTATTTACAGTATTATTACCGTATTTTCATTTACAGTATCAGTACTGTAGAGTTTATTTTCATTTAGTAAAAAAAAAATGTACCTGTAAAAAAACAATCCAGTTGTGGTACTGCACTGTAAACCATGATTTTTACCATACCCAGCCCCCCCCCACAATAACTCATGAGGCTTTAGTTTCTGATAAATATTTTTTTAAAATTGTTGAACATTTTTCTTTTTAACAAGTACAATTCAACTCTTGACCTCTCGATGCACTAGCTTTAAAAAGGGCATCACCACGTCCCCTGGGGACTTTGGTCCTGGAAAACATACACATACTGCAAACAAAAATTGGCAGTACACTACCAGTCAAAAGTTTGGAGCAATTATGATTTTTTTTTTAAAGAAGTCTCTTCTGCTCACCAAGCCTGCATTTATTTGATCCAAAATACTGCAAAAGCAGTAATATTGCGATATTTTTCCTACTTCAATACTGCTTCTATTTGATATATGATCAAAATGTCATTTTTATTCCTGTGATGCAAAGCTGTTATTTCAGCGGTCATTACTTTAGTCTTCAGTGTCACATAATCCTTCAAAATCATTCTAATATGCTGATAAACATTTTTTAATATTATCAATATTTAAAACAGTTGAGTACATTTTTTTCAATTCTTTGATGAATAGAGGATCCAAAAAAAAAAAAAAAAAAAATCAGCATTTCTCTGAAATAAAAAGCTTTTGTAACATTATACACTATACCATTCAAAAGCTTGGAGTCAGTATATTTTTTTTCTTTGGTAAAGAAATGATAGAAATTACTACTTTTATTTAGCAAGGATGCTTTAAATTGATCAAAAGTGACCGTAAAGACATTTAGAATGTTACAAAGATTTCTATTTCAGATAAATTGTTCTTCTGAACTTTCTATTCATAAAAGAAACCTGAACAAATTCTACTCAGTTGTTTTCAACATAATAAAAACAACAATAATAATAATAGTTTTCTGAGCAGCAAATCAGAATATTAGAATTTTCTGAAGGATCATGTGCTGGTAATGATCCTAAATTCAGCTTTTGATCATAAAGCAGGAATAAATTACATTTTAAAATATATTCAAATACAAAACAGTTATTTTAAATAGTAAAAATATTTCAAAATTGTACTGTTTTTGCTGTACTTTGGATCAAATAAATGCAGGCTTGGTGAGCAGAAGAGACTTCTTTAAGAAACATTAAAAATCTTATTGTTCAATAACTTTTGACTGGTAGTGTAAATAAAATACAGTAAAAATGAGTTTGTGGTGTTGTGTTAAATTTCAGTCATTTTGACAGTAAAAGTTGACAAGCGCCCCGATGAAAAGCAGCAGGATGGGATTCAGGCTGCACCCTCTTTCCAAAATTCCACCTGATCTGTGACTTTCAATGCATTTGGTGCCACAAATGTTGACTGTCTGAATGAACCTGCAAGCACAAGAAAAAAAAAACTATTTATCAAAGCAGTGTTTACAAAATTTGCCTTGACTGTCAAACTTGTTGGTGCTGTATGCACTTTGACGTTAATAAAAACGTTATATACTACATCTGAATGCACCTACAAGGAAGGTACATACAGTAATTAGTTGATAATCCATCATATTCAAATTATTAAAGCTCCATTTTTTACAATGCATTCTCAATCAGTAGAGCAAAGTGTTGAAATAATGGGTTTGATTCCAGGGGCAGTTCTACAGTGAGTGGATATCCGTGGCTTAGCCCAGAAACATTAATGCATGTGTCAGAATACACGGGATACACTTCAAAATAAATTAGGCTATGCTAAAAGTTACATTGGCTAAATGGCTTAATTTTTTATTTTTAAAGAGACAAGTATAATTAATTATAATTTGCACTTACAAATTGCATAAATAATATTACAGTGTTTCCCACAGACTTTCATTCTATTTGTGGCGGCATATATATGCAAACTCATTCTCTGCCAGCAGGAGGCGCTGTTGGAGTGGTAGAGATCGAGGTTTCCCCGGTAAGGCTGTACACAAAGCAGCACTGAGCTCACAAACGCTGCTTTATCAGACATTACATGCAAGATTACGTGACAGTCGGTTTCCTTCAGAAATACAGCGATATAAAAACACCCGCACCGGGTTTTCGATTTTGAAACGTGCAGTGCTCATGTTTATTCAACATGTGCTAGCATGTTCCTCTCAAAGTCAACCTGTTCTGTGAGTTAGTGGATAACAGCAACTAGAGGCTAATTTAGTGACATTAAAGCTAGTTAAGCTGATGGAAGCTCACCTGCTGTTAGCACCGCTACGAGGCAATCACAAGACTCCAATACACCTCTGATGCAGACATGACCACACACTTTAAAATAAAATACAGAAGATGTTCTTAACAGTGGTGTTTCTTCTCTCAGTTTTCCTCAGTAGGTTGTTAGGTCGCTGTTTTATGTTAACGTTACATCTGTCACTGAATTTAGGGACCATCTCTAAAGTTACATACGACATTGGTACACACTTTCTGACTTAAATAGCATTTGAAGAGAATTACCCGATAAAGAGGCAGAGTAGAGAAGATAACTTACTATGCTTCTCTTTGTTCAACTAAGTTAGTTAACTTCGGCTAAATTACATTATTAACATACCGGTTGATGTTATCATCGATACTATGGCATTCACAAGAAGAGGATCCAAAATACACCTCCGACGTTGCAGACTACATCCAGACTAGGAATCTGAAAATAACAAACAAAAGAAGTACTAGAAAATACTGTTTAATATCTCCACTGAAACAGTGGTTTGCCTAACGCACTTTACCTCAGTATTTCACGTTAATTCGCTGTTAAGGTTAAATAAAGGCTGGCCAGAGGAGCTAACTTGCATTAAAGGGCAGCAGAACGTACAAACGTGTTTCTCGGTTTAACTAAGGTTTATTTCGTCTAATATAGGTGACCTTAATTTACTCACAAGTCCATGTTATCAGCCTTTTGGCGGCATTCCGGCCGTCAGTCAGAAAAAAAGGCTCCAACTCCCGACATGAAAAATGACTGTGACATGTGGTGTGTGTTGCTTTAACATTTAGGTGCAGATCGGGGTGTGACAATATCGCAGTTTTGCATAAAACAGAAATAATATACTAATCTTTTGTCGAGTTAAGGTGCATTTCTCTTTTGTCCTTTTACAGCCACTTCCACCAAACAGTCAAAAAAGAACTCCCTTGCCATTGGTCAGTTTTTCGTGGGCAACTTCGGTACTGTAAATTGATTTAGAGTAGTGAGGAAATACAGTAGTCACCGTATATTTTCCCATAATCCTTTGCGTTTTACAGTAAAATACTGTATACACATTTTACCGTATCTTACTGTACAAATTACAGTATAATACTGTTCAAATTACAAAAATCATTTACAGTGTACCTAATCATAAATACTTGTATAATATATATATATATATATATATATACACTTTAAGAAATTAAATAAATTCAATAAAAATGACAAATGCATACAACAAAAATTCAAAACTTAACATTTAAATGAAAAAAAAAAAGTATAATAAGGATTCTATCTAACCATAACACGAAGCCAAAACCAAAACCCAACTACATATGTGTAGTACAGCCACACCATATCATGGGTAACGGGAAGTATCAGACCCCCTTTAAATTTCACTCTTTGTTTAGCAGGCCATTTTCTAAAATCATTAAAAAGAGTAATTTTTTTTCCGATCTTAATGTACACACAGCACCCCATATTGACAGAAAAAACACAGAATTGTTGACATTTTTTTGCAGATTTATTAAAAAAGAAAAACTGAAATATCACATTGTCCTAAGTATTCAGACCCTTTGCTGTAACACTCATATATTTAACTCAGTTGCTGTCCATTTCTTCTGATCATCCTTGAGATTGTTCTACACCTTCATTTGAGTCCAGCTGTGTTTGATTATACTGATTTTTTTTTATTAGGAAAGCCACACACCTGTCTATGTTAGACCTTACAGCTCACAGTGCATGTCGGAGCAAATGAGAATCATGAGGTCATAGGAACTGCCTGAAGAGCTCAGAGACGGAATTGTGGGAAGGCACAGATCTGGCCAAGGTTACAAAAAAATTTTCTGCTGCACTTAAGGTTCCTAAGGGCACAGTGGCCTCCATAATCCTTAAATGGAAGACGTTTGTGACGACCAGAACCCTTCCTAGAGCTGGTCGTCCGGCCAAACTGAGCTATCGGGAAGAGCCTTGTTGAGAGAGGTAAAGAAGAACCCAAAGTCATTGTGGCTGAGCTCCAGAGATGCATTCGGGAGATGGGAGAAAGTTGTAGAAGTCAACCATCACTGCAGCCCTCCACCAGTCGGGCTTTATGGCAGAGTGGCCCGACGTAAGCCTCTCCTCAGTGCAAGACACATAAAAGCCCGCATGGAGGACTCCAAGATGTTGAGAAATAAGATTCTCTGGTCTGATTAGACCAAGATAGAACTTTTTTGCCTTAATTCTAAGCGGTATGTGTTGAGAAAACCAGGCACTGCTCATCACCTGTCCACTGCAGTCCCAACAGTGAAGCATGGTGGGGGCAGCATCATGCTGTGGGGGTTTTTTTCAGCTGCAGGGACAGGACGACTTGGTTGCAATCGAGGGAAAGATGAATTTGTACAGGGATATCCTGGACAAAAACCTTTTCCAGAGTGCTTAGGACCTCAGACTGGGCTGAAGGTTTGCCTTCCAACAAGACAATGACTCTAAGCACACAGCTAAAATAATGAAGTAGTGGCTTCACAACAACTCTGTGACTTCTTGAATGGCCCAGCCAGAGCCCTGACTTAAAACCCAATTGAGCATCTCTGGAGAGACCTAAAAAGTGGCTGTCCACCATCGTTTACCATCCAACCTGACAGAACTGTAGAGGATCTGCAAGGAGGAATGGCAGTGGATCCCCAAATCCAGGTGTGAAAAAACTTGTTGCATCTTTCCCAAAAGACTCATGGCTGTATTAGATCAAAAGTGTGCTTCTACTAAATACTGAGTAAAGGGTCTGAATACTTATGTAAATGTGATATTTCAGTTTTTTCTTTTTAATAAATCTGCAAAAATGTCAACAATTGTTTGTGTTTTTCTGTCAATATGGGGTGATTTGTGTACATTAATGAGGAAAAAAATTAACTTAAATGATTTTAGCATATAGCTGCAATATAACAAAGAGTGAAAAAAATAAGGGGGTCTGAATACTTTCCGTACACACTATATATATACATATATATAAATACATTCAATATATATAATTTAATTTCCATTTTGTATGTTGAAGTACTGAAATAACTCAAATTAAATAAAACTAAAACTTAATAAAAAACCTATATAGACATAATAAAAAAACTAATAAAATGACAACATTACTACAAATGTAACTAAAACTAAAATAGATAACTGATACAAATCAAACTTCATTAGTTTATCAGTAATCCTAAAAAGTAACACTGCCAAACTTGCATGCTAAAAAAACAACAACTTACTTATAGTAAGAAATGGTTATAAAAACTGAAACAGAAGTGAAACAAGTAGTAGGAAAGAAGAGAAATAAAAAGCGAAAACGTTACTTATCCTTTGCCGGTGTCCCTGCCCGGTGGAGTCGCACGGTAGAGTCGATGGTCTTTACACTCTTCGGTCTTCACACGACCACAGCCGCGACCGCTTCCGCAGTAAATTAAGCTTCTTTTTATTTGTTTAACAAAACTCAAATTGAATTCAGCTGGACACACTTTCCTGTTTATCACAACAAATGGCCAAGCAAAACGCACAACACTGACAAGGTACTCGATACAGTACAAGACCAAATGCGATTTCAGCACGCCTCCACACAGTAAACAAAACAAGCATTTCCTAGCAAAGACAACTGCACTAAACACTAATGAGACAAGAAATAAATACACTTACAGCTGCTTTTAACTTCTGCTGATTGACTGCTTCTCATAAAGCGTATTTCTTTACACTGTTTTGCTGGCGCTTGAACACACTTTCCTCTTTATCACAACAAATGGCCAAGCAAAGCGCAGGACACTGACAAGGTGCGCGATACAGTTCGAGACCAAACGCGATTTCAGCACGTATCCATTTGAACACAAATGAAAGAACAGAAATGGCAGCAATTGGAACTCCTCAAGTCTGTACTGCTTTTATGAAAGTTCCTGGAGAACATGTGCAAAAGAAGTTCGAAGCTAAGGGTCTGCAATTCGCTGAATTTTTCTTTTAGCACACTAATGATTCTGAGAGTTCAGTGTTAATAGGAGCAGACTACTAATGGCACGTGGTATTAGGTAGGGTTGAGAGATTAACCAAATCTCTTGTAGCCCTGGAAAGTATTTTTGGATGACCTAAACAAGGACCAATTCCCATGTCTAGTGTAACAGACACAACATGCATGCAAATCTGTTTAGAAGAAGATGTACATATTTCAAAACAGTTGTGTGCCTTTTGGGAAGTAGAGACTTTGGGCACACTGAACAAGACAGCTGGAAGTCCAGAAGAAAAAGAAGCTGTACAACACAGACTGTAACTTTGGTTACACTTTATTTTGATAGTCCACTTTAGACATTCTACAACTGTAAGTAACTTTGCATCTACATGTCAACTAGTAGTCAATAGAGTATTAGTAGACTGTCTGCTTAATATCTTCTAACACTTTATTTTAATGGGTCCACAACATATAACATACTGACTGTGTCAACTTATTCTACTAACCCTAAACCTAACCTAACAGTCTACTAATACTGTAATGAGAGTTAGTTGATATGTAGTTGCAAAGTTACTTATAGTTCGTAGAATGTCTAAAGTGGACTATCAAAATCAAGTGTAACCGTAATTTTAAGTATGGATATTATCAGGTAGAGTTACTCTGGAAACCAAATATACCAGAACTACCAAACAGCTTCAGGGTGGCTATATAGAAAAGGGTTGAGAAGCTGCAGAGAAAACTAAAAGCTGACATAACCTTTTCCACAAATTACAGAGACGTAATACTACAAGACTGTTTACAGCAAGGCAGTCACTGACTCCTAGTTTAAAACCAGAGTTAACTATCTGGTTTCTTCAACTTCCACTCGAGAAGAAATCTGCCTTTAAACTTAAAGAACTAAAGATTGACATTTATCGTGATAATTATCGTTATCAACTGATATGAAAAATTTTATTGTGATAATTTTTTTGATATATTGCCCAGCCCTAGTGGCTTGCTGCCGTTGCAGCTCATCTGAGTTTTTTCCTAGCTTTAATGGTGTCACTGTCAGCCGGCTTACGAATGCAACCAGGAAAATGGCCCTAGGGGAACATTTATTTCTCGGGGAATCGGCTTGGTGGCTAGTTCCTATAAATATGTTCTTATAACTACCCGGTGCGAAAGCCCCAAATGGCGAGCTTAGTGCTCGCCTGAGTTTCATGTATTCACCTACTGCAGCATGTGACTACTGCCTGACTCCTGTATCAACTCATATTTAGATTTACCCAGCTCCCCAGAGTATTTATGAGGAAGCTCTTGCTTAGTTGAAAGATTCTGAGGCAATGGTGCTCCACACAGAGTTATACAGTGGCTGACACCACCTTGCTCTCAAGCGGCATTGGATATTGCGATGCAATAGCTTGATTCATTTTTTCCAGAGAAAGGGAGGTCTCATTTTCTTCTCTCAGGGAACCATGGTTATGTTGAGTAACCTGAGACATTTTGTGCCTGCAGATAGAAAGAGAGTATGCTGTTCAAAAGGCTCTGTATTCTGTTGGCTTTCCTGTTCCTCATCCTGTGCTGTACTGCACAGATACTCATGTCATCGGCACAGAGTTTTACATCATGGAACATGTACAGGTACTCATAGCCAGTAAATGTTAACTTCATTCAAATTTCATTCAATAAATGAATTCATATTATTTCTACATTGAACCATATTTGAGTTAAATATAGCCAAACTGAGGCAATTTTTTTTCAAGATTGTAATTCTCTTTGAGATGCAAAGTAACAGCTCTAGCTCAAGCAGTTAATATTACACACTTGGCCAGAAGGGGGCAGGCAAGGTTTTTTTTCCCCACCCCACTTATCAGTCCGTTTAGTTATCAATTGTTTATGAATGGTAGGATTCTTTGAAGGATGATGATATACTGTAAATGTACATCTGCACATCAGGGACGTATATTCAGGGACTTGAGGCTCCCAGGGGTCAGTGCGGCAGAGCGGACAGCTCTGTATGTGGCTGCAGTGGAGACGCTAGCCAAACTTCACTCCCTAGATGTCAGTACACTTGAACTCTTGGGATATGGGAAGGGAACAGGTTATTGTAAAAGACAGGTGAGATGATAAAATCATCAATGAGTTATTAATTTGAAATCTGTATTTTAATTCTTATTATTCTTTAAAGCTACAGTCATCTTTTCACTCATCAAAAAAAACAAAACTTTTTTTCTTCCAGGTCTGCACATGGACAAAGCAGTACAAAGCCTCTGCCCACAAAGAGATACCAGCCATGGATAAACTTTCTGATTGGCTAAGCCGCAACCTGCCAACCAATGACAATGAAGTGTCCCTGGTTCATGGCGATTTCCGAATTGACAACCTGATATTCCACCCTACAGAGGTACTGATACTTGATGCACATGCATTTAAAATCGTTCAAAAAAGTTTTTTAATGTTTTTGTTTTCTTAATGTTCCACCAAAGCTGCATTTTTTTGAAAGAGAAAAAAAATACAGTAAAAACAGTAGTATTGTGAATTATTATTACAATTTAAAACTATTTTTTTATATATTGGAAAAATTAAGTTGATCCTGTGATGCAAAGTGGATTTTAGCAGTCATACTCCATTCTTAGTGTCACATTCCTAAATTTTTTCATGATTCTTCCATTATAATTTAAAATTGATTTTGCAATCTTTTTTGTAGTTGATTATGTGTACTACTGAATGAAGTATTAGTTTTTCTTTAGTCTTTTTTGAAATTTTAAACAGTTGTAGAACCCAATATAAGTATGGAAAATTCCTCCTAGACTTTTTCAGACCACAAAAAAAAGAAACTTAAAGAAATGTCCCGCTCATGCTCATCCATATTATGGCAGTGAAAAGAGACCGGCAACAAGCTATCAACAAATGATGCAAAAGTATCAAGTAATCTTGATTTCTTGCAGTTTGTGTGCTTTTCTGGGCGAGTTGGAGTGAACTGCTTTGCTAATAAAGTCTCATGTTTGTACAGTCGTGCATAGAAACCAATGTCCAAGGTCAGGATTTTCGTTAAATAACACATTAGAGGTACAAAACCCACACAATACTTAAAGTATAAGACACGTGTGGCATGGGACTATTCTGTAATACTTTTGTGTCTTTTAATAGCTGGTTGCTATTCACTGTCATTATATGAACAAGCACAAGTGGGACATTTCTTTAAATTTCTTATTTTGTGCTCTGAAAAAGAAAGAAGAGCATATGGCATTAGAACAACACAAGGGGAAGTAAATGGTGGCTTAATTTTCAAAAATTCAAAGAGACAATGTTTAACGATTACAGTGGTGTTACCTTTATGGATTCAATCAGAGACTTAAGACTTTTCCAGCTTCCCGTCAGTAAATGATTTATTACAAAGAGAATTGTAAAGATCAAGTGAATCAAAACTGACTGGCAGAGCAAGTCTTTAATTAACCTCCAATTATAATGTCACATCTTTGAGCAGAATGTTCTTAATGAGCCTATTAAAACTCTACTTTCCCACATAATTGTGTGGAAGTGATTGGTAATTGATATACCAATGTGTGTTTCTGTCAGTCAAACCAAAAACTCAGTTCCTTCCATACATTAATTCATACTTTTTGTTATTTGAGAAGAAATGTTACTGGATCTGGGTCTCCTGAAAGCTTTATGGTCTCTCTGCAGGCTCGTGTATTGGCTGTACTGGACTGGGAACTGTCCACTACCGGACAGCCAATAGCAGACTTGGCCTACTTTCTCATGCCACACTACTGGCCCAGTCACTACAAAGTCATCAGCACAATGGGTGGAGTCACAGGAGTGGAAGGTGGGGCATCTCTCTCTCTCTTTTTTCTCTCTCTATATTTCATGTATTAATCCATACATTGCTTTTGAACAGGAATTCCCTCTCCAGATGACCTTATCTCCATTTACTGCCATTGTCGAGGCATCCCAAACTCTCTTCCCCAGCAAAACTTCTTCATTGCCATGGCTATTTTCAAAATGGCTGCAATTGCACAGGTATTGAGTTTTAAAAGTTAATGCCGACCATGCCAAGTCATTGTTGATTAAAACAAAGTTAAACTGTGCCAATCAGATAAAGACATTCACTGATATGGAGAAGGTAAATGCACCTGCTGCAAAGGGGCAGTTTTTTATTTCACAAAATGACAGTTAAAGCTATTATAGCTATATTTATCCAAGATTATTACACGAGTTCTTATCAAATTATTAAATTAAATGACATTAAATATCATTGTTTGTTGAAGTATTCATTATTTGAGAAAAAGAGAGTTGAGTGCTAAGAGAGACATGAAACTAAGCACAGCTATATTTCGTTCAACAATTTGGGGTCAGGAAGTTTTTTTTAAAATAAATGCATGCTTTTATTCAGTAAGGATGTATTAAATTGAACATGAGTGACAGTAAAGACATTCATCTTTGCCATCACAGGAATAAAATACAATTTAAAATATATTAAAATTACTAAACAGTTTTTATTTTAAATTGTAATTTTTCTTTCAAAAACATTCAATCTTACCAACCCCAAACTTGACGCTTGGCTAGTGTCAAAAGGAAATGTATTGTTTGAGACAACAGTCAATTATACTTAATTTAGTTACCGGGCATTATACAAATATATTTTTCTGCATTAAAGACAAGTCAGATTCAAGTATCCCTGAACCATGTAACAAAATGAGAGAAGTGTATTTTAATAAACATATTAATTGAAGGCTGATGATTTTACTCCCAGAATGCCAATTGTGTTGTTCAAGGTAGCAAATGATTGGTAAACCTTGTGTTAATTTTGTTTTTTGAAACACACTGCTATACACACAGGGAAAGTGACACTATTTCCTGTGTCAGGAAAGCACACAGGGTCTAAACTTACTAAGTAATTTTTCTTTCCCCATTTTAGGGGATATATGCAAGGCATTTGTTGGGCAATGCCAGTTCTCTTAACGCAGCTGAGTTTGAAGAGAGTGTGGAGCCCTTAGCTGAGCTGGGTTTACAGATCGCCCTTAGGTACAAAATCACAATCTCAACTCTACATGCACATTAGAGTAAATACCTGCTCGACAGATTATTTGTTAATGATTATTTTCAGGTTTTCAGTGTCCAAAAAGACATTTTAAGGATATATTTCCTTATTAGCAAGTTTTGTTTAATGAGCAATCTGTGTTTTGGTTGTATTTTTGTGGCTTATTTTGAAGTTGTTTCCTTAGAATCAGAATATGTAATTAAAGGTGTTTCCATGTAAGCAGGGTATATAATTATTGTTTGTATTTTTATTGTCAGGGTATGTGGTTTAAAATTGTAATTATATGTAATTATAAATGTTGATAATAGTTTATAAAGTATGCATTTTTTTATCTGCAGCTCCACGTTAGCTATGCCGATCTCTAAAACTGTTCCCTAAGGCTGTCCCCCAAAGGCAGGCTTGTTTTTCAGCATGTGAATGTTCATGAGAAAGCATGTACTTTTCCTGCCCACCAGGTCAGCACTGCCGGCATCCTCGTTGGACACTCTTTTGAGTAATAAATATTAAAGAATAAAATAATGAATACTATAAATTATAAATAATTAAAATTAAAAGGTAAATAAACACTTAAAAAATACTAATAATGATAATGATTAATCATGATACTGATTTTAAAAACAGAGACTATGACACCCCCCCCCCCCCCCCCCCCCCCAATATTGCATTATGTTTTTAGAAGTAAAAGAGTCTACGCCAGCACAAAGACACACGATCGCGAGAGATGGCACCCACCGCTTTGATAGAGAATTTGACGGTGATGATACATACAATCATGCATTTTACATATAGACCATCATATGCATGTCATATTAGTAAGATTAAAATAGTTAAAATAACTGAATTACTATCATTTTCATCAAGGATTCTTAAGTTGATCAAAGTGGGTGCTATGTTCTTTTCAAATAAATTTTGTTTTGAATTTAATATTTTCCTGAAAGAAGTCATGGTTTTTCCACACAATTATTTTAATTGTTATAAATCTTCAATATTTTAATGTAATGAATACAATTCACATTATTCAAATTTTTACTGTGTTTTTAAATAAATTAGTCTTGGTGAACAAAATGTATTGAATAAGAAAATTAGTTGGAACTGTAGTTGGGAGGATGTTCTTTGTATGTATTAATGAAGTCCTTGTGAGCAGGCAAAAGCTCGAGCTGCAGGCCTGTGGAATTTGTTTCTTCCGGCTGAGAGTGGCCTCTCTCAGCTGGATTATGCTCATATCGCAGAGGAGACCGGACACTGCTTCTACTCCCCCGAAGTCTTCAACTGCCAGGCCCCAGGTGGGTGTGTGTTTCTTCATAAGTCAGAAATTTTACTGTTTTTATGGAGCTTTTAGATTATGGCTTTAAGGTACACTCATACTTAGGGGTTTATACTGCAGAATGATAAAATAACATGAATTATACGCAGATTTACAGCTATAATTACTGAAAATTAGTTTTTTTTAGAGAATGTGATTTTGCCATATTTATTGTAAGTTATATGTCATAAGTTTGTGTTATGTAGAAATACTAATGTTTACAACAAAACATCTTTATCAACACTACATCTGTATATGCAATAGGATTTGACAAGTTTTACACGTCAGCATTATATAGAAAGTATGAATGGTTTAAATGGTAGCACTAATATGTAAAATTCTTCTTCTTATATGTAAAATTTTTCCCTTATGTGACATATGGCAGAGTGAAACGGCTTCTCAGAGGAAAAAAAATAAAAAAGTAGGGCAGGACTTTCAATTTCATGTGAGTGACAGGTTGTTGGAGGGAATGGATTATTGACCCGCCCGATTGCAGATAGGACGTTAATTATTATGAGAGTACATGAATTAAAATAATGATGTGCACAAATAAACCATTTATAACAAACACTGCAACATTCCAGAAAAATATAAGAATTCTCAATTTTGATTTCATTGTATAACTCTCTAACAGACACTGGCAATATGGAAGTTCTGCACCTGTTTGGCACTGAGGAACAGAAGAGGCTCTGGCTGGAGCCGTTACTAAGAGGAGACATACGGTCATGCTTCTGTATGACAGGTAATGTGTAAAATGTATTAATTGACTATTCAGTCTAAAGAAAACCTTGTATAATTAGGCTGGTTTCAGGTTCGTAGATCCGATTGGACATGTTGCTTTGGTGGACATGTGTCTTTGGGATGTTTACATATTCATTAAACAGCTGGACAGAGCGTAACATATTGGAACAGAACATAGTGGTAGGACACAGTTTTAAAACTTGGACAAACTCAAGCCTCTCTAATGTGACACATATTCACTAGTACTCACTTGACTTAAAAGGAGGATTTATAATTAAGTTAATAATAATATCTGTGTTCAATGAGTAAACAAGGAGAAAAATAGTTGGTAAATTTGATCAACAAAGTGATTTTGATTCTTTTGCTAATTGAGCAAGCCAAAAGATGACTATATGTGAGCACATGTGTAATAGTGATTAAAGAGGCATCAAGTTTCTCAACATATGCAGATGGTGCTGTAATGCCCCCAGAGTTTTCAGATGTGTTGATGTATGACAGTTTTCCCCATTATTTCTCCCTGTGTGTGTGCATAGTTGTCATTTAGCGTCATACTACAGGACACAGCTGGTATTCGTTTCATGATTGTGTAACAAATTCCACTTTAGCTGAGGACTAGGCTAAGAGCCCGTTTAGCCGGCCCTGGCCCGGTTGAAAGAGGTGGGCCAGGGCACGGTTCGGTTGGGCTCGGTATGCATGCAGTGTGAGCGCTAACCGCATCGGAGCACGGAACAGTTTTTGTGTGCGCTACTGTCATCATTATGACCGCAAACATATTCTATTACTACTACTACACTTTTCAATTAATTTAATTTAATCAAGTATATTTATGTTTATAATGGCTCTGGTTCTCACCTTATTGATGAACAGAAAATTTAGTTTGCGAGTAAAGCTGCAAATTATATAATTAACGTCAGCTGCCTCCGTAATAATCCTCTCTGATACACGCAAGTGAAAACCGCTGCACGGCATAAATTAATTTATTAGGCAGTCTATTAGCGAAAGTGGTTTTCTCCGTTATCTCATACATGACGTAAGCGTGCTCCGGCCCGGAATGTTTAGTGCAAGTGTGAGTGCAGGCCAGCGGGGGAGTGGGGAGGGGGGATAATCGCACTCGGGCTCGGTTCAAGGCAACCGTGCCTAGTGTGAGTACACCCTGAGTCATGGTAATTGCTACTGCTGACTCCAGACTTGGATTCACTTTCTGGAATAGCACTGGTTTGCAGTTTTAAAGGACTTGGTCATCCCAAAAATTTACTTTTAAACTTCAAAAAAAGCTAATTAAGTCATGGCATAACATCCATGACGTGTAACCCATGGTCTACACACATACCTGGCCTTCAGCTCCTTGTAGTCCTCGCGCACCTTGCTGAGCTCCAGTTGCAGTCGGGCTCGCTCTTTGGCCACCGAGTCCAGCGTCTTCCTGGCATCCGTCAGCTCGGCCTCGTATGCCGCTTTCATGCCACTCAGCTCACGGCTGATCTCCGTATCCGACTCGGTGATGCGCATACGCAGACCTGCGTTCTCTGCCTCTAGAGAGCGCACCTTATCGATGTAGATCGCCAGACGGTCGTTCAGGTTGCACAGATCCTCTTTCTCCTGCAGCCGAGAGATGCGGTTGGGAGACAGGACGGTGGTCTTTCCTCCGCGGGTGGTTCGTTTCTGACCTGGAGTCTCCATAGCTGACTGGATCTGGTGCTGTTAGCCTGAAACTGTACAGGGATTAGAATAGAATAAAATAGAATGGGGAGAAATAGAAGAGACGTATTTCACAGGTGATACATTCAGGCATATTTTACGGTCACAATCTGATCGTTTTAAACTGATATGCAATATATTTATGGTCACAAAAAAATAATTATATGCAAATTATAAACTCCGGCCCTCCTTCCCTTTCCACCATCCCTCTCCCTCACTTTGTGTCTTACCGTTTCCGCCACGCCCAACCTCTGATCACATCCAAGTATATTCAGCACAAACTTCCCAGAATAAACATTTCGTTTCACAAACTCGTTTCTGAAATCTAAAATACGTTCCCTTCCATATAATCTAATCTGGTTCAGATCTAATTGTAGACTGGTTTAGAATGCATTCACTGCAACCTTTCTTGGATAAGACACAAACACAAACTTTGACACATTTTAAACACAACCAGCACAGACAAGAATGTCAAAGACCCATCCACAGGAGCGGTGATTGCATGTTTGTTTTGGAACATTGAAGTAATTCCAAACATTACAATGTGCTTAGACGGCACATGTGACACTCCCCCTCAACTCAATTACAGGAGTAATCTGCATTTTACTGTGCAATGCTACAAAAAAAGCTATGAAAAACACAAATTAAAAATAGATTTGGGCTCTGAGCATTCAAAATTTGCAGTATTGCTAGTCAAAATGCCTGAATCACTCACCTGGTAAAGCTGAAAGAGAGTTTGGGTTACTGAGGGCTTCTATGGCTGCTGTGTCCCTTTTAACCTCTGCAGAGAGAGTGTCTGGTCTGACTCGCGCTCTTAGTCTCTGGCAGAAACTCACGCCTCTAAGAAATGAGAGGAGGAGGAGGAACAGGAGTAGAAGAGCAAGCGAATGAAAGGAGGGCGGAGCTAGTGAAGTCTGACTCAGTAAGCCCACACAACAAATAAACACGCCAATCACCGGGACCAATAGAGATTTTACTGTTTTTCACATCGTCACAGAATCGTCTCGCCGACAGAATCGTCTTTTATATAATCTGTAACTTGTGAGATAAGCAATCTAAATGACATTAAATTAAATCCCTTCCATGCTAATGGATAATCCACAGCAAAACTAAATAAAATAAAAATATTAATAAATAATGATGATCCCACGCTAATAAAAAATTTAAAAGAAACCAATTATTATTTTAAATTAAATTAGTAAATAATGAATCTATATTTACCATAACTAAAGCTAGTCCAAAGGAGTCCTCCGAAGATCTACTCATCCAAACATATGAGCCAAAGAAAAATATCCTTCATGCGTCCATCCAAGAAACCCAGAATACATCCATTTGCTGTTGCATGAAGCTTTAAAGGGGAAAGTCACAGAAAACAGCCTGATATTAAAAACTCTGCCTGGTATTTATTTCGGAGGGGTGGACATACTAAAAATGAATTATCCAATCAGGTGTCTTAGTAAAAGGAGGGAGAGAGAGGGAGAAAGAGAGAGTGGATGAGACGAATCCTTTCTGGGAAAGAAGGCTGTGCTTCAATTCACTTAAACACCATGAACTAGTCACCTTCCATCAACTCTCGGATGCATATTAGGTTTCAGGATCAAACCTGCACATCAGTGTTATTCACCCTCAGAAAAAAAGGTACAAAATCTGTCACTGGGGCGGTATCTTTTCAAAAGGTACAAATTTGCACCAGTTGGTACTAATATGCAACATTTCTGGTATATTTAGGCACTTAGGGGGGTCAATAAGGTATAAAAAGGACCTTTTTAAGGACAGCTTTTGCACTTTTTTTCAAGGTGTTGTTACCTAAAACTATTTAAAATAACTTTGTACTAAAGCGAAAAAAAACGAAATATTAGATCAAATTAAACTAACTAAAATAAAATAAGTTTAACGTGAATTACTAAAACCAAAACTGAAATAAATATAAATTAAGGCTAAACAGAAAAATAATAATTTTGTAAACTAATAAATAAACTAATAATTTAGGGCCCTATTTGTTTGTGCACAAAAACTCTTCAAGAAACAGCACCATGAGGCAAGATGGCAGGAGAGACGGCTATGAAAAAAAAGCAGAAAATCCTGGCACAATGGCATGAGCGGATGAGTGGAAAAGTCCCAGCAGATGCCAGTACCTACAGTCTATGAGAGACCACTGATAGCTGAAACACAGAGTGCTGTGGAATACTGCAGGATGAGCCTGTCTGTTCTGCACTTTCTTTTCTCCTGCTGTCTCTCTTTCTCTGCTATCCTTGTTGCATTATTACACACAACCACCACATTCCAATATAACAATGAGATTCCCCAGGGTAAATGTCTCTCCACCTCCAGTGCTAAATCATCAAAAAAATCTGTGGGAACTGCTGGGAGATCAGGACACAAGTATACTAGATATAATCTACAGACTTTGGTGGACTTTTTTTTGTTGTTGTTTTTTTTTAGGGTAAACCTGCAAACGTTTGTGGAGGTCTTGGGAGGTCAAAGGGTCGAGATTTAGGATACATGCAGCAAATTACAAGACATGACAGGTTCCAACCAGAATATTTTCACAACATGGAATTCAGACACACTCACTTCGGTGGCATTACACTACTAAAACCTTCTTAAAATTACATAGCATTCATATAAATTTAAAATGACTTAAAAAAATCATCAAGGACATTGTGATTAGTACCTGTAATGTTAATTCACAATATTACATAACACACCATACACTTTCTATTGCAGTTCAAACGACTAAATCAGGTCTAAAGAAGAGAACTCCCTTGAATCAACGAGGATATATTTGAGTAAAATTACTGGTTGTTAAAACTGTTGAGTCATGCATTGAGAATGAACATACAAATCTTTCTATTCATAAACACCCCACAAATTGCCGTTGCTATGGACTAGAGTAACCACCGCATGAGATAAAATGTTTGAGCAAAAACGCAGGCAGGGAAATAGTGACTCACAGTTCCCGAATCCCAAGATCAGGAAATGTTTGCAGGCGTTCAAGGATCCATGAAACGCTCCCGTCTAGCATAGGCCATGGCGGTGCAGATAGACTGTGCAGCGCCCTCTACTGGCCACTCAATAGAAACACAGAGTTCATTCTCTGACAAAAAACTTCCATGGTGACCAAATACAAAATACTCCAAAAATACAGTTAATACACACTGTTATCGTACCTTGCGCTAACTAAATTAAAATTACTCAAATAATATTGGATTTTCAATATATAATTTACTTCATAATCAGAATCTTTATTGTCATTATACATTTACATTTAGTTATTTAGCAGACACTTTTATCCAAAACGATACCTAATTACAAATGTTGTACAATGGAAAAGCATCAACATAAACCAAAGAGCAACTGATAGCAAGTGCTCATAACAAGTGACTCAGGTTAGCTTAAACGCAGAGACACATAGAATTGTTTTTTTTTTAAACTATACTAACTAACAGATTAGTATAATTCATATAATAAAAAGAAAACAGATAGAATAGAAAATTAATAGAGCAAGCTAGTGTTAGAGGTATTGTTTGCTTTTGATATAATTGTATAATAAATGAAAAGAAAACAGATAGTTTTTTTTTTGAAATACACAACGATTAGCAAAGCAAGTGCTAGATTTTTTAAGGAAAACAACGCAAATGAATATGAGTGCAAGTTAAAAGGGAAAGTGTTTTTTTTAGAATAGAATTAGAATAGAGAGTGCTAGAGTTAGAGTTAGAGGGTCAAATAAAGATGGAAGAGGTGTGTTTTTAGCCGATTCTTGAAGATGGCTAAGGACAGCTGCTCGGATTGAGTTGGGCAGGTCATTCCACCAGGGGGGAACATTTCATTTAAAAGTCAGTGAAAGTGATTTTGTGCTTCTTTGGGATGGCACAATAAAGCGATGTTCACTTGCAGAACGCAAGCTTCTAGAGGGAACATAAGTCTGAAGTAATGAATTTAGGTAAAGGGGTGCAGAGCCAGTGGTGGTTTTGTAGGCAAACATCAATGCCTTGAATTTTATGCAAGCAGCTACTGGTAACCAGTGCAAATTGATAAACAGATGTGTAACATGCATTCTTTTCGGCTCATTAAAAATTAATCTTGCTGCCCTGTTCTGGATTAATTGTAAAGGTTTGATAGAAGTGGCTGGAAGACCTGCCAAGCGAGCATTGCAATAGTCCAGCCTGGACAGAACAAGAGCTTGAACAAGGAGTTGTGAAGTATGTTCCGAAAGAAAGGGCCTGATCTTCTTGATGTTGAATAAAACAAATCTGCAGGACTGGGAAGTTTTATCAATGTGGTCTGAGAAAGTAAGCTGATCATCAATCATAACTCCAAGGTTTCTGGCTGTTTTTGAAGGAGTTATGGTTGATGTGCCTAACTGGATGGGGAAATTGTGATGAAACGATGGGTTTGCTGGAACCAAAAGCAGTTCTGTCTTAGAAGGTTGAGTTGAAGGTGATGGTCCTACATCCAGCAAGAAATGTCTGTTAGACGAGCTGAGATGCGAGCAGCTATCATCGGATCATCAGGATGGAATGAGAGGTAGAGTTGAGTGTCATCAGCATTGCAGTATGAAAAGCCATGTTTCTGAATGACAGAACCTAATGATGCCACGTAGACAGAGAAGAGAAGACAAAACAAAAGTATAATTAAAATGATAATTTAATTATACAAAAGTGCAATTAAATTGTGTGCAATCCTGTTCGGTGCAAAAATCAGTCTACCACTCTAAAAACAATTATTATCCTATGCGCAAAACATTTTTCCTATGTATAAAATTTACATAAAAGAATAATGAATAAATAGAGGTGTGTGTGTGTGTGTTTGTGTGGGGGTGTGTGAAACAATATACCTTTAACGAGCAAATAATGTACATGTCATATACATCACAATTTAAGTAATTTGGAATACACAACTGTAAAATTGCAAAGTTTGGATTGAACAAGGTGGAATATTGCACAAAAAGAGGCATTCCATTCAGTGTTCATTTATTATACTACTACTTGTTCTTATACTTGTTATTATACTACTACTTGTTCATACTTATTATTATCTACTACTTAATATTATCAACGCTGACAGTTCGGCTTCTTATTATTTTTGTTGAAACTGTGATACATTTCTTGAGGATATTAATTGAATAGAAAGTTCAAAGAACAACATTATTGGTAATAGAAACCTTCTGGAACAATGTCTTACAGTCACTTGTAATTTAATACAAGCAATACCATTATGGTTTAGTATTCTAGTGACCTCTGCTGCTGACGACGAAGAGTCTCACTCGAGACTTTCCACAAGCTTCTCAGGTTCTCACTCAACTACCAAGTCTCTTCAGCTGGTGGCAGCATTCACACAGAGTTTTTTATCTTCGGACAATGACACTGAATTGTCTTAAAACTCTGCAAAAGATATTGCAATAAAAAAATATAGGACTTTCATCAAATACGCCTCTGTCACGATTATACATGCTAATGAACATTTATTCAGTACAATTGGTGACTTGCCATAATTACAAGTGTAGTGCATCACTTGAAAGAGAAAGCCCACCTGCTCATTATAGAGATCACTGCTCTTCAATAATTACCCTCATTCAATACATCCACTACTGTTCAGTGTTTCCATCTTGTTTTAGAATGGTTTTAATTATGATTATGTGGTAGAAGAAAGTTTGAAAAGTCTCTAAAACCCCCCAAAGTTTATTTATTCGTTTTTTTTCCAAGCAGAGATGGTTAATGGGTGTTTAAACTGAGAAGTTATGCCTGGGGAACCGTTTCTGTGTTTTTCACCTCGGTTATTTTAGACTTATGGGAAACTATAATCAGAACATCTGAACTGAACTCCTTTATTGCTCTTTAAAAAGACCAAGGTTGAACAACCAACAAGCCACTTCACCCATCATTGATGAGAGCGTGTTGTCTCCAGTCCACACAGATGCAACACGTGTGTAACAAGGTTTGATAAATAAAGCGTGTTAGGGAGGAAAGGCCTTGCGTTGTGCTTTATTTGTTGTCAAAAGGAACATGAACACAAATGGTTCACACAGCCTTGAGCATTCAAGGATACACAAATACACAGGCATGACCACACGCTGTCTATTAACAGAACAGAGCTTTTCCGGTGCCACCAGACTAATGTCTCTGAGACATTCCATGTGAAGCAGAGGAAAATTCCCTGTGGGTGTGTTTGATGAGAAAAAACGGTAAGTAAATGTGACCAATATTGAATAATTTGACAAATTAGTTCATCCTGCTGATCGGTGTCTGGAAATCCAGCTGTTTTCAGATGGTCTTAAACTGTCTGAAAGTGGGCATGGGCTTGATATGGATGAACAGAAGTTTAATAGTCAGGAATGTGGTATTTTTGTCGACATGAGCGTTTTAATCACTGGCTCTGTTCTTGTCTGGACCGGCCTTTCAAGTTCTAATTACGCTTGCCTTTGAGCTCACATAACTGAAAAATGTAGGCCTACCGCAGATTTAATGGTGGAAATACATGAATAAATAATGGATCGAACAAAACAAATGAACTTTTTTTGTTTGATGTCTCTAATTGATCCTCAGTGTGAAATGTTGTTCAGTCATGTTCCAAGAGGTGTAGAGGCTTACATTTTTAGACTTATATTTTTAACAACTTTACAAAAAAACATGAATAGGTTACTGTTTTTGTTGTTGTTTTATAATTTGAATACTTTAAAATATTATTTAAATCTTCAGTGGTGGAAAAGCAGTCTAAAACATTATTAGAAACATTTTATGTATAATTTTATAATATTGTCATAATACATATCATATTTGTGACATTCTTAGAGGAACATGTGATGCTCCTTGGGGCCGAGAAATGATTCATATAATGCTCATTATTGCGACCCGTGGCACAGTGTCTCTGCCTCATTAGCACTAACAGTTTCTTTTCATTCTTTTTTATCTTTTCTTCCTTTTGGTTCATGTATGATCCAGTGGCTCTCCACTCTCGCTCACCATTAATACCTTTTACATATTCTGTGCGCATTAGATGATAGAAAACCTCTATGGTTCTTTTTCTTGGTTTGATCACCTCTTGAATAGAACTGGATAGAAACATGACCTGCACTCAAACAACTAAATCATATGTTTTTTTAAGTGCTTTGGACACATTATATGTCATATAATAGCTGTATATGATTTGTTTTTGTTATATTTATACATTTTCCTTCAGAAACATACTTACTCTATACAATTCCTTAGGCACCCCTCAGTCAAGAGCCGATTAATTTTTCACACTATAAGTGCTGTATAACTCAAAAAATGGTGACTACACCACTTCGCTGTTTCACAAAAATTGTACGTGTAGTAGTGTATATCATAATCAAAGCACTAAAATTAAGAGTCTATGTATTAGCATTGCATACAATATAAATCACTTATATTACAAAACATATATTATCATCTCTGCGATATATTATAAGATTAAATGTAATATTAAATGTGTTATTTAATTATTAGGAGTTGTTAAAAATGAACTTAAGTGAGTGTATACTGTGAAAAAGTTTGGGATCTTAATGTTTTTGAAACTGTTATTTTAGTATCACTGAGATCCTTTCATAGTTTTTAATGATATCTTAAATTATTTTTGTATTTTTAGATTTGTCATTTTAGGTTTAATTAAAGTTTCAGTACTTTTGTTGTGTGTTTTGTCATTTTATTAGTTTATACTGTTTTTATTCATTTTTATTTCTCTTTCAGTACAGTTTTTTTTAGTAAACTACAAATCAGAATCAAATGAGAGATTTGTCCTTGACAGCATCCCTTGAAATAACACCGTTTTGCATTGTGTTATGTTTTTAAACGTTACATGGAAATGTTTTTTCTTGGTAGTCAACAAAAGTTTAATAACTATCATCTGGCTCATCATTTGAAATTGAAAATAGATGTTCTAACTTGTTATCCAACACGCGGCATTTGTATCAGACTAGCAGCTACTGCTTCAGCACAGCGTAACTTTTTGGAATGTTATACAATTTAAAATAACTGTTTTATATTTTAATTGATAAGAGATGACGCCATTTGTGTTTGGTTGTGTCTCCGTCACTGTCTGTGCTCTTTTTGTGTTTGTTGTCTATTTTGTTTTTCCCTTTCTTTTTTAATTCAACCCATTTTGACATTAAATATATATGAATGTCATTTTCAAATATTTTTACTTTTTAAATGTATATTTTAAATTTGAATTTTCAGCAGCCATTACTCAGAAAATGTTTAGACACATTTTCTTAATGCTGACTCTCCCAAATGTCTTGAAAACCTCAGATCATTTTTTGTGGCCCAACCGTGCGATACTTTGGTGACTGACTTGAGTGGAATGCCATTAAAAATAAAAGTTCAAAAGAACAGCATTTTTGGAAAATCAAAAGCTTCTTTACTGTCTCTTTTGATCAATTTAATGTATCTTTGTGAAATAAAAATAGACCAAAGAGGTGAACAAACAATAATATATTGATGGAATTAATGTAGGCCTATCGCTACAAAATATTAAGGTACATTATATCCATTGTATCTTAATAATAATAATAAAAATGTTTCCTCCAGGTCATTTCACATCAGATCTTCAGCTGATCTACAATCCAACAACCAAGTGTGCTCCATCGATCATGAACTCGAGCCCCGAAGCTGTATCCACACACCCCACAGACTGCGCTGAGGTTCAGGTCCCCAGTCAGGTGTTCATGGCCATCGCCGTGGCCAGTCTGAGCGAGAACATCTTGGTGATCGTAGCCGTTATCAAGAACAGGAACCTTCACTCTCCTATGTACTGCTTCATCTGCAACCTGGCCGTGTTTAACACCATCTCCAGCCTCTTCAAGGCTTTGGAGAACATCCTTCGTCACCAATGTCTGTTTAAATCTGGCACGGGGGCACCTGAACTCCCTTGGTCGTTTTGAGCGAAATATAGACGACATCATGGACTCTCTACTCTGCATGTGCTTCCTGGGCTCCATCTTCAGCATCCTCACCATAGCCGTGGATCGCTACATCAGCATATTCCACGCGCTACGCTATCACACGCTCATGACCATGCGTCGTGTGGTGGTTACGTTGTCCACCATCTGGGTGTTGTGCGGCACCAGCGGAGTGCTCATGATCGGGTTCTTCGAGGCCGCTACAGTGAAAATCTTCTTAGTTGTGCTCTTCTTCACAGCTCTGCTCCTCATCCTCTTGCTCTACGTGCATATGTTCCTGTTAGCGCGCCACCATGCCAACAGGATCGCATCTATGCCAGGACTTCACGCGCGCCAGAGACAAAGTGGCTTGAGGGGGGCGCTGACACTCACCATCTTGATTGGGGTGTTTGTGGCCTGCTGGGCTCCTTTCTCTCTTCATCTGCTGATTATGATGATTTGCCCAGAGAACCCCTATTGTGAGTGCTACCGCTCGCTCTTCCAGCTGCATGTAGTGCTACTGGTGAGTCACGCAGTCATTGATCCGGCCATTTATGCTTTCCGTAGCACAGAGCTGCGCAACACCTACAAGAAAATGTTCCTGTGTTCAGCTTCAAGGTTCTTTAAAGAATGTGTCTGAGTGAGACGCGTGTCCCAGCAGTACATGCTTCACACTACTGAAGGATAAAAAAAGTCTACAGAACTGCTACTTTTTCAAGTGGAAATGAAAGAGGCTGCAGATAAGATTCAGTTTACAGGTATTGAAAGACCACAACAACATGTATTTAAAACAAACTATGCAATAACACTCTGTTACTCAAGTCATTAACATGATTTAATGCATTAGCCTAGGTATAAGTACGGTAACGATTAACATCTATTACACCAGTGTCTATTTGTTCAATCAGTTGTTTAATAATATGTTTGTTCACAGTACATTAACCTGTGATAATTTATAATTCAACTTGTTAAAATGTATTAGTCTATGAATATAAAACCTATAGGTTATTACATTTTGGGTAACACTTCACAATATTTGTTAACATTAATTAAATGCATTAGTTAAAACAAACCAACATAATGAAAAATACTTCTAAGTTCATTTTTAATCTTAGTTAATATTAATGTATGAATATACTAGTACATTATTAAAATCAAAAGCTGTATCTGTTTAGTCTGTGTTCGGACCTAGCTTCGCATATGATTTATGGTAGAGTTTACAGTTTTAAACTTTAAATTCGGGATTTTTTGATAATCGTCTGTTTTCCATTTCATAGTTTAAACAGTCATTAAAATATAAGTTTAAGTTGTGCCTTTCATTTTAATTATTATTTTTTGTACAGTTTTTATTTTGTATTATTATTTTTAAATACAGTTCCAGTTTTAGTTTTGGTACCTGAAGTTAAACTAAATAAAAACAGAAATCATGTTTGATCAAATGTAATGCATCCACCCTTGTTGAATAAAAGTAGACCAAAATAGTAAAATAAGTTTTAGTGCATTAACTAAAGCTAATAAATTGGATATTATCATAAAGTGTAACAAAATCTTTTTGTATTTTTAGGAAATGATATTTGTCTACACACACAGTAGCCCATTAAAAGGCCTGTCATTTATGATAGTATACTTAGAAATCATAGTACACTCTTAAAAATAAAGGTGCTAAAAAGGTTCTTCACAGCAATGCCATAAAAGAACCATTCATTATTCCCAAAAGTTCTTAAAGACCCCTCTTTTACATTTTAAAAATCTAAAGAACCTTTTTTCCACTTTAAAGAACCTTTTGTGTAATGGAAAGGTTCTATGGGTGTTAAAGGTTCTTTATGGAACCTTTTAGACAAAAATGTTCTTCTATGGCATCGTGAAGCACCTTTATTTTTAAGAGTATACAACTGTACGAAGAAGTATTACCAGCTGTTTTTTAATTACAGTAAAAAAAAGACCAAATCAGTTGACAAAATATGTCAACCATTTACAGGTACATGCATATATTACATTCATTGCACATTTGCATAACACACAATTATAAATGGAATCTTTTAACTCATCGTGACACAAAATAATAATTGCCTGCTTACATGACAATGAAATATTTAATTTCATTACAGTTATTTTAACAAATATTTTGACATGCATACTGATGTACTGTACAGTATTCAGGTACATGTATTGTAAGACTTTGATGGTTTCCCAGATGTACTACAATATTATTCACAACACACAGTTTATATGTTTTTATACTGTTAGTATACTGCATACACGTATTATGTTTGTGTAATTATGTTTTTGTTTGTTATGTCTGCTTATGTCCTCTGTGGGGGGGTTTTCATAAAAAAAGAAAATATCTGAAAATGGACACATTTCTGTTCTACATATTAATATTAAAGCTGTTTTTGTGCACAAAATGCAATGACCTGACAACTGTCCCCTGCTAAGGAAGATGTAATTCTTATAATAAATACAGTGCATATAACAAAATGTCACATTATGAACACTTCAGTATTTTACAACAACACAACATGAAACATCCACTGCGACATCAAAACATTTCACATGATGAAGTACATGGAAAAGTGTGTACAAATAATATATACTGTTCCTAATTAAGAGGTTCAGGCTCTTTAACCCCAACCCCTCCTCCACTGCAATTATGCACCGATCCATCCATCCATCTATACACATATACATCTATCCATCAGTCCAGGTTATTCCAGGAATCCTGTTCAATATTTGCTGATCAGGTTCCAGAGGCTGCGTAGTCCGTCACAGCAGAAGATCTCTTTAAAGGTCTTTCTCATCTCTTGGCTCCTGAACGCATAGATCAGTGGGTCAATCACAGAGTTACACATGATGAGTATCAGGTACATGTTAAAGTGTGACATGAAGCAGACGCAGTAAATGTTCCGTGGGCAGGAGATCATGAGGATGAGATGGAGAAAAAATGGCGCCCAGCACACGATGAAGATGCCCAGTAGTATGGTGAGGGTGATGGCACCCTTCATGCTAGCTCTCTGCCTGATGTTGGCGTTATAGCCCGGCAATGCTGCCATGCGTTTGACATGCGAACGAGCCAGCAGGAACATGTGGCTGTAGAGCGACGCCATCAGCAGCAGCATGGAAAAGAACATGGCCACCAGGCACACCACCACAGGCTTCGTGTCAGAGTAGATGATGAAGATGATCCCACAACCTGTGGAGAAGATCCAGATGCTACCGATGAGAATCCCAGCTCGCCAAACGGTCATTATATTATGATAACGCAGAGCATAGAAGATAGTCACATAGCGATCTACTGCGATCGCTAACAGGCTCCACATAGACGCCACCACGGAGATACAGATGAAAGAATCGAAGATGTTATCCATCTGACGGATGAAGTGATCCTCAATCACCAAGCTCCTGTTTGCCAGCAGGTGGATGACTATTGTTTCTCATGCATTGGACACGCTCACTAACATGTCGGCCACTGCTAGACTGCAAACGAAGAAGTACATGGGCGAGTGGAGGTTCTTGTTCTTCACGATGGCAAGGATGACCAGGATGTTTTCAAGTAGGCTGATGAGGCCCAGTGTAAGGAAGACCCCAGGTGCAATGTGTACCTGCTCACAGGCGGCTGGAACACTTGACTTGGACCTGCTTGATTCATTGGTGTGGTTTTTGTGACTGAAAGACGAGTTTGGAGAAAGTGTGGGCCACTCTGAGGAGTTCATGTCCTGATGTACTGTTTGGTGACAGGTGGTGTTAGATAGATGATGCTGCGCCCATGTATAACTGCTGTAAAGAAAGAGAGTTGTTGTGAGAAATGTCCAGAAGCATTGTGAGCAACATCTGGTGTTTTTACAATAAACTGTTTAAAGGATAGAGATAAATTACAGAATAAAACTTTGAAGTTTATTTCATTTTCAGCTCAGCAATACTGAGATTGAATTATTGTAGAAAGATAAAATTGCAAGAAAATATTCAAAAACAGATATTCAAAACATATTCAATAATACTACACTAAATAATAATAAAGGATATGCACATGCACACATATACATATACATCCGTCCATGCATACACAAATATGCATCCATTAATACACACACATACAATAAAAATACAAGTGCAATTGCAAAAAGGACCCAAAACATCCACATTATAGTCATAAAATATTTCACACAACAAACTCATGAAAACCACTCCAAGTTCATCTATCATAGTCTCGATATCTGAAAAACAAGATACAAAACAAGAGGCTTCCCACTGTAAATGAACAAAATCTCACAATTCTGACTCTATTTCTAAAAATTTTAAGTTTATATTTCACAATTTTGAGTTAACTTCTCGCAACTTCTCTAACTTTTTCTCTGAATTGTGAGTTTAGCCTATAGCTTGCAATTCTCACTTTCTGTTTTACAATTCTGACTTTAGTTCTCACGGTTTTGGTTTTATATCTCACAATTTTGATAGTTACCCAGTTGGCAATTGATGATGAAAAGACGTCAAAATTGACAAAAAAACAGGTCAAATATGTAAATCAAACTGATGTCAAAAACTTGACATGACGTTGATTTGATGTAAATTGAACGTCAAACATATTGGCCTACATAAACATTAAAACAATTTCAGTTTGGGAATAACGTCCTATTTTCACCTAATTATCACTGGAAGAAATTACCATCCAAACTGAATTTAAAATGATGTGACAGCATCTTAATCAAGTCTTGAATAATATTTGATGTCAAACTGATCTCAAGGTGCCTGCTGGGCAACGCCCCACATTTCTGATTTTATTTCTTCAAGTTCTCAAAATCTCAAAATTCTGACTTTTTCTCAGATTTGTTAATTTACATCTCACATAATTGTGATATGCTAATTTAAAATAGTTAGATATAAACTTGACATTCTGAGGAAGTCAATTGTGAGGCAATTATCTTCTTTTTTTTAAATTATGAGGCAGAAATGTTTCCAGCCTGCAACACTGTTTATTTGACTGTTTATTTAAACTTATTCTTATTTCAGTGATATCTTTGAGGCAGCAGGATCTTTTCTGCATACCTTTCCATAAAAAAATCACTTACAGAACCTTACCAACACATTATGCTTAAGATACACAATACAGCTTGAACGTGCAGCATCTTTACTGACAGCAATGTCTGCTCTAAACATTGGGAAAAGGAAACATTAAGACCTTCCTAGGAAACCTAGGAAATCCCTCAGATATGGTGGATCAGGCCAATCACTGCTATTCGTCACTTTGCACTTACATTACTAGAGGTAGGTACAGTGAAGGTCAGCATAGAGTCAAGAACACTATGAATGTGTCCTGCTGTGCTGAGGTGGAACTATATGCAAACATCCTTCCTATTAATGCATTTGCTGCCATTACCATTTAGGGCTGATAGCAGCCTAGTAGTTCCTGCTTAGGGGGTTCTCACATTAATTTAGCAGATTTTTCCTGGAAGGAGTCCCATTGTAAATGAGCAGTCAACTTGCAAGACTGGCCATGCAATTGCTTTACTGGAAGTCACACAACCTGGCAACCTACAGGTGTGCAGCTCATTACCACAAGTGAATTCCAGTCACCTCCCAGTCAAATTGACATATAAATTGACGTCTCACATGACGTCAAAAACGAGAGTTTTTTAAAAAAAAAAAAAAAAAAATGCTGACAACTGCGATGTCAAAAATTGAATAACATGACGTTGATTTGATGTAAATTGAATGTCAAACATATTGGCCTACATATACATTAAACCAATTTCAGTGTGAGATTTACTTCCTATTTTCACCCAATTACCACTGGAAGAAACTGCTGACCAAACTGAATTCAATATGAAGTTACTGCATCTTGATCAAGTCTTAATATTTGATGTCAAATCGATATTAAGGTAAGAATTGAGTAACGAAAACATACTTTGCTCATAATGACACCAGTCAATCTGGTGCATAAAAATATATAGGCTACTGTATGTATCCCTGAAATGTTCCAGGTATTTGCCTCAAAATATTTTCAGAAGCCTATAGTCCTTCTCCTCTCAGCTGTTTAAATGGGAAATTCGTTTTGTTTATTTATAGAATTTTTAAACAACCATTATTAGGTGTCTCTAGAATGAAAATGCTTGATCTAACCATTTCTGTAAGGCACAATCAATATTAGCATATTTGAGGATATTTAATATTGAATCACTGAATGAGATTATGTTTGGTCAAGGACTAGACTTCGACTACGTCAATGAAGTACTGAGGCTATTGCAAGACATATTCTAAGCTAGAACATGGAAAATACTATTATTCACCAACCACGCTGTATCTGGAAGGCACCGCAATAAACACCTAAATATGATGAAATGTTAGAGAAACTAATACAGACAAAGTCATCCCACATTCAGCTCACCTGATGAGCTGTGCACATCCCTTTATCCAGAAAGGATATGCTTGTTTGTAAAAAGTGAACCAAACTGAAAAAAATAAAATATTCAGCAATAAGTTGAATAAGATCTGTTTTTATCATATGCGCTGTTGCTTTGTTTCTCAGTGTTCTGTACTGAGCATCTTGTCACGTCTTCTAATTAAAATCCCCTTCTTCTTAAAATTAAGCTTTTTAAAATCTCCTCTGAATACATGTTTTTTAATCTTTTTAAACCGTGAAATCACAGCTTATTGGACTCAAAATAGTGGGTGAATCAGAGAATATCCCCAATAGTCCTGCAAGTGACATTGATTTTAAAGCACTTTGGTGGCATTGAAGGCACTTGTTTTCATTCTCTGATAGGTGTTTATTGATTATTGCACCCCTTCATGTCAATTCACCAGAGTAACTAATCTAAAATAGAAACGGACATACCGACACACATGCACACACACGCACATGTGTATATACACACAAACATACAGAAAAGGAACATAAATGAGACAGAAATCATCCATCTCTCAACAATCTTTAACTGATGTCTCTATTTCAGGTTGTCAGACGTGACACTGAACATTAGGTCAGAAGTCACATCCAGCGGGGAGCTTGTTATGAAAAACTGACTCAATGTGAGCAGCGCTCATCCTGACAGATTGTTTCTACCATTTCCCTTTACGCTGCTTTAAGCCTCACAGTTACTTGATTCCCTCAAAAGAGAACCATTTCACAGATCTGAAAATGCACCCACACACTCATATATATATATATTAATATATATATATAGTGTATATATATATATATACAGTATATCTTAATAAATACATACATATATAGCAGAGACGCAGAGCATAGAGAGGAAAAAAGATGGTGATAGAATTGTTGTCCATTTAACAGTAATTCATCAGACGGGCCAAGTCCAATGACCTTTACTAATTCAAAGACAACTCACAAGCCCAGGTGACCGGCGCACTCAATATTCAGGAACGTTCGTGTCTTTTTACAGTTCGATATGCACCACACGTACTGATATGGATTTGGGGTGGATAGCATTCAAACCTCTAATGCTTATGAGCGCGCTGGGATTCAGGGGTGGTGGATGGTGATGGTGAAAGCTGCCTCTTGGTGAGTTCAATTTTGACAAGGATATAAGTGGTGTTATAAATCAAAGTCTGTTGCAGCCCCCTGACATAACTCTCACAAGCAGGTGTGCAGTTCAAATGCCTCCCGAGTCACACCTCGGGAATAAACTAAAAGTGATATTTAAACGATTTGCACAAAATTCATGTGGAAGTATGCAGCTATTGTTCATTCATTTAGGTTAGGCTATATAAAGTTAACAGCGTGCACATACTAGTCTCTTGAACTGTTGCTGAGGTGGGAACAATTGTTGCAAGTAAAGACATAGTATGTGCAGTCAATAAAAAAACCTACATAATAGTAACAGAGAGTACAAAAACAACTACATCAATATATTGTATGATATAAAATGAAATAGATAAAGCAATAAAACAACAAATGAAATGACAAAATAATGAGTAAAAAGGCTATAGCAAGTAAAATTTGTATTATGATACCTCCAAAAAAAAAAAAAAAAAAAAAAAAGGGAGAAGTAAATAAAAGAAGCAAATGAAAATGTACTCACATTGCTAAGCATCGCAGGACGTGGTTTATGGTGAACGATCTAATGCAAGAGCTGTGTAGACTGCTGTAGAATTACTCAGCGCGCTCTCCGCCCCCACGCAGAGTCATGCTCTGTTCGGGGCAGCAGCCATGCTGTTTGCATTACCGAGCATCTTAAATCTTGACCTTAGGGATATTTTAGTCCCTAGTCATGTCAGTGCTCAACAAATAGGGTACTAAAATAAATCAGTTTATGTAATATTGACAGTAGGCTACGCTGCATTAAAACTGGAACATGGACTGCCAGTTCGAATAATAACAAATGTAGCCAACATTCCTCGTGTTCGTTTACATGTTTCAGTACAGGATGTTGGCAGTTTGAAACAAACACCGCTATTAGAGAGCATTTTGATTGTATTATTGGAATAAATGGCAGCTCCGGAACACCTGGGCACTTCCGGTCTGCTTAGAAGGTTGAGCTGATGTCCAGAACTTATTATGTGAGCTCAGCGGAGCGTATCAAAACTCAAAACAGGAAAAGGAACTCAAATTAAAGAGAAAAGCAGAAGGAAGTGCCCTCAGTTCAGTGTGAAGAAAAACATGGACACAAACACCTTACATGCTGGCACTTTCCAGAAATAGGTTACAGGAGTTGCATTTATATTTTGAAAGCATTAGTGGCACAATGGTTTATATTGTAAGAACTATTAGACTTAAACTAATATCTTAACCTAGCATGAAAAGTACAAGGAATAGGCCCATATTTTCATTTTGATAATGTAAAACAGGTATATAAACCCAACTTGAGTAGATGTCAATCAGTTTTTTTTTAAACTCACAGTTATGTGTGACAATATTACACACCATGCATGTTCAGGGCAGCTACTGTATATTGGATTCAGATGAGAAATTATGTTTAAGTCGCACTGGCACATATCAGAACTTTATATTCCACATCTACAGGGGGCAAGAACCTTTTCATCATAACTCTCTCAAAATACCTGTTAGATGCAGCCTAGCAGAAATAACATGACAAAGGGAAAATATGTAGTGAAGCAAAATGAGAATTAATCTCACGGTCAAATGTATGAAGTATGACAGTTACATAAAAAATTATTACAACTACAATTTAGTTAAAATCATTAACCTCTTAGCATACATGGCCACCCACTTCCACATCGCTCCGTCACCCTCATCAATCTGAACATTTTGAATAATCTGTCTGAGTGTATTTCGAGCTTTGTGCAACTGAGACGAGTGCTTTTGTCTTCTCATGCTTGTTTTACACAAACTTGTGAGCTCAAGTGTGTAAATAATAGCCAAATTATACTTGCAGTTGCAGTATACCAGCTGCAAGAAGAAGAAGCACTTTCACAAATGAATTTTATATTTTGATATATCTCCAACTCTCACATGAGCTCAGTCTGTCTGACATGCATCATTTCTCATTCTCTCAGGCGGGTTTGTAAAAGCTCTGTGCGTTCACACTAGGCCTTTGACCTTGCCACAAGAAAGATCAGACTGAGCAGTCTTTGGACTGGGAGGTCAATGTACTTATAAGAAAGCCAAAGGTCTAAGTGTCAATATCCCTGCAGGAAGGACTATTTGTTTGAAAATGTCCTCTTTGACAACCAACCAGCAAGATTTGCACACAGTGTAATGAGGACTGATTTGACCTGAATTAAGTTCTTCAACCAATCACTATTGATGTGTTGTGCCTTGATGCAGAGACTATATTTCATTGAGCAGTGTTTATCTCATCTCACACCTAAAATCAGCAGTTGTAGGCTACTTGAATATAAATAGCCATTTGTATGTATAATCACTCTCCTTCATTTCATACTGCTTTCAACACTCGTAACGGTATGTGATTCCTTCATATGACATATTTAACATGGTGACCCCTTCAAAGTGATCACCCAGAGCTTTTGCTTAGTGACCCTACTCATCCACATAAGAATGTTTTAATCTGCTTATAAATAGTCAGTTAATTTTCCGAGTAGTGAGTCTCTTCATGTCTCGTTTCACACTAATGGTCATACTGGTCATGAGATATCGATCATAAGATGTGATTTGAGGCCCCCAGGCTGAAAGAGAAAGTAACGGAACACTAAGGCGTTTGAACAGCTTTGTGTATTGATATGTGCCCCAATATTTTCAAGTCAAACTAAATGTATGATGACATTTTATGAAACTGCCATTATCTGTTTTTTGGTTTCCACTGTTTGTCTAATCCTCTTATGTTTCTTTGAACTTAGTTTTATGATTTGACTCAGGGGACCACTTTCTTTCATATTAACTGACAAGATGATAAGAAGACTTTTTAATCATCTTGGTTGCATAACGAAAAAAATCAAAGGAAGATAAAAGCCAGGTTGATTCATTTGTAAGTACAACTTGATGAAGATAGCCTATAGGCAGAGACCCAGATGATTGGAGGGAGAAGGTAGCATTGGTCATGAAAGACAATACTATGTCATGTTGCAGGCTTTAGCAACATCCACAAAGGATTACTGATTGCTCCCCTCAGGCTATAGGAAATCAGACAAACAATTATGAAATAATAAAATCACAAAGAAGGCTCCAGTTGACCTGTGCTGATCAGCGCAGAGGCCATCATCAAAATAAAAGGTTTTTGAATGGAGAGGGCTTGTCTGTGAGCTCTAAAACAGTGATCAGAGGAAGACCCTGAGATATGATTTAATGAATTTCCAGTTTTAGTACAAAACATCAGTCATTGTGATACAACACAGTGAAGAGTGAATAGAAGTACACTAATCAGTCAGAGTTCAGTGTCTGCTGGATAAACACAAAAATAGAGGAACCACCTTTTTTTATACCATCATAACTTTATATCATGATGGTTAAAATGTTTTTTTTTTTAAATAATTATTAATGGGAATAACCATAAAGGTTGTAATGCATTTTGTTAGCATGGATATTTTAAGAAGACTAATCATTGAAAATATGAATGAATAATATAAAAAATGTTTTTTTTTTAATGTATATATTTCACTGTTTTCACATTCCATAGACTACATAAGCTAAAATCAAACCGCTGGCTCCACTCTGCTACTGAGTTTATGGAGAAGTACGAGGCTGATCCGCGTTTCCTCCCCATCTAGTGGAGACAAAACGTAACTGCAGATTTATATATAATTTCCAGTCAAACGGGGGAAAAAACATAAAACGAGATATACCACCTTTCCATGTTACTGCTTTGATAATATGGCTTAGAAAATGACAGAAATATAAATATAAATCCACATATAAAAACTGTACGAAATCTAACGCTTCCCCCCAAATGACTACACTTCCCATGATGCCGCGCGCAGCAGCTCCATGTGGATGAGTCTGGAGAAAGTGCGTGTACATGACATGCGTCTGCTGAGGTATGGAGCGCTGCGAGGACTCTCCTTAAACCCACAGCAGACCTTCGAGAGGTGAATGTAAGTTTCCACGCTGTTTCTAACTATTTTTTTTTCCGGCTGATACATTTGGTGTTGTTTCAGATTCAGATGCGTGTCTGATCCTGCAGGAGTGGCAAAGCAGTGTGTGTTTAAGTTTAGATCAGGGCCCTGTTCACTTGAGCTCTAACGTTAGTGATTTTAGTTCTGCAAACGTCTGTCTGTCCTCTAAAACAACCCCAATGTCATACATAGAAGACCAACATTTATATTTCATAAAAACAACATGTCAGGAATTTAGTCCTGAACTTCTGGTGGATTAAATGTGTTGAAACTCTTGTGACTGAATAAATCTCTGTATTTATATAATTTTATAAAACCAAACAAAGCGCTGCAAATTGAGTTTTTCAGCTAAAGATGTTTGGTCTTTTGCTTGGAAGACGAGAAACATGTTAGAATTGTGTTGAAAGCCTCTTTCATTTAAAGGACTGAGGAAAGTTTATTCTCACCACTGCAAAAATTATGAACAGATACATAGTCAAATTTAGCTAACTGGTTAAAACTAACTTAATTAATCTCTGGAATTACAGTGCTTTGTCTTTAACCTGATCAGTCTGGTGATTGACAGAGAGCCATTACCCTTATCCAACCTGACCAATGGCATGTGTTTATCATACTCAACTTGAGTGACATTTGAATCATTACTAATGTCTAAATAACAATAATCATGTAGTTCACTTTAAAACTTCCAATAACATGTTATAAGTTGTAATACATTAACCTAAAATTGAATCAACATAGTACTTAAAAAATGCATGTGATCTGTTTCAAAGCGCTGAACTTTGTCGAGATTAAAAGAAAGTGGTAAAATATTTGCATTATGATAAAATCTGATCTTCACAGGTGTATAACTAAAATAATATATGTGGTGTAAAATTTTATTTTAATATTTATAAAAATAATATTTATATATATGTAAATGTGTGTGTGTGTAAAATTGCATTTAATTGAAAACTAAATATTTTAGAAATTCATACTTTTATGTGTGTAATTTCAAAAAGTTGAAAAGTTTTTTTAAATCAAAAGAAACAGATTCAATCAAGTGAGACTTTTGCCTGTTAGTGTAGACCATCAGCCAGATGTTAATAGTTTGGGTGTAATTGTACACTAACCTCTTTGGTATGCGCAGGTCCTATAGGTGGCGCTCTGTAGGTGGAGGAGGTGATGCAGCGGATGTGGGCTCCAGTAACGGTGCGGCACGTGGTCCTGCTGCGCTCCGCGTACCTGGGTCACACCTGGGCTGTGCGTGAGCTTCCTGTGACTGTCCAGACCTCACGCTGCTTCAGTTGCACTAATGTCATCAGGACGAAAGAGAGCCGCAAAACGTCCACGGAGGAAGAAACACCATTAAACCCTCCGCAGAGTCTAGCAGGGACCGAGGGTCTTTATAAGGCTGATACGGGGTCTGCCCCTCAGAATAAGGGTGATGTCGACCCTCTGCAGGACAAGTCTATCGGACTGTTTCAGAGATTTAAAAAGACATTTAAACAGTATGGTAAAGTCATGGTGCCTGTGCACATAGTCACGTCCACTGTGTGGTTTGGGAGCTTTTATTATGCTGCAATGAAGTAAGTGAACATCAGCATTCTGCACGATAACACACCCTTTGACAATAACAATGACAAGTGCCAAGTTCTATGAGCAGGTCATATGGTTTTTTAAAGTGTCCTAATATTGTGTCGGAGTCCCCTACAACAGGTTTAAATGCATCTAAGGTCAGAAAACATTGTAATTTTCTCAGAATACTGACATTATATAGAGTAATTGCCAATGATTCTGAAACGATTCGTTGCCAATGATTTCGGAGCAAACCCCTCCCTTCCATATGCCTACTCTGCTCTGATTGGTCAGCTGTCCAAGCCTGTTGTGATTGGCACAGAGAGGAGTCCTTGAGCAAGTTAGCGAGTGCTACCATTGACAAAGCACCTTTACATAAAACAATAATATAGTGCTCCAATCCATTCTTAAAATAATGACATAAAATACAAGAACACTTATGCAAGCAAATCGTGCCCACAGCTAAAGTTTAGCTGCTAAACTGTAAACACTTAAAATAAAAATGGTGGATACGTTAGCCGAGTGCTACCGTGACTAACTGATGAAATGATACAGTTTGTAAAACAAAATATGTCTACTGTAATGTTTGAAAAACACCAGACAAAAGACACCCTGTCTAAACTTTTAATCAGAACGCAGAACAGCAGCCTAAGTAACTCGCTCGTCTCTCCCGCATTAAACCTATAACTGCCGTGCAGCAAAATAAACAGCAATTTCACAATGATTATAAAGTCTGTGCACTACACTAGGGCTGCACGATAAATCTAAATGGAATCGAAATCGCGATTCGACAGAAGCTGCGATTGTCATGCGTATCTTTCAGTAAAGCACGGTTCTGTGATCAACAGTAAATATCCATCCGAAGGCCAGAGGCCACTCTCGTGCTGAAACTCCAAATGCGCCTCGCAGAAAAAATCCAGGAAATGCCTATCTCTACAGCTGAATAAACAGAAGATTTAACTCCTTTCATTGATTCAACGTGACTAATAAAAACACACGATTATGACAATATATGGTTTATCAGAGTTATTATTATTATAATTTTCATTAAAATAAAGATATTTATAATGCAATGCCTTTATCACTGCTTAGAATACTATGAAATATGCTGCGTGCCTTATTCATAATCTCACAGAAGGATTTATTTCAAACACTCGACTGACGCTATGAATATATTTTTATGGAGTAAAAATATGTTATTAAATGTGGTATTTTCACATGCTTTCAGATGGAGCAGCATTTACTACACAGAGCCGTAGTTCACTGAGAAGCTATGCAAACAGCTGTCTTTATCGCAAACGATTTCTTCTATTTCATATTTGCGCAATAAAGTCATCTGCAATTTTTTTTTGCGTAACTCGTCAGTGAACTACGGCTCTGTGTAGTAAATGCTGCTCCATCTGAAAGAACGTGATGATGATTTACTGCTGATTACAGAACCGGCATTACTAACAAAATGCGCATGATAATCGCATTCGATTAATCGTGCAGCCCTACACTACACTACATTCTTTATTATTAAACGAAGTAATTAGAACAACGTCAGTCTATATTAATCGACACATTCTTCGGAAATAGTGGGTTCACAGCGAATTATCAGAACAATTTATTCAGTAAGACAGTAATACTGTGTTTTACCTGGAAACCTAAAGCTGCACTAGGTATACATCACATATTAGCAAAAAAAAACTTGATATTTTGAAAATGTAAACGTAACATATCAATCGTACTTACAGGTTGGGGTTCGGAGAGCTTGTTAGTCCAAATAAAGTAGATTTGAAGCCGATGAAGATAAAAGCCAAGATTAGAGAAGCAGTCCTCAGTAAAATGACATGCACACAACAAAAGGTTCGAATTGTATTTCTGTGGTATCCTTGAACACAGCGTCTTCTCAACATGATGTAAACACACTAACTAGCGGAAGTGTATGTGGGCAGGTCAGACTCTGTTCGTATTTCTCGGGCAGGCGGGGATTATGCAAATGTGTTACCCAGTGATGTATACCGGTAACAGGCAAAAGATTTGAAAATATGACGACTCGTTAAGGCGATTCAGAATCAACACTCTTGAGAGACAATATCTTTATTTATCATGCACTTTTTTGATTAACAACTTTGCAGACTGTTTTCATTTAAGGATAGCTACATTATAAACTGCAAAAGAGATATTTTTCAAAAACCCATATGACCTGCCCTTTAAAAATGTTCTGCCTCTATTTGGACTTGTTCAGCTTGTCAGTTCTCGTTCTGATTTTTGTTTTCTAGTCCAGTGTTTTATTTTAAGAATTTAGGACCATTTACATAATAGATTTTAATTTAGAGTTTAGTTTTGCATCTTTGTGTTTCACAAAGATTTACCTTTTGGAAGCACAAACCCTAAAAGACCACACTTCTTTATTAAATGGCCAGTTAATTAGCGATAATTCTGCTGATAATTTTCATGAATTATTTTGGTCTAAATTATTTTCACTTAATGGTCGATAAATAGCTGATATTAAAATGATACACTATTTTCTCCAAAAAAAAAAATTTTTTTTAAACAAAACACTTGCAACAACTACAGTAATTACAATATTAGAAAGTACAGTACAAAAATAAATTAAATTTTTAGTTTGGCTAAATATTACATTTAACAGTGTTATTAAATTATTAGATTAACTTGAATTAAAGCAATTTAATGTTAGATGACAACAAGGTAGGGCTGTGCGATATTGGAGAAAAATGCGATATGCGATACTTGTTAAAAAATGTGAGAGTCGATATGCGATACGAGATTGCTTAATAAGTGTGTCAAAATCATTTCAATTATTTTAAAATATTAAAAAAATTTACTATTGTCTGAGAAAGTTCAAACATGATTAAGGCAAGTGAACAGTCAGTAAAAAAAAAAGAAAGAAAAAAAAAAGAACTTACACAAATTTACAAGCATAGATAATATAAACAGTAGTATTCAGGTACAGAAATGTAATAATTAAGTGTAAAATAACACTGCATAGTGTTCACTGTATGAATTAAATTTAGATTAATCTTTGTTATAGCCGTTTTGTTGTTTAGTTAACATTAGTGACATATTAAGCAGCACGTATTTATAGGCTGCTGTCCCTTTAAAACCTGATGCACGGATCCGATATAGGAAAACATACGATTTTTTCTTTTTTTCCTTTTTTTTTTTTCCCAGATTTTTTTTGGTTTTTTACATTCAGCGCGGAGTACTATTGACATAATTCTGTGTGTATGTGTCTGTTCAAACATGAGAAGATGCGAAAGACGAATCAACTCGGTGTTCGCGCGCCGCTGAAACGTGTCTCTCTGTGTGAATCAGACAGCAAGACGAGACGGCAAAGAGTTGTTTTCTGCAACTTATTGCACTTAACTCTTTTTAACGTCAAAGCAATTCTCTGCTATATGCGTCGAACTAAAACTCTGACCTTTTGCAACGGTTTGATTTAAGTAGCCTATTATTAAAATGATTCAGATATCGCACACGCCCTTGCGATATGCATATTGCGGTATTTACAGTTACGATATTTCGGTAATTTCGATATATCGTGCAGCCCTACACCAAGGGTAATGTTAATGAAATGCATAAGATAAATAAAAAAAAAAATCTGATTACCAATATTTTGTACATCATGCAATGTAGCTTTCTGAATAGGATGTAGTTACTTATGTATTTGAGTTCATTATACCTGTTGCTTTGTTGTCTTCTGGATTCAGTAAACTACATGAATTGAGGTGCTTTTGCTTCAGAGATCAAAGCATACAGACTAAGCGCACTGACGTTAAGGTGAGGCTGGCAGAGAGGTCGAGTTTTTCCAGATAAAGTCCGTCTGAGCTTCAGCAGGTCAGACAAGCTTTAGCAGCGTCATCTGGACAGTCAGCTACTGCTATACAAACAACACTTGAAGGTTACAAAAGCAAATCATCTCTCTCGAGCAAGGATACATAAATGACATGTTATTGTTCTGTGTTCTCTGCAGAGGGGTGAATCTGGTCCCGTTTTTGGAGTTCATTGGTTTACCGGATTGGATGGTGGAAATTTTGCGAGATTCCCAGGGTGGCTATGCACTCACAGCCTATGCAATGTATAAGGTATATAAAAAAAACCCCCCTAAGATTATCTGATATGGTATAGGATTAATCATTGTTAAATGGTATTCTATCACTTTGTCTATCTGGTTACAGCTCGCTACTCCTGCACGATACACCGTTACACTGGGCGGCACGTCCCTGTCTGTACAGTATCTCCGCAAACATGGATACCTCTCCACCCCTCCTCCTGTTAAAGAGTACCTTCAAGACAAAATGGAAGAGACCAGGGAACGACTGACTGAAAAAATGGAGGAGACAAAGGAGAGGTTTTCAGAGAAGATGGAGGAAACCAAAGAACTGCTCTCAGAACGAATGGAGGAGACCAAAGAGCGCTTCTCTGGGACGAAAGACAAGTTTTCTGAGAAACTGCAGGAGACGAAAGACAAAATGACTTTCCGTAAGAAAGCCGACTAGGCGGCATGGCTATGGGAAGAGAAACGTCACTAAAAACTCGTAAGTGCACTGTGGAATGTTTCACACGATCAGTCATTTCTGACGCAAGGTATTTGGTGCTGACTTAAAGGGATTTCAACTGTTGCAGAACACAAAAGAAATATTTTGAAAAAATTTTTTGTCCATATAATGCAAGCGTCAAGTCCAAAACAAAATTGGACCCCATTGACTTTCACTGTATGACCAAAAAAAAAAAAAAGTATTTTGTGTTCATACCAGTGTTAATTTTGACAGCAAATTTTGATATATAGGTTTGATATTAAGGTTTTATCATGATAGACACCGATTTAACTGCGGTGACACACAACATGCCTTTGTTAAAATGAAATAAAACCACTTCTCATAAAGAACAAGAACATGGTCTTCTTTTTAATGAAATACCAATGGTTATACAGGCTAATTATGCAGTCTTTATAGCAACTTGTTCACCATATTATTCATTCTTTCAAGCAGACATATTTATTTCTGTAAATAAATTTAGATTAATCTTTAAGACTACTAAAGCTTTTCAGTCAAGAGCAGTGAGTTGCTTGATTAACATCAATGACTCGGACAAGGCAACTAAAGGCTAGGCTTAAAAAATTGGCTGCTGTCCCTTTAAAACCGAATGCACAGCTGCTATGGATGCAATGTACTGATACACGTTCTCCCTACTGTTTACGTTCACTTAAGACGTAATCAACTGTTTACGTGAATACTCGTCAAAACGGACAATTCAACATCATTTTGTGTGTAATTCTCCATTCATGCGACGCGAAAGAGTAATCGCACGCTGCGAGACACGCTTGTGTATGCTTCAGTGTCTGCGCTCAGAAAACCGGACCTAAATGAGTTCTCTCTTGCGTCGTCAGATTTAACCATATATCTGCTCTTCTCTTACTCCCACATATTGACATTTTTGAACATTTTATGTGACGCGCAGCAAGTGTATTTTAGCTTATGTCCCGCCGGCTCAAATGTACGCATCTAACCTCGTTCTGAAATTGAATGAATCTCTTCCCAAATTGTCCCTCCCTAACATTTGTCTAGTTTTTATTCGTTGACGAAAATGTCCATATATTTTCGTCATAGTTTTTGTCATTCAAAAAGAGTTTTAGTTCGTTATCGTCTAGTCATCAGTGAAAAAAATGTCACTGACGAACATTATGGCGAAAATTATTAGTCAACGAAATTAACACTGGTTCATACAGACATGAGAGGGAGTAAATGACAATTAAAATTTTTGGATGAACTGTCCCTTTAAGGCAGTGAATATTCACACACAGGACAGGAACTATCATTTTGAAATGGTTTCCATGCACTTAAATCTTCAAGTTAAGTGTTTTTGAGAGAAGCAAACGTGAACTAGCAATAATAAAGTGTGTTTGTGTGATGTATATTAGTTCAGTTGTTTTAAATGTATTACAAGTATTTCTACTTGATAACCAAGTGATAATTAAATATCAGTATCTATTTGATAATGATTTTCACTTGTTTTTATCATGCGTGTTTGTGTTTGAGTTCTTGTGCATATTGCCTACAGTCATCTAGACTTTACAATGTCCTGAGTTGCATTGTGTGTTTATTGAGTATCTGGACAAGCTGCTAGTTTTTTAATCTAAACTCAAATCACCTTAATATGCCAATGTTCATTGAGAGAATAATAAAATTGTTGACCTGAAAACACGCATTGGATATTATTTCAATATCTAAAGTAAAAATTAAAGGTTTAGACACATCAGCAACTGGTACTTTTAGTTTATTAGTTTACCTGCAGTTGGAGAACAGCAGAAGTACAAGCATAAAAGTTTGACTATTACAGTGATTAGAGCAACATGTTTTGATTACTTTTTCTGATTAAAAAAAACAAGCATTACAGGAACAGACCTTATGCTTAAAACCTATTACACCACAATGATTTAAATAAATATGTACATGTGCATGTATAGAAAATGTCCACACACATGAACATATGGAGTAACGTGAGCCGTGTAAAAGGTCTATTATTGTGTTGCTTATTAATGCCGAGTGTCTGTTTTCAGACATCAGAGTAAAACAAGTCCTTGTCAGTTTTGTTAGTTCTCTGTGCTTGTGCAAGAAAGAAAAGCTTCAAAAGCATCTCGGTACATTGCTCGAAATGTCACAACTGCTGTTAGTCCAGTGCTTGTAGTCAAAATGGCATCGCTATGTACATTATCTTCAGGTATAGAACTATAGACATGCAAATACAAGCTACTGTACAGTGGAGCACCAGCACATAAATATCTGCAATTTAAAATCTTTTTTTTTGCTCCTATACACCACATACACAAGAATGTCTGAAATACAGTATATAACAAAAATAAGAATGTTAAAACTACATCTCTCATTTGGTTCATTATTAAACTTGCAAAGACAGGAAGCACAACACAGGGTGGCATGAAAAATCATGTACATGTTGGGATTCAAATAAACACTGTTGTTTTAAGCAAGACTGTCAATTTCTTCATCCCTCAGTGTTTGTGAGTGGGAGTCTGGCACTGGTAACTACATATTCCATGTTTCCATTTCAATTTATAACTTTAAAGTTAAAATAGTTTTCTACAGAAGCCTGTTTCCACCACTGTTTGAAAAAATCTAAAAGGTAAATTGTGACTTTTTCATCTCACAATTTGGACTTTTCCCCCTCACAGTTCTGAGAGAAAAAAAGGTCAATTGCAAGATATAAACTCGGAAAACATTTTTTTCTCATAATTCCAAGTTTACATCTTGTATTTTTTAAATCTATAAATTCTTAGCTTACATCTCACATGTTTTTCTTTCCCCGTCAAGGAATTAAAAAAAAAATTTGGCCAAAAAAAAAAGTATATATATATATAATAAAGTAACAAAAAAAAAAGAATCGTGAGATTTGCAATTACCTCATATATTTTTCATTTTAATCTTGTGGTGGAAACAGGCTTTCATAGTTTTCTGATTAAAAACAAGTTGAATAAATTCCTTTGCGTGCATGTATATATGTGCCTTCTGTTGTTGGGGCAGTGTTTAAAGCAACATCCTAATCCAGAACAGCATTTCATTCTTTCTGTACCAAGATGTTACTTTCAAGTTCAGTACTTTCATAATTAAGCATCTTTCTGATAATGAATTTCCTTGTTTGCCAAAATAATAATAATAATAATAATGAAATTAAGTAAAGAAAAAAAAAAGCACATTTGAACTGTAGGCATTTACAAATCTGTTGCCACCATGTTAAAATCTTTATATCAGCTATAAATTGTTACATTATTAACAATGTCTTTTTTCTGTGATTTCTACCCATTGGGTAGGATATGTGCATACAGACTAACTTTATTTACAGCACCTTACAAATAAACGATAAAAAAAAAAAAGGAAACATTACACAGAAGAAGAAAGCACCATTGGAAGTGAGGCACAGCTAAGGTGGGAACTTTTAGAGTGCAAGTGGGTTCCTACGTCGCTCAAAAAACAACACGATCGATAGGCACCTATTCAGCTTGTGAGTAACATGCAAACTCCTTGGACAGTAGAAAACGGCAAATTGTGGAGAACAAAGGGGAGCATTTACCAGGATGGTGCAAGGATGGAGGATGGACAGACAGGCAAAGCAAAAAGTGCAGCAGATGAGAAGCAGCATAGCAGCAGCAGCAACAGCGGGAGCAGCAAACTGACTAGTGAAAGCGCTGAAGACGGCCAGTGAAAAGAACAGATGGACAGGTAACAGAGAAAGGGCTCTTAAATAGAATGCAGTTGTGAATGCGGTGACGTTGTGCTCTCGCTCTTTGTAGCCTTGGGTAATCTTCACAGATAGTGTGAGAGAAACATCTCATCTGTGTTTCTGAAGTTGTGAGCTTTTAAAGCCTGTGCTTGAAAGACAAGAGCATCTAGACACCATTCATGCGACTTCACAATTCTAGATCAAGCTGAGCTGCTGGAATTCCGGAATTCCAATTCTAGCCATTTTGATTGGAATCTAGAGTTATAAAAGTGACGGGATTCTAGATATATATTCTAGGATTATTACATTCTGACTCTAGAATCTAAATGTGATAGGATTCTAGAATTCTAAACTTTAGCCTACAACCCCTGGCAAAAATAATGGAATATATTTTCTTTTTATATAATTAAACAACTTTTAATGTTTTGTTAAATAATATTATAATATTCTGGCTTTGTGAAACAAAATAATTTTTTTAAATAATAGCTAACTGTTTTCCATATCAAGTACAGGAAAAAAAAATCACTTTGTAATTTGGAGTTCTAAAGCAAATTACTGGCACATGTGTGGTAAAGCTTTTCATCAGGAAAGACAGATCAACTCAGTGAGCCAACAAACATTCCAGATCTCAATCTGATTGAAAAAGAGAGAAAAAAATATCTATGACAAGATTCCATCTTGCTTTTCGTTCATAATAGTTGGAACCAGCTTCATGGAGAATATTGTTTTTCATTAGTAAAGCGTGTGTTTCAAAGAATTCAGGCCGTCATAAAAGCCAGAGAAAGTACTAATTGTTTTTTTTTTGAGATTTCCATAATTTTTCCTTAAAATGTCATCAACAAAAGCAATCTGATTTGTTTGAGTTTACGTTTCACAAAACCAGAATGCTCAGCTATTAACAAAAAAATAGTTTTGCGTTTCGTTTATTTGCTATAAAGTAAAAAAAAGAAGAAAAAAAATCCTCCAAGTGTGGTTATTCCATAATTTTTGCCAGGGGTTGAAACTGCTAGGATTTAAAAATTCCAAATCAAGTCCAGTTGTGGTTCTACTATTCTAAATATAGAAGAGGAGAGTGTTTGTTTAGTCTGGTATGAAGCACACCGGTTCAGATGGCATAATTTCTATCCACAAGAAAAAAATCTAATAAAATCCCACCAGGAGCAGAGAAGAAAAAAAAAGCCAACTAACACAGACATGAAATAAAAGCATTCAAACATATTGATTGGCCGACTCTAACATTTGGAGTACAAATAAAGTAGCTTATAAAGGTGAGTGTGTTGCTTTTGAAAACTTTTTTGACCATAATCCCCAGCAAACAAATCTAAACTTATTTATAAAAAAAAAAAAAAAAAAAAAATCAATCACCATGGCCTTTTCACAAGTCCATCGGTCCTTGACCGATTCAGTGGTGACTAAAAACAGGGGCTCAGTCTTCAGTCTCCTTATTAAAGGGATGTGTGTACACTAACTGGTAAGAGTCTTTGGGCTTTCTTTTGGACCAGATTCAAGAGCAACATCCTCTATCTGGGCCTAAACGATTGCGATCAATTACACCCAAGCTTAAACTGAATGCAGAGAGCCGCTCTGAAGAGTATGGATCTTGGGTTTCCTGACTGTATGTCTACGTGGCAAATAAGAGGAACACATATGGACAGGAAGAGAGTTCAGTGTTGAGGACTGGTGCGTACTGGGCAGGAGCTGGTGTCAGGGTCGGGTTCACTCTGGCCAACGTCAGAGTGAAAGCAAAGGCAACAGGACAGAGAATTGCTGGGTAAAAATAGGTATTTTCAAAAATGCCCATCACATTAGCCCTTGACTTCACCACATTTTAAACCTGATTAATTATCCTTGGGTACTAGATTATACAACATGCATAACAGGGTATCCTTCGAACACACTGGCATTTTGATTAGAAGAGTATGCCAATGAATATCTATTTTGTGGTATTATAAGGTGGAAAATGTGAGCAGGTAGTGACATGGGTTACCAAAAAAAAAAAAATACAATACAGAACTGGATTATTTTATAGGCTCATTCGGTTTATCAGTTTTGACTCAAAAACAAAAGTGCGAAAGGCATGAAATGGTAAACTTAAATTGAATGAATGTTTTTGACAGACACCAATGAGGAAAAAAATTCCATTAAAAATCAATAAAATTTTTATATATATAATTTGATAATATTTCAAATAATATAACAGTTTCTTACTAATGTCTTTAAGGAACATTTTTAAGACATATATTATTAAAGCATTATTAAGGTCTATATACTTTTTTTTTTTTTTAAATCGAGTCTTCATTTATATACACATTTTCAAATCAATATATAATACTAAAAAATAAAAAAGATGATGAGACATACGGTTTGGGAAAAAAAAAAAAAAAAAAGCAAAAATCTCAAAACGTGTCAAACCTGTTCAGTTCTCTTAGTGAAGTGAATTTTTTAGGCAAAATGTCAACCGTGCCACCAGCCAACTGACCTCAGATCAGCTGGAGTCTGTGAAAGCGGCAGAACATGTCAGTGGTGCGGATAGATGAGAGTAGAGCAGACTCTCTGTATTCTGTGCCTCTTTTAGATCAAGGTTATTTTAGGCTGGATCAGAGATTTTTCTTGTGCTGAAGACAGACAAGATCACTTGCCTCTGGTAGAAAGCTCACACTGAAGCATATGATCGGAACTACACGAAAACGATAGTACATACAGTAAACACGTACATCACCCACCCCCCCCCTCCCCACTGCCCCATTCCCAAATTTCTCTGATTAACCTCAACAATAGTGCAAAGTTCAGAAAAGGGTTTTGATTTAAATGTATAACAAGTCTTTAAGACAGTCAACGCCCCTATGACACCCACATAAACCTTGGCACTAGGATTTGGATTTTCACCCTTTTTCGCATTAGTTTTGTTCATGCTGCACAGATCTCGGTCTTTAAAGTAAAAAAAAGAAAAAAAGAACTTTCTATCCACACAGCTAGTAGTATATCACGTGTGGTTTGGGCAGAAGGGGGGCATTCAAAAGGAATACAACAATAAAACCAACAAGAACAACAACAAAAACAAAAAGCCTGTCTTGTGCACAAATAACTTTCTCTAAATTTGTCGGCTATACAGAAGAAATAACTCGAGACTCCAGGCAGTGCATAAACCCCAGTTTTAGCGCAGCTGGACTGACAGAAAACAAATGTAATGTTTTCTTTCGTAAGCTCCGCTCCATATTGTTATTTTAAAAAAACCCACATGGTTTCTCTTTCGTCGCGAAGACGCATTAAGCGCTGTTGTGCACGGGAGTGTCAAGAGGGAGAACCCGTTCCCTTTGTGAGTGGAGAGTGATCGCGATCGCCAAATACTGTGCTAGCCCCGCCCCCTCAAACTAGCTCCTCCCTCTGTAGGTCTTTGCTCAGCGCTATTGTGCTCTCTGGGCTGTTTAAATCTGTCTGGCCTCTGGGTGTAGTCTGCACAGTGACGGGGATGGGCGGGTTATTGCTGTGCTGGTGGAGGTAAAGTACGATGCCCGACTGCTGCCCAATTACTTGACTGTAAGCGGGCGGAGGGCCCTCCATGCGTCCATGGGTACTGGAGCTGGCCGCGCTGATCCCAGAGTTGCTACTGGGAGGCCGCGGCCCACCGCCACCACCTGAACTGTGCATGTCAATGAGGTCCCTGTCGAAGATGGTCCGGTTAGGCGGAGCGCGTACCGACTCTCGGTTGAGCTCGAGCTGCTGTTCGGGGTCTCTCAGCTGCAGTGTGCAAGGGCCCTGGTACGGCGGCGGCTCCTCTCCGTCTGACAGAGAGATGGTGGGCGGCAGATCGATCTCTTGCTGCAGGTATGGGTAGGTAGGCTGGAAACGTCTGAAGCGGTTGTGCTGCATGAAAGTGGGAGCGGTGAAGCGGTCCCTCGGCTGAGGAGCATATACCACCTGCAGAGCAGAAGGGAGTGAATGCAAGAAATACAGTGAGAATGTGTCATCTTAGCTTTAAAGGATGCAATAAAAAGCCATGAAAACAGTAGCTAATAATTAGCCATCAGTAAATGCTAGTATACTATGCACATCTAAGGGGCCGATTACATGACAACGTTTTCAGCCAAAAACGGGAAACTTATGCATTTTGCCTGTTCGTTTACATGACAATTGAAAACGCATATTTTTGAAAACGGCTTTCAAAGTGCAAGTTTTTGAAAACGCCACCGTTATCATTTCCATGTAAACACCCAATAAGGCAATTTTTGAAAACGGTGACATCATGCGCGTGCATAGTATGTGTTAGGTATGTAGACATGCGCAGTACATGTCGATTTTAAAGTCAGGTGCGAACAAACATACACAACAATGGCAGACTACATGGTACTGTTGTTGCTGCTCAAGAGTTTGCTAACGCTTCTTCAGCAAAGTGTAGATTTTACTTTCAACCAATAGCGGAGAGGCATCATACCTCATATAGCGTCCCTTCCCCCCCTACTAGTAGTCCTACTAGAGCCAACTACTGGCCTGGCATATGTAATACAGCATTTTGGCCATTTTCACAGATATGTGTAAACGCAAATTGTTTTGAAAACGTTGTCATGCATACATGAAACTTTTTAAAAGTGTAAGGGAAAAACTTTTCCATTTTTGACTACATTGTTGTCGTGTAAACTTAGCCTAAATGTACAGCGGCCGAGAGCGCTCAACGTGCTACAAATGAAAAAACACATGCAAATAGAAAAAACATCTTCATCAATTTGACAACACACACGCTGCAAATGCTCACATTACGACCAAATAAAGAAACGCTCTGCAAATATTCGCCAACACAAACAAACAAAGAAACGCACTGCAAATACTCACAACACAAAGAAACGCCCTGCAAAAACAGAAACGAGCTGCAGATACTCACAACACAACCAAATAAAGCAACGCGCTGCATAGCACATCACATCGGAAATGTTTTAAGGGAACTGCAAAGTAACAAACATGGCTAGGACATGCACGGTCTACTCTGAAAGGTGAGATTTGTGTTTATTTTAGCTCTTTTTTGTGGATATTATTAGCCTAAATAAGCTGACGAAATACACAATTACTGTAACTGTGAAAGGTTATGTAATCTGGCTAACTTTTACAACTTGCCTTACAAAAATAGCCTACTATTAACATTAATTAATTAATAAATACATTTATTATATAAGAAAAATTTAGGAAAAAAAAGGTTATTTTTTATACAAATTAACCATGGATTTACTACACTAACCATTTTAACCATGGTATTTGTACAACTGTGGTTACACAAATGGTAATCAATATGCCAAAAAAAAAAACATGGTTAATTTTATTTGGTTGTGTTGTGAGTATTTGCAGTACGTTTCTGTATTTGGATGTGTTGTGAGTATCTGCAGCGTGTTTCTTTGTTTGTGTTGTGAGAATTTACAGCACGTTTCTGTATTTGGTTGTGTCATGAGTATGTACCGCGTGTTTTTGTATTTGGTTGTGTTGCGAGTATTTGCAGCACATGTTCTGTCAAACTGATGAAGATGTTTTCTTAATTTGCTGGTGCCTTTACTATTTGCATGTGTTTTCTGAAGTTGCAGCACGTTGAGCTCTCTCGGCCACCGCATAAATGGCACAATGGTGGTCGTTTATGGATCGTCCCTTGAAGGTTTTGAACCTACAAACTTCCGTTACCATCCTAGATCTTTGAATACACTCAGTACTATTGGTTGATAAAAAATGTTATGGCACTTGCTCCTGTTTTCAAAGCTGTCTGTTCAAAGAAAACACATTGTGTTTATTAATTGTTTGCAAATCCCTCATTTAAAACTGTATGCCAAAGAATAAATAAATAAATAAAATAGAAAATAAAATAAATATCACATTTCAGACTTCAGTCTTTATATACAGATATATATTTTACGACCATTATTATTTTTACAACCGTTATTATGTTTATTTTCTTGACAGACTCCCGAGACAATTAATAATTATATTTATAACCTGAATATAAGATGAAAATAAATATGAAAATATATTAAATTTGAAAAATGGCATATGAAATATATGAAAATATGATAGACTCAGTATAATTATATACACACACTTCTAAGCAAACACACACACACACACACGTGTGTATCTATATCTATAAATTACATTTCATAATTATGATTAGATAAAAAGCAAAAGCACAGACATTTTTAAAAAGTAAACAAAATCTTGATACATTTTTAAGCTATATCACCCAGCCTTACACCACATATGTGACCCTGGACCACAAACCTTAAAGGGTCATTTGTGAAAGCGAATAAATGAGTTTTCCATTGATGTGTGGTTTGTTATGATAGGACAATATTTGGTTGAGATACCACTATTTGAAAATCTGGAATCTGAGGGGCACAAAATCTAAATACTGAGAAAATCGCTTTTAAAGTTGTCCAAATGAAGTTCTTAGAAATGCATATTACTAATCAAAAATTAAGTTTTGATATATTTACGGTAGGAAATGTACAAAATATCTTTATGGAACATGATCTTTACTTAATATCCTAATGATTTATGGCATAAAAGAAAAATCGCTAATTTTTACCCATACAATGTTTTTTGGCTATTGCTAAAAATATACCCCAGCGACTTAAGACAGGTTTTTGTGGTCCAGGGTCACAAATAATACTTGTATGACAGAGAAGATCTACATGGGTACGGCAAGTCTTCGACCCCCTTAAATTTTTTCCACTCTTTGTTAATTTGCAGCCATTTTGCTAAATCATTAAGTTAATTTTTTTGTCCTCATTAAATGTACCCACCCACCCCATAATTGACATAAAAACACAGAATTGTTGACATTTTTGCAGATTTATTAAAAAAGAAAAACTGAAATATCACATGGTCTAAGTATTCAGACCCTTTGCTGTGCCCCATTTTTTTAACTCAGGTGCTGTCCATTTCTTCTGCTCATCCTTGAGATGGTTCTACTCCTTCATTTGAGTTCAGCTGTGTTTGATTATACTGCTTGGACTTCATTAGGAAAGCCACACACCTGTCTATATAAAGCCTTACAGCTCACAGTGCATGTCAGATCAAATGAGAATCATGAGGTCAAAGGACTGCCTGAAGAGCTCAGAGACAGAAAAGTGGCAAGGCACAGATCTGGCCAAGGATACAAAAAAAATTCTGCTGCACTTAAGGTTTCTAAGAGCACAGTGGCCTCTATAATCCTTAAATGGAAGACGTTTTTGATGACCAGAACCCTTCCTAGAGCTGCCCGTCCGGCCAAACTGAGCTATCGGGGGAGAAGATCCTGGTGAGAGAGGTAAAGCAGAACCCAAAGATCACTGTGGCTGAGCTCCAGAGTTGCAGTCGGGAGATGGGAGAAAGTTGTCAACCATCACTGCAGCCCTCCACCGGTTGGGGCTTTATGGCAGAGTGGCCCGACTGAAGCCTCTCCTCAGTGCAAGACACAAATGGAGTTTGCTAAAAAAAACACCTGAAGGACTCCAAGATGGTGAGAAATAAAATTCTCTGGTCTGATGAGACCAAGATAGGACTTTTTGGCCTTAATTCTAGGTGGTATGTGTGGAGAAAACCAGGCACTTCTCATCACCTGTCCAATACAGTCCCAACAGTGAGCATGGTGGTGGCAGCATCATGCTGTGGTGGTGTTTTTCAGCTGCAGGGACAGGACGTCTGGTTGCATTCGAGGGAAAGATGAATGCGGCCAAGTTCAGGGATATCCTGGACGAAAACCTTCCCCAGAGTGCTCAGGACCTCAGACTGGGCCGAAGGTTTACCTTCCAACAAGAAAATGACCCTAAGCACACAGCTAAAATAACGAAGGAGTGGCTTCACAACAACTCTGTGACTGTTCTTGAATGGCCCAGCCAGAGCCCTGACTTAAACCCAATTGAGCATCTCTGGAGAGACCTAAAATGGCTGTCCACCAACGTTTACCATCCAACCTGCCAGAACTGGAGAGGATCTGCAAGGACCCCAATCCAGGTGTGAAAAACCTTGTTGCATCTTCCCAAAAAGACTATGGCTGTATTAGATCAAAGGGGCTTCTACTACATACTGATCCAATGGCTGAATACTTAGCACATGCTTTATTTCAGTATTTTCTTTTTAATAAATCGGCAAAAATGTCAACAATTCTGTTTTTTCTGTCAATATGGGGTGCTGTGTGTACATTAATGAGGAAAAAAAATTAACTTAAATGATTTTAGCAAATGGCTGCAGTATAACAAAGAGTGAAATATTTAAGGGTGTCTGAATACTTTCCGTACCCACTGTATATGCTCAACTAGAACTACAAGCACATAAACCAGTTTTTACAGCAGACAAAAGTGTTTGTTCAGAATAACGGTATTCTACTCATACCACATTCACACAGTTAAATAATGACTCTTCCATTTCCATATAAACTCACCAGAGCCTCAAACTTAAACGGTCCCCAGTCCAGACATTAGTATGCTAATGTGCAGCTGATAAAATATCCCTCATATGAGTGAAATCTGCATATCAGTTAGCCAATGAGATCAGCCTCATTACTGCAGGGGCCACGTCTACATTAGTGAGTTTGAGGCTGATGGGAGGCAATTTGCACAGATAGACCCTGAGTGTCTGGCCTCTCAGACGACCGTCTAGACGCTGCCAGACGAGGGTGAGAGATTAATGAACTGCTCAGAGGCTGCATCCCGGTGAGAGAGACAACCACCCACAAACAATGAATATATACGCATGTATTCTCTTCACACAATATATTTTATACTAGTGCTATCACTCACAGACAGTCTCAGAGACTATCCTCCCTCACATACGCCTACACTGAGAGAGGCACAGGCACAAAGACGACACACACTTGAGAAACTCACTGCTTTTTTTTTGGGTTTTTTACAGGCAGACATGCCATTTATACAAGGAGAACAACAACCCTTGACACACATGCACCCACACATACACACACACACACACACAGTTTACCTCAGATGCTCCTTGTCTCAGCCCATTATCTGATGGCCACAGAGAACCCTCCTACAAACAAGGAGAAAAAAATACATGGATGTAATATTCAGAATTATTTGAATTTTAAGATAGCATAGTCTACCAAGAATATTAAATAATACTGATACTGAAATATTTTACATAGTAAATATACAATATTGTTAGGTTAACAACAACTGATTGTTGATTAGAGAGGAACATTTAAAATCAATTAATTATAGTTCACCCACTGTCATAAATGAAAATAGACTAGAAAATATAAGAAAAAAACCTGGTCGTTAAGCAGTAATAAAGCTCTGAGTCCTTGTATGTTCATATTAGCATTTCATGGATTTAGAATATATAAATAATTAATATATCTTCCTAAATTAATATCCATTTGTTGAAGCCTTAATTCTAACCATATTTGTATTAATCGGTTTAACTTTTTGCCTACAGATTTCTCATGGTAAATTGCTGAAAATACATTTACAACATAAACAAACAAAATATAAAATAAAAATTTCTCATAAATAAAATAAATAATCCTACTTGTTAAACCCTAATAATACCCAATTTTAAAATTATAGACTTTGGAGGAACATATATATATAATCTATATATATATAATAATAAAGACGAATGAATGATGACGCATACTAGAAAATAAATAAAAAGAATCAGACAGAGCCCATTTGTTAAACTCTAACAATGCTCTGTGGCTACATGTATCCATTCATTCTAATTAAAAAATCTAAACAACCAGCGAGTAACATGCTCCCAGACATTGCTGCTTGCTTCCTTCGCTGGCTTCCCTCCCCCTCGCGTTCCCTCATGAATGAAAATGAAAAGTCTCAGTCTTTTAGCAGTCTCTCCCGGGTGCTGCGCATGTCTGAGTTTGACTGGCGTCTAGACAGAACTGCTAAATGTAATCAACATGCCCTGGTCTCAGAGGGACACTGCCATTGTGTCTCCTCCAAAACACACTGCCTTTCTGAAGGCGTAATATATATTGTGTTTTAATTACACGTAATGCATCCAGTGAGATGTAATATGTCCTAATGCAGCATTCAGTATCCCATGAAAATCCTCATGCACTCTGCAGCATGTTCACTAACCTTTAGGGTCAATGATTTGTATTTTTGAAGTAAGATAAATGTACGATTAATTTCCTGCTGTCTGTCTAGTTAAAAACTGCACAAACGTTCCGAAAACGATCCCTGAAGGGAGATGAGACACCCACACATGCAGTGCTCCGTCTCATCAGCTCAATGCACTGCTGCAAGTTATTTTGGATTAGACACAAAGAAGACCTTTCCAGAAGTAAACACACACACACACACACACCCACCCCACTCAAGAGATTTTTAGGCCCTGCGGTTTTCTTCTTTTCTAAGATAAAAGCTCACCCGCATAAGATATACCAAACAAGGCTTAGAGATGACACTGCAAGGTGAAAAATTCCTCTATTCAGTATTAGAAATTGATGTTTCACAGCTCAGCCTGAAAATCATGACAAGGAACTGTGATGTTTATGATTTAGACGCAAGATAAATTTAAATGCTGACTTTAAGGAAGGTATTTTCCCGACAAATGCCATATTTAATTTAATTATAAATACTTTTATAATTTATAAAGGAACATTTAAAACAAAAAGTTCACCCACTGTCATCAATGAACATATATCAGAAATACTTGATTACTCACTCGATACTCATTAACCAAACTGTCATTAATTAAATATATATCAAAATGTAAATAATAAAAAAAGGTTATAAATAAAAAGAATCATCATAATAATAATATGTGGCCTAATTATCCTTATTTAAAATTACATGGGGACCTGTAAAAAAAATAAATAAAAAATACAAATAAATAAATAACCCATTTGTTAAGCCCTTATTATTAAGATGATTTTAGGTGCTCATTTACTTGTTTAGATGATCCTCGTGGGCTTTGCTGCACCTGGACTTTGGAAAACTGTTGAAAACTTTGATATCTCCATTTTACTCTCATGACATTTTGATTATACCTTTTTCATTCTGCTGTTGATTTACAGAAATATTCTGATCATTTTGGTTTCCTGTTTTCATCCCACACTGCATTTGTTTATGCTGTTTACATTTTATGTTGTTCCCATGCTATATCCATGTATTGTTTTCTGATTTGTCTGCTTCTTGTAATAAATTGCTCATCATACTGTTTCCTATTTGCTTAGCATGCTCTGTAAAGTCACGTTTGGTTCTAGAAAGCTTCTGTGTAAATAAAACATGATTATTATTTTTATGGAGACCGCACAGAGACATTGCTGGCAACTGGTGTGTTCCATATGAACCATGTGAACTTCTAGTAGGCCTCATCTCTAACATTCATTTTTTTGTTTATTCCCACCCAGGGCTCATCTAAATATGGAGGAAAGTTTACGGAAGGTTGTGAAAGTGTTTAAGCAAAGGTGCTGCTGCGGTTAGTACAGAGAGAGCGAGACAGGGTCTTACCGGCTGCAGAGAGAGATCCTGACTCTGTGCCTGACTAGCCCGGCTCAGGAACGACCATGTGGTGAGCTTGTAGTGGTTGAGCAGACACACGACCACCACGACCATCACAGTCATCACGACGATTATGATCACGATCTGCACAAACTCCAGTTCAGCTGCAAAATATAAAAGACATAAAGAGTTTAGAACAGTGCAGAAAGAAAAAAAACAACACAAATCCTGTTTAGGATAAAAAAAAAAAGTTGAATCTCATTTTGACCAAAAGATGGCAGCAGAGTCAAATCAACATCCATGATGACTACAGATCCCCAAATTGGGTGATATGATATCATCTGGCAAAAAAAGGTGAGAGGCATTTTGGTTTGACATGGACAACAGAAAGAAAATAGATAGTATAGACTTAGAGTGAGATCAGGTGTATCAGCTTCAGAAATTAGATAAAGCCTGTTTATTCCGGTTCATCATTTTTAACTACGCATTAAATATTATTTGAGAAAAAAAAAATCGCTTTTGTTAAATAAATTCATATCTTTATACATTTCAAAGCCAGCAGCCAGTTAAGTCTTGCAGTCGACTGACTTGCCTTTGGACTATTTCACCCCAAAATGAATATTTTGCCATTATTTACTTGCCCATGTGTCATTTCAATGTTGTTATTTTTTTCCATGGAACACAAAAGGAGAAATTCTGTAAGAGGGTTTGCGTACTATTGATAGCTATCCAGGCACCACAGGCACCATTTTTGATTTGCGGGTCAATAACAGCTTAAGTTGTTCTGCTGTTTCCTCACGTAAAGCGGATCATAAAGCTTCAGAACACTTGGAATATAGTGCACAGGTCATATGAAATACAACTGTTGCGGGAGAGTGGCTGTGAAGCTTGAAGCTGGGGCGATATAATGCCACAGGAAAAAAAGGTAAGTGATTAAGGAAGAGGTCACTCCGAACGGAAAGCCTGCCCATAATGGACGCCCCTCATGTTGTTCCACAGCTGAGTTCGTTGCAACAAGTTAAAAAATGACTGGGTCTCCCGATGGCTGTGTGATCTGGGAGCAGAAAAAAAAATCATACAGTAAGAACGACATGAGGGTGACAATAGGACATTTTCTATGTTGGGAGGTACGGGCCCTGTAAAGATCCGGTAAAAGTCTCCTTGCTATGATTCATGAAAACACGAATCATACCGGGTAAAATAACTAAGTAACTAACACCAAACAGTTAACCAACCACAACATCAAATGTTAAAGATGGTGTGTGTGCGACTGATGAAACCAAATGGCTAGCAGTAACTAGCTTTGTATTCCATACCGGGCCGAGCAAGAACCAAGAGAAGGTAAACAGCTTGATCGATGTTTCTTAAAACATGTTCTGTTTGAACACGAGGAACACCCTGCTGGACTCACACTTGCTCTCAGTCAAGAGCAAAACTGTTTCTCAGATGGAAATGCTTCTGGAGTCCACAGGCTTTTCAGACAACAAAAATGAGCCCTTCACCAACTGTGCTGAGGGACCGTTCTGGAACCTCGTACAGTCGAGTAAACCGAACAGAGAGGCTGAAAGTGAGAGTGTCACGAAGAGAGAATGAAAGAGTGAGTTGTTGCCTGCAGTGCAGTACTGCGGGATACTGGGACTCACACATCAAAAGAAACAAACACTTCTCTCCTAATTTAGGGCATAAGAGGAGGAAGCAAAAGATGGAGACAGAGCAGAGGGGAGGGCGAAGAGGAGAGAGAGAGAGAGAGAGAGAGAGAGAGAGAGAGAGAATAGGGCAAATAAATAATAATAAATGAGAATCACAGACATGCAGCCAGCAAAACGACACGTGCGGACACAGACAGATTGCATGGGAAAGACAGAGAGAATGAGACTCAGATCAGAATTCCGGTAAGAACAAATAAGACTACAAACACAAGCCTATCAGACTGGAACTGAATCAATACAAAACGAAATCACAGCAGGCTTTAAATTAGTCTATGAAAGCTGAGCTGCTCCTCTGACTTTATATCAAAAATACAGGAAATAAAGGCAAGTCTTTTTAAATGTACAGTGGGGATTTAAGAGTCCACATTGAAAATCTAATTTAACCTGGAAACAAACATTTCTAGGATCCTGAAAAGTGTAAAACAGAGAAAATGATATAAAATGAATTTAAAAATACTTCAAATTCTGCAGTAGTTCTCGTCACTCACTAATCAAATAAGCATATCTGTGACATTGACCATGTTGAACTTGTTTGTACAAAAGGTCAGTTTTTTGGCTTCCACAGAAGTACTGACTCAAATCATAAAATCATACAAAAATTTCAATTACGTTTTTTATCATGTGGATGAAATCATTTATAATAAAAAATTATTTCAATGAAAAAAAGATAGAAAAATGCAAAGCAGAGGCATTTTCTTAATTGCATTCGAGACTTTTGGACCCCACTGTGCTTAACTGCTCAGACTAATTTCACAGATTTTGTTTTCAGGGTAACACTTACAAACACCACCCTAGCAACCAACTTGAGCAACTTAGCAACAGATAGCAATGTAAAAACCACTGTTTGTCAGTCGGTCTTAGTACACGATGTAACTACAGAAGAGTCAAGTTTTAAATAGGAAAAATATCGAAACTCTTTGGTCATTCAGGTTTTGTTTATTTAAATTGGTTTTCATGGTATCTGTATCACTCGCAAGCACATGCACTTTGCTGTGCACCCCCATCCGACCAGACCTGCAGTTGGAGAAAAAGCCCTACAGAGATCGAAATCCAGTCTAAATCAGTACATTAAAACACTTAAACGTTTGAAAACGAATTCCATCTCAACAGTGCTTTAGTGACAGTGTTCTTTGATTGTTACTATGTCCTGTCCAATTCTCCCACTGACACACTCTCTGTCCCTATGTGAACACGACTCTTATGCCAATCACAGAGAGCCAGAAAGAAAGCGTGGACAAATGAGGAGGTCGGTGATCACCGACTGCAGACTCGCTACACAGACTGATTTCCTCTCAGACCACAGAGAGAGAAATCAAAAGTCCATCAGGCCGTCTGTCACCAGCAGAGCATACAGAAAGCTCTAGCCAGACTAAGAAGAGAGAGAGATAGAGCGTCAGAGAGGAGCGCGAAGAGATAGCGCGAGAGAGAGCGCGAGGATAGAGAGAGAGATATTAGCAGAGAGAAGAGCGAGAGAAGAGAGAAAACAGAGGAGTGTTGTAGTGGGTATTAGTTAGGAAGAGGGTGGGGCAGAGAGACAGAGATGAAGGTGTGTGTGGTGTTGAGAGAGTAGGCCTAGGAAAGAATAGACATTTGTAGAGGAAAGAAGCCAGCGGTCTTGCAGGTACATATTTCATGGAGTAATGAGGCCAATCCATAGGTGTCATACTACTTCCTTTCATCAGCCGAATTACTTCCCTGCCCGCTTTATCGGAATAGATTATGACAAGTAGATGTCTGATACCGACACACGATACAGCGCGGGTCCAGCAGAAGATTCATTACCTTTATGCTGTCAATCAGTGCTGTGCGATGGTTGTGCTCCATCTAGCGCTTTTTCCATGGCTGTTCATGTACCAGTCAGTGGAAACACCGACAAATGTAAATAAACTTGTCCACTTCTTGATCATACACCTCCACTGAGATCAGCAGCAACTATTTATTATACTTTAATGAATCAGTAAATAATACAGATATACACCTAAAATCTTTCTGATGAACATGATTTTATCTTTTTTGTTATTTTTTTTTGTATCATCGTATTTCCCGTCCAAATGTTTCTATTAGGATTTTTTTTTTGTTAGTATCATAGATATTATGATTAACCTATAATGTTTATTATTTTCCATTCAGAATTTTAATCTCATGGCACAAATGACGTTCTTCTTTGTGGCCAGCCTACTATCAACACTGTCTGAAGTACAATGTGCTCAGATGAATGAACAGGTGTAAAGTTGAAAAAAAAAACGATCTATGCCAACATGTGTTTACTTTTCCTGTGAACCCACTATTTCCGGTTGAACACGTTTGTGGAAGAACATGCGTGCTATGCGGTTAGGAGCCCCCCAGTTCTAATCGGAACCCAATATTAAAGAACAGACCAACTGTAATTAGAAAAAAAAAGTACATCTAAATTAATCAGCTTATCTTTTACTCGGCAAAAATGATTGCTTCAGCAATCAGACCAAAGTTGGCCCAGGATGGTTTAATCGGTCCAACAAAATAGTAAAGTTGCACTACAAAATGAATAGCAGAGGATACTCACGCCAGTATTGAGAGACAACGTCTGGAGAGTGAGCATGTATTGTTCAAATAGGAACTGCACAACAGGTTCTGTAATACACTAAAGGCCTGTGTGTGTTTGTGCGAGAAGACAGTACTCCGTGTTCACATGAACCCCCCACCCCCCCCCCCCCCCCAAACTTCTAAATCGAACCATTCAGAGGGGTGTGTGTTGGTGGTGTGAGCAGTGACCTCGCCCGCTGTAGCCAATCTGTCTCGATGCTTTATGCTACAAACACACACTAATCCTAAATAATTAACAGCGTCACACATAACACCCAGTGCCACACACACACGGCTCCTCCAGACGGTCTGGGAGATGGGCACCGTGCACCAGACGCTGCACTGTGCCAAACTAGTGCCGAACAACACCTGTTGTGTGCTTACCCGAGGTCAAACCCTGCCCGCTTTGTACATACAGCACAGTGTCACCACTAAAAAACAACAAACTAAAATCAATACAATAAGGACACAACAGACAAGAATAGTCACGAGGGATTGGGATTAATTGGTCTCAGCACACATTTTGGACAATTTTCATAAAAAAAACATTCCAAGACAACATCCAAATACATCCTCTTAAATCCGTCTGCAGCGGCAGTGCTCTAGAGGTACAACTTTTCCAAGGATTTTCCAAGGTGTGTATATAGAGTTCTATTTCCAATAAATGATGTTCTTTTGATGTTTCTAATCATTAAACAATCCTAACAAAAAGTTTCCACAAAAATATTAAGCAACGGGGCAAAAAATTTATACTACTAGGATTTCCGAAGGATCAGGGGACCTGACAGCAGAGTAATGGCTGCTATCTGAAAATTCCTTCCACACAGAATAAATACTTGGGAAAAATTATTTACATCTTTTTTTACAGTATTTATTAGTATTTACAAACAAATGCAACCCTTAGTGTGCGAAATTAGTATTTTTTTATTGACTTTTGATGGTAGTGGCGGATAACCAAATCTGCCAGTTGTGTGGTTATTTATTCATTGAGACCTATTGGAAACAGAGCTAGGACTGACTACCTGTGGGCTAGACAGCTTATTTTACAACAGGAATACACATTACACACACAACCAAACCTTAGGCTAATCTCCACTGCGAGGACGTTGAAGAATGGATTAAGGACAAGGGATGAGTGGGTTTGTCCCGGTCGAGCTGGTCAGACACTCCTACATAACATCCAATGTTTTGACAGCAGTGGAGTTCAGCGGCGACACGGCAGATAAATTGTTTTGATTGTTTTACAAGCTTGACAGATCCAGCATCTTTTCATACCGATAAACTCTTCATCGGGGCTCTGAGTAACGTGGCTGTAATATACCCCCCGTTTTGCTTTTGGATGCATACGCCTGTTGGGTGCCTAAGTGTACAAGTTTCCAAACGGTCTGACAACCGTCTGAGGCGTTTTTTGGAATAAGGCGTTCACACAGGTTGTCTCGTCTGTGCTGAAGAAAGGCACGAGGACAGCAGGACCGGTGAGAGAACAACACAAAACAAGATGGCAGACTGACCCTGCGGGGCCACCAGGGAAGTGTGTCTCCACCCCCCTGCCAGAGGACCATCAAACAGGAACAACAGCACAGACAGACCTGAACCTGGTGCCACTGGCCGACGGGTTCGCCACAGCGCCCTCTCCACAGCATATGCCACACGGGGCTTTCACCGTCAATACTGAGATATTAAAACAGAACGCAGACATCGAGGGGCAGGGTGACTTCTCATGAAAAAGCACATCTTTCGGTTTGGAAAGATTTTGAGTCTTTCTGTGACAATGTATATTACAGATCACTTTATAAGCAGTTGCTTGACCAAAAAACCCGCGCTGATTTTGGACTCCCGGTAAGGGTGGCGGACGCAAAGAGGGACAGCTAAAGTGGTGTTGCATGTTGTGGGTCTAAACTCAGTCACACCAACCCACAAACTCTACCAACCCTGACCAGGATTAGAAAACCTCGCCAGACATGTGTTTTGGGGCTTTATTTGTGTTAAAAGATGCAAGAAGCGGAAACAGTCCTGCCTTGTGGCATACTTGGTCTTAGTGAAGGGAGTTTTCGTGAAGATCTCTTGGAATGGAAGGGAAAAGCTTACTTTCTAACATTCCTTCGAAATGACCGCCAGATGCACTTGCGGAAAGCTTGCAGTGGTAAGAACCCACTACGGCATCCAGAAAATTTGATTGGGTGGGGAGCCAGAGTCACCGATGACATGTCCAAAGAGCGGTATCAGCGAGGGAGAAATAGAAAGGGAGAGACCGGAGAGAGGGATGATAGAAGGAGAAAGTAATTAGATTCTGTTCTTCCCCAAAGACGTGTTGTTGTTGTTAGCCACACCTCCGCCTTATTAAAACGGCCATCTCATGGGTGGTCCTGCTTACCGCTAGAGAGAACAAAGTAGATGATTTCTAACGAAGCCACCGATCGTTGTGGGTGTACTCAGGCTGTCGTGGCTGAATCGTCACTCCCTGAGGCTGATCCGGTGCCCCGCTGCACACTCTGCTGTTAAAAGCTTCAAGCATAAGCGTTATATGCAGAAGGTTACAGGTTTGGTCTGTCTTTGGAGCACGATCTGTAACCAAGACCCTGTGCGGAACAAACAACTGGAGTCTACCGTAATACTACGGTACATGCAGTTTTTTCTATATTCACGCTCATTAAAGAACTTAAAAAATGTCCATGGGGTCCCACAATATACAGCACCAGTGGTTTCAACATTGATAATAATCAGAGTTACTTGAGCACCAATCAGAATATGAGAAGATTTCTGAGGATCATGGACCGAAGACTGGTGTTAAACTGGCCGAAAAATCAGCTTTTGCCATCAAGAATATATTACATTTAAAAAATTAATTTAAACGAAAATGCATTCGACGGGAATCTTTGTTATTTATTGAAAAAAGAAATGGTTTAAAATTAATAATGTATAAAAATCAAATAAATGTAGCCTTGGTGAGCATTAGAGAGGTCTTTTGCAAAACTTGAAGGTATTTTTAGATGTTTATTCAATACACGTTTCCAAAATGATGAAGGGCTATATATAAAACTGCCATACTTATAATGTGGGGGGTTATAGCTAATAACTAAAAATCTAAAATCAATAAAACTACAAATCAATGGTTTTTGTCAATGCCAAATTAATGTTGTGATGTATAGGTGAATTTAGATCACAAATCACAATTTTAACGTTCAGTATGAAATACAATTAACTATTAATTTTGAAATTAGTAGTTGATGAGAAAGTTGAATTGTTGAGGTGGGACCTGTTTTAGAAAAACGCTATTCAAGAAATAGCGCAGTTTACGGTTATCTAGCGGCATCCATTTAAGTAAGTGCTCAATGAAGGCAAAAATATTCTAAAGCAATTGTACACAATTAAAAATCTAGTATTGGTTGGAAAATATTCAGTATTGACTACAATGTTAACCAAAAGCCCACTATAAGCCAATAAATGAAAGAGGAAGGACCAATATTAAAAGGTAGACTCAATAATAAAAATATTGGTCAAACTGGATATCAAGCTAAATTTCAGAATTTGAGTTGAAGTGAGCGGAGGCTACACTTGTTAAAGCAGGGCATTGTGCGTGGGCATCAGGGCCATCCTGGGTAATGCCAAAAGCACTCAGACTGGCATGATGACACTGGCCTTTATCAATAATTCATAGTGGCACCTCGGGGCTGCTTAACCCGGCCCAGCTTTCAGTGTGCTGAGCTCAATGTGGAGCCATGACTGCAAGAGAGGCTGCTTTTCCAATAGACAATCTGTTTGGCTTAATGTCTGAGGGCCATTTTGTTTAGGAACTTTCAATACATTATTTTTCCATCAGAGCTGCACCTTTTGCCGTGTTTTTAGGTGCATGTAGATGTCTGTGAAGTACTCAAAACGCTGCAGAATTCAAAGGATAATTCAAAACCATATGTTCATGTTTAGCAGAAGCATATGTGAAGAGTCTCTGTGATAGGCAGGAGAAACTACTGAAAGGCCTTTTCTACCTACTGTGTGGGAATTCCCCAGAACTAAATTCATAATTTATGATCCAGACAGAATATGAACTTCTCACTCCAAGAACAGAGAAAGAGTCTGTGTTTACAGAGCCGTCACTGATAGGCCAGCCAGAGCAGCAAACGGCACAAAGCGAACACCAGAACACAACACCGACATCAGATCTAGACAGACAGACGGATGAACAGAACTACTAATAATATTACACAATGCTTCAGCCAAATCTTCATTTAAAATCAAATTCTAGATCCAAACATGCTTTTGTTGCTAAGACCTTCCAGTCGAAGGAGTTTTCACTGGTAAACATAGTTATTGGCCAAAACACCAACCTTCTAACACTGTTCATAAAATGAATTAAGACATAAAATGAGTTCAAATGTTTGGGGTTTGAAAGATGTTTTTGAAAGTCTCTTATGCCCGCCAAGGCTGCATTAAAAATACAGTAAAAACAGTAATATTGTGAAATTAAAACAACAGTTTTCTGTTTTAATATATTTTAAAGTGTAATTTATTCCTGTGCACGGCATCGTTACTTTTCAGAGTTCACATTACGTCAAATATTTTTCTAATCTCTGTTTGGTGCTCAAGTAATATTTCTTATAATTATCAATGTTAAAATCAGTGCTGCTTAATATGTTTGTGGAAACTGTGACACATTTGTTTCAGGATTCTTTGATGTATGGCAAAGGACTGCATTTATTTGAAATACCATGTTCGGTGCAACTTTATGAAGCATCACTTTTGATCAAGTTTAAGCATCCTTGCTGAATAAAACTATAATTTTCTTTAAAAAAAAACAAAAACAAAATAACTTACTGAGCCCAAACCTTTGAACAGTAGTGAAGATCAACTTAATCGTATTTTACACCCAATACCAGGACGTTATTAAGTATATTTGGGCAAACCTCTAGTAATCATATCAACATTTAACCATGCTTAACAAAGAAACTAAGTGGAACCACTAAATAATCTTACAATGAGTTCAAGATGACAATTTATATTCTTAATACTAGAGTTACTGTCAATAGTTCATACGAAATGAGAGTGGCAACACTAGAAAAATTCAACTAAACTTTTCAATTAAAGAAATGTATGTCATAAATAAGCTGTCAGTACAAACAAACGTCTCGATCTATCCATAAATGTTTGCATGCAACCCCTAGACAGTCGTCTTGTGGTCGCTTTGTTTATAAAGTCCGGAAGGCAGGAGACATTTGCTACAGACTCTAGTTAAAACACTGTCTGCTGGGTTTGTGTACCAGACGCATTCAGAGACAGATTGCAGAGACGGCGGAGAGCCGAGATCAGACATTTACGGAAACATAACGCGCGTGAAGCAGCTGATAAGAGCTGACAGCCAGACAAGACTGCAGGCGGAATTAAATAAAAACACACAGAGTTAAACTACACGCTCTAGCTCGAGTCACATTCACAGACGTCAAAACGCAAAAGAACTAGGACATAATTAACCACGAAGCTAAAAAAAAGTAAGAGACTCACAAATCTCCATTCCCTGGAGTTGGGATCCGCATGTGACGTTAGAGCCATCCGGTGCGGTGAGGTTTCGCATGGAGTACGCGGGAGACTTCAACCGGTGCACGAGCCAGCCGGTGTGCGCACGTCCAACAGCTCGCGCTGAGACTGAAAGCCCTCGGCAACAGCCTTGACATGCTGTTTTTTTCACTACATGCTCTCGGGTAACCGCTTCACTTCGTTCTGACTTACTAAACTGAACTCATCCGCTCTCCATCTCTTTTTCTGACCCCTCGGGTTGAACACAAAAATCAGAGTGTTTGTGAGATCAAGCCGACGGAGCTTCTCTCCACCCCCTCCTGCACACCCCCACACTCTGCAAGAGTCTACTCGCACGCACGGCTGGTCTGTTGGTGACCGGCTGAGAGGGGGTGGCCGAGCGCAGCGCTCGGGTGTCTAGTGTCACACCTCCCCATTAATGCCAGACACAAGCAGTCAAGGCAAGCATTGTAGGGGGCTGACCTTGGGGTGACCCTGCTGTCTGGCGACACAGAGCACATGTGTCCAGAACTACAGCCCCTACAGTCTGTCTATAAATAACCTGGAAGCTATATGGGCTTTTATTGTGGGTCAAGGCAATACAACCGAATCCACACTGGGCCAAAGGGGAGGAAGAGGTGCTCAATAGTCTGTAATTCAGAGAAATGCATAAAGTTGAGTTTTTCTTTCTTCCCAGGAAAATAAGAGATAACACAACAACATAGAATACCAGTCCAGTGGTAAATAATCGTACTTTATTATTATACTACTACCTTTGAGCTACATCCAATCTAAATAAACTATATATAATTAATTCATATGAATTATATATATATTTTATATATAATATATATATATATATATTTTTTTGTTTTTTAGTATTTGCAAGTGCATGAAAAATACTGATATTCAAATATTTAAAAAGACATTAAAATGCTTAATTTTATCAGCAAAATATAAATATCATATCCAGGCAGTTAAAAAAAGTTAAAAAAAAAATCTTTATCTATACACACACACAGGTTTGTTTTTGTGAAAAGTGGGGACTCTCCATAGGCGTAATGGTTTTTATACTGTACAGACCGTATATTCTATTGCCCTACACAAACCCTACCCCTTACAGGGACACTTTTGGGCTATTTCAGTTTTCAGTCCAATCTGTCCTTCTGTGATTTATAGCCGTGTTGAAAGTGGGGACATGGGGTAATGTCCTCATAGTCACCTTCTCCTTGTAATACCCATGTCATACCCTTGTCATTATACAAATTTATGTCCTCATTTGTCACAAAAACGCGCACACACACACACACACACAGGGGTGTTAAAATTAACTTTTAACTTAAAATCTCACCCCAGTTAGCAATTCAGCCCTCAGGGGAGTAAAATGACATTTATCCGTCTGAGGTCTAGTCTGGTAGTTGAGTCGATCTCGACACACGTATGCAGACAGACACATCCCCCCGTTAAAGCAGACATAGGGGAGCGAGAGAGTCGGGGGTTTAGGGGTCAAGTCTGAATTTGAATGGCTGTCTGAGGAGGAGGTCTCTGGGGCAATGAGGTGGATTCTCTCAGCTTGCCAATGCTACTGGGGCTGCTTTTGAGGCAAGCGAGACCTGCCACTGCGTAAACTAACAGACCATATCTTTTTCTACATCATAAAATCTAACCAAAACAAAGAACATTCAAATAAGAAATTTTGTGAAAAAAACTGATTACATTTTTTATGATGAAATGAAGTTAAACCAAACTGGTTTTCTGTTGCTTTCTGATGAACAGCGCCACCTTGTGTCTCCACTTATCCAAAAATCTGTCTATACAGCAGGGCTCCTCAATTTTCAGGCATTTTTTCAGATGAAGCAGGGACCCAAACCCTTGTTAAAATTAAGCATAATATTTTAAGCCTGGATCATAATAATAATGACATGAACAGTATTATTTTAATGTATTTACATTCTTAATCATGGTGTTTTCCCTGCAAATTCATTAAAATAGTCATTATTGATGTACAGTTTACAGTCAAACACATTCAATTTTAATTTGACTACATTTTAATTTGGGATGGACAATGAAAAGTTCTTAAATTTAGCTTTTGTCAAAGTTAACATAACTTTACATTTTTGTTTGACATACTGTATATTCATTCTTTCCTACAAAAAATAGTTTGACATGAAATAATGTCAAAATTCAGCAGGCCCCCGGCAGTACCACCACGGACCCCCTAGGGGTCGCAGACCCCCTGTTGAAGACCCATGGTTTGTGTTTGACCAAAAAATAAACTAATATCAGTTCAAATCAACAGCAACATTCTATAACAAGAACAGTTTAAGTGGTTTATGTTAGTAGACACTTTAAATAACTATGCTAATAGAGATGCAAAAATGCTGTAAACCAGCAACCGGTGGCTAACAAAGATCATAATCCTTACTCTGTCAACCTTGAAGAGTTTGTACAAAAAGCCTGATGGTTTATCTGATAGATCATAAAGTAAACTTTACAAGACCATACAACGTGTCTAGGGATGTCCAAAAAAAATTTGAATTTCAAATATTCGTCAAATTTAAATAAAAAAAATCCACACTTTTAGGTCTGCGTCAGCCGTCAGGCAGCCATATCAGTGGCGCACGAAATGTGACGAAAATGTAAGTGTTGTTGCATTTTAATGTTTTTGTTAGCCTATCCAGTTGAAGCCACTTGATGCGGCGCTGCTGCGTTGTTCATTAAAAATATTGCAGAAAAAGAGAACATCAATGAGGAGAAGATCTTGTTTATATCAAAACCGAAACCAAGCCGTTCACACAGAACGCATATTTCACGCATTTTCTAGAGGGACATCTATTACTGTTGCACTCGCGTCTCGCACAAAAGAGCCGCATGTTTAGAAAGCCATGTAAAATTAATGCAAGTTTAACTTTGAAAAAAACATATCGAGACTTTATGGTGGGGTTTCCCCCATCCCACTGTATCTCATGTTTTTAAATCGCTATTTTAAAATTTACTTATGTCGTTTAAGGGTTGCTGCCTTTGTATTAAACCATGCATACATGCATGATGCGGTTTTGTTTATAGTCGTTTAAGCAACTTAATTATTATTGGTTTATAAACATTATGCACTTTTTTTCGCAGATAGTCATGTTACCTTATGCTTTGAATGATGCGCCCTCTTATGGCCTCAGGAGAGAAGCCAAAAGCTTTTCTTCACCCTAACTGAAATTATGCATTTTAAATTTGAATATAATTCGAATTTTGATAATATTTAAGCATAAAATTCGAATTTAGTTTTTCAGCCATTTTGACAGCCCTAAACGTGTCCAACAAATAGCTGATGACTAGATCCTCAAAATACCAGAGCTGTTTTACAGATTACAGCAAGAACTAAATTACACGGTGAGCTTCACTTGATGACAGGTTTTTTTTCACAACCCATCCCATGTGGCAGCTATAAAATTGTGCAACCCGGTCTGACGACAGAGGGAAAGTCCTGTGAAACAGCGAGACGCAGACATGTGAAAACATTCCAGTTATAACCTGTAATAGAACTGCAAGTATAAAAATGGCAGCCACTGCAGAAACACTTCCATCTGCAACCTGCATTCTGTGATATTCACACAAATCCCTGCAGGACGTGGCGTGTGATACGGGGAGGAAGGGGGAATTGTCTGCTTGTGCGAGTGAGTTTATGACTGGGGATTGCTATCTGCAAAGCCAAGATGGGCCACCTGCAGATGTGATGCACTGCAGTGTGTGTGTGTGTGTGTGTGTACATAATCATCAGTTATTGAGTTTTTTTCCACCTCTCTCCTGCAGCCTGCTGAGCATCGTAATGGGTCGTCTGCCCCGGAGTGAGGTAATGTCTAGGTTTAATGCCAGCCTCCTGCACTGGCGCACACACACAGGGGCACAACAGGAAGAACAGCAGGCGCCACAACTCCCAAAATGGCTGCTGTTGTGACTCTTAATGATGCTGACAACATAATTAGCATTTTGCTAACGAGCCACATGGCAGCGCTTCCTTCCCTGGACGCTTCCATACGGCCTCGCGGACAACACCTGCGTACTCTCGGACCCCCTTTATGACACATCATCTCCTCGGTAATACAGACACAGAGACTGCAAACAGTCATCAAAGCAGAAGATCTCGGTGACAAATAACCGTGTGTTTCGCGAAGTGGGCCACTGCCCAGCAGGCTGTCAGTTCTGACTTCCAGTCACAGCAAAATACTATAAAAACCTCATTAAATAATAACAGCACTCCATATGTCCAGTTGACATATTTGCGTGTTTACAAACAGGAGAAGCTAACCTGGGGGTTTGATGTGTCGCTGTTGGGGAATTTTATAAGTAGGAAATACAAAAAACCAACCACATAGAAACAAAGAGCTGTAACAGCACTATGTGTTCAAGTGAGCACTAGAAATGTGATGAAGGCCTGTGTTTGTTTTCACAAGAGAAATCCAGGTTGCTGATGTAGTTTGTGTAGCTTTAAATATTTAAAGAGACAGTTCTCTACCCAAAAATGAAAAATTTGTCATCATTACTCACCCTCATGTCTTTCGAAACCCCTGTGACTTTCTTTTCATGCGAAAAAACATGTTTATAGCAGACTAAGCTTCTCATTTCTATGCAATGACAGTGAATGGTGACCAAAACCCATCAAACAAGATTTTCAATGAATAATGGCTTAAATTTCAGTCTGTGACCACAGAGTACTTATATAGCTTTAGAAGTTTAGTGCACAAGTCATGTGGAGTATCTTTATGGAGATTTCATCACACTCTTTGACCTTTTAGGAGCCCCTGGACTCCATCCACCTTCATTGTGTATGGAAGAGAGGAGTTTGGATTTTCTGCTAAACTTCTCCATTGGTGTTCGGTAGGAACAAGAAAGCCATATGAGTTTGGCAGGGCATGAGAATGAGTAAATTAAAGGGCTGCAAAATTAAATTCTAAATCTAATGAATTTTTCATATAAACTGATAAAAAAAAAGCTGTCGTTTTGCTTGTTTTTAGGGCTGCTTAAATTTAATTTAAAAAAAAAACTATGATATAACAATAATAATAAAAGTAAAATCTATTATTAAATAAAAAAAAAATATGTAATTATTTTTAAACAAAAAAAAAAATGTAATAAGACACATTTAGGAAAAATAATATTCATTAAATTTTACAGTACAATATTTATGGCTCTCTTTATTCATTCTCAAACATTAAACCATCAAGCTTTTATTTTGGCAGAAAACAGCAGGAGACCTTAAAGTTTCTCTTTTGTTGACAACAGCTGGTTTATAAGCGCTTCTCATTACAAGTTTTGGAAGATGGTTGGAGCATATTGCATTCCCAAATGCATGTCATCAGCAACCCAAACTCAGAGCAGATGCAGATATGAATTTGTGTGGAGCAGCATTAACTCTGAGACACTGAAAACACTGGATCTTGAGCATGTCACTTCACGGTTACTCTGAAAGATACAGCGCATATATGTAATTAAATCACCACCTTTCCGATTTGATAATCTCACATTTAAATTTTATTTCTATTAATTGTGCAGCCTTAAAGGAGACATATTATGCCCCTATTACATATTGTAAAATAAGTCTCTGGTGTCCCCAGAATATGTCTGTGAAGTTTCAGCTCAAAATACTCCACAGATCATTTAGAAAATGCTTATTTTGAGTGGAAGCAGAAACACACTGTTTTTCGGGTCTTTTTCTTTAAATGCAAATGAGCTGCTGCTGCTCCCCGCCCCCTTTTCCAGAATAGAGCTGCGTCATTACAGCTCAGACCTGCTAAAAAACATCTGTTATGGTTCTGATTATAATGTTTATCGTGCTGAAATCATGCGTTTTAAACCATATGAGTTTAAACTTATGATATACGGTTTTCTGAGAGCACACATCCGAAGCACACGGACAGAAAGAGGCTGTCACAGCATGAGTACTAAACTAAGTTCTCAGTCACACACAAGTTTAAGTTAAAAACACACAAGTTACAAAAAAAACAGTCGGTTATGTCTGTGAAAGTAAACAGCTGGAAAATAAATTGCATGTTTATTTTAGATCTAAATAGTGTTCTGTGCTCGTCTGTGCAGCCAAAGACAGAACAGTTAGCATGTTTTGCTCAAACTTTCGCCATGGCATTAGAGCTGGTATACCGTTGCCGCTTGCGAAAACACAAGACGGCGGTGGGTGGAAACTTACAGATTAAGACAAAAAAAAAAAAACCAAACAAAAAAAAAAAAAAAAAAAGAAACCAAAAAAAAAAAAAAAAAAAAAAAAAACAAAAAAAAAAAAACAAAAACAAATAAAAAACAAAAAAAAAAAAAAAAACAAAAAAAAAAAAAAAAAAAAAAAAAAACCCCCCCCCCCCCCCAAAAAAACAAAAAAACAAAAAAAACAAAAAAACAAAGAAAAAAAAAAAAAAAAAAAAAAAAAAAAAAAAAACAAAACAAAAAAGAAAAAAAAAAAAAAAAAAAAAAAAAAATAAACAAAAAAAAAAAAAAAAAAAAAAAAAAAAAAACAAAAAAAAATAACAAAAAAAAAGACAAAAAAAAAAAAAAAAAAAAAAAAAAAAAAAAAAAAAAAAAAAAACAAAAAACAAAAAAAATAAAAAAAAAAAAAAAAAAAAAAAAAACAAAAAAAAAAAAAAAACCCCCAAAAAACAAAAAAAAACAAAGAAAAAAAAATAAAAACAAACAAAAAAAAAAAAAAAAAACAAAAAAAAAAAAAAAAAGGGCGGAACAATATTATAAATGAGATCCCTTTGCAACGTCACCAAGGGAGCGAAATCAGACGCGCTCGTTTTCTTGGACGCTTGCAGAAAATGGCTTACCAAAACAAAGTTACTGGGTTAATCTTTTTCACGTTTCCTTAGTTGGTAGATGCACCGATGACCTGATTATAGCACTTAAAAAGGAAAAGTCATGAGATGTAAGCTTTAATAAATGATGACAATTATTATATGAGTAAACTATGTCTTTAATTCACCAAAAGCAATGATGTACAACTCATAATACAAGTTATGTATACACATTCGCCATGACGTTAAGCTTAATTCATTTCCTGTTTCAAACCTCAGAGCCTCTAAACTGAAACAGATCTGGGCCTAAGGGCAAACCATGAGCTGACAAAAATGTTTACTTTTTTTTTTATCTTTTCTTTAATACTCTCTTACTGCAGACTGAATCACACACTCATTCAGTTGGTCCCAATTTAACAGACAGTGATCTGTGTTAAACTGATTTTGCTTCTCAGCATCATATTAAAGCAATTTTTAGTGTGATGTTTGGTTGAACTAACCTTTTAAAGGGGTCATATGATGCTTTTTGAAAGATCATTATTTTGTGTAACAGAATATATTGACATGCTATAATGTTCAAAAAAAACACTTATTTTTTCAAATACTGTACATTATTGTAGGTCCTCTATGCCCCGCCTTTCTCAAACACTTCGTTTTCTACAAAGCATTTGAGAGAGGCGGGGCATAGAGGACCTACAATAATGTACAGTATTACAATAATTCTCTCTCTCTCTCTCTCTTGCTCGCCCTCTCTCTCTCTTAAGAGTGCTTTATTGGCATGACAAAAATTGTACATTTGTATTGCCAAAGCAATTGCAACTGAACTGCTTACAAATAGTGCACATATGTATTAACAAAAACATAATAATAATAATAATTGTATAGTATAATATAATAAAAAAGTATTTATAATACTAAGGGAGAAGGATGAGGACATTTAAGAAGCAAAATATACATCCAGGTAATAATAATAATTGGATAATATAATGTAGAGTGCTGGAACATAATCAGGGCAGGTTGAGTGTTTCTCTTATTGGTGACAGGAGACACATATTGAGCAGCAACCACACAGCCAGCTTCTTCTGTTCTCCTACGATTCTCCTGGTTTGAATGAGGATCTGCTGTATTTATCCATAGAAACACGTCCGTATATCGGTGTATTTGGCCATTCTGTTAGGAAGTGCAGTTCGTTCCATCTGATTCAGAGCACAGTGTGAACACAGTCTCTGCTCCGGTGGCAGCCATGTGTTTCTGTGTCTGCCCGTCTCTATCATCAGCTTGTGTCCGCTGAGTCTGTATCTGGTCAACGTGCTTCTCAGTTTCTTATCTGACACTGTGTACAGATACTCTGCCATACTGTACTCTCTCTTTAGGGCCAGATAGCATTGCACTTTACTCTGCTGTTGTGTTTGGGCTTGCCAGTGAGTGATGTAGTTCTGTTTGATTTGTGCAGTAATCTGACTGATTCTGATGTTGTGATTCAGAGCAGCAGTAGATGTTTCATTGCATGCACATTTGGGCGCATTATGATAATATTTCCACATAGTGAGGTAGATATGTGGGGGTTTGTTAGAACGAGCCGTTTTAGGGGGGGTGTGGTAGAGTCTTAACTTTGATAAAGTATATATTTTTGGTTTTGAGACTTTAGTCTTTGCAACTTCAGGGATCTTATCTATGCACAATCAGCTTGTAACACTCCAGAGAGAAAGGAAAACTTGAAATCGCATCATATGACCCCTTTAACATAAGTCTATGGATCACTTTTTATGGTTTTACCTTTAAAAACATAATTCTGTGATCAATTACCCTCATTTCGATCTAAACCCATAAGACTTCTATTCATCTTCAAAACACATTTTTAGCCCCTCGATAATCCACCTCTTAACAGGTTCAAGCTTATCATTTTGCCCCACAAGAACATAAATGGTTTCAAAGTAAACACTGATTATGATCATCAAAAGTCTTCATTTTATATCTTTCAGAGTGCAGAGTGTGTCGTCGCTATAACTCAAATCTGAAACTATATCCCTTTCACATCATTTCCACTCCCAAAAGAGTTTATAACCTTCCCGCTTAGAGGAAGTGATGTTTACATCAGAGCCCTCATAGTTACACTCCGCTCCCCTGAGTCACATGTCCAGCCTCCAGCCAATCACCACCCAGAGTTTCCCAAAAACTGAACACAAGGCTGAGAGCTGGCTTAAAGTGTTTGTCACGACACACCTCCTGCGTGTAGGTCACCAGAGAGAGAAAGTGGCACATTTGACTTGAGCCCAGCTGACCCAAAACTTCAAAGCTCTGACCCAGAAAAACAGTCACTAACACGCACTTCACTGCTTCTATCATAACAACTACAAAATGAAAGCTATTCTAAAGTATGAAGTAATTTTGTGAAGTGATGCCCATGGCTAAGCACCACAATGCTAGGGCGACGTGGGTGATTGCTATATGGTTGCTAAAATTTTCTGAACTGAATAGAATCAAACTGGAACTGAATTAAATCCAGCATATACTTAGCCCTAATGTTGGATGTTGTGGTGTTAATACTTTTGCTCTTATGAAACTATTAAGCATGTACGCATATTACAAAATGGGAGTACAAGTGCTTTGCTGCAAGTCATACACATACACAGACATAATGGAAAAAATACAGAAAACAAGACTGCAACTCACTTTTCTGGCATGATGTTTTTAACAAACAAAGAGCCATTAAAAAACGGAGCAGAAAAAATAAACAGACATAGCAGGAAACAGCTTCTCATGTTTCATTTCTCCTTTCATACACACAAACACACACAACACACAAACACAAACACACACCACACACAACACACAGTCCAGAATCATTTATTCCATTCTGCAATCTTCAAGCAACAATGCAACCTGACATCCTGCAATCAGAGAGTGAATGAGTTTAGGGTCTGAATTTCATCCATACAGCTATGACTGATATGACATAAAAACACATTACGAGGCATTATGGGTAAACTGGAAATGAGCTAATAGGATGTCTCAGTATGAAAGTCTTTATTCACTGAGGGGAGAGAGAGGAGAAGATATTTGTGAGAAATTAACACCTCAGGGGAACAAAAACACAACGGGTTGGAAGAGGGAATGCAGAAACAATGAGAAAGATTTCTCATTTGCATTCCAACTCATTTAAAATGGTTTAAAAATGGGCAAACATTTTTGGTGCGGAAGGGCAAATGATAAAAAAACAACAACAAAACAGAGTTTTCATATCATTTTTTGAAAACAGCTATTTAGGTTAAGCAGCAAACTGCTATAAAGTCATTGAAAACATTAGTACAAGCCTTGGCCTTTAGAAGAAAAACACTCTGAATAAGTAAATAAAGAGGTGTATATCTTTAAAAACTAGGTTGTCTATCTCTATAGGAGCTAGTTTATAACAATCCTGAAGTTGAAATGATTGTGATGTCAACAAGGAAAGTGTGCTTCAGGATTCTTCAGATAAGAGCAATGCTTTGGGTTATGATGGATGGATGATGATGATGCCTATGGTTTATGGTGAAGAAATATTTAAACTTACTGAATACCCAGATATAACACACACTTCTGAAGCCTGAGCAATGTGGCATATTTAATGTTTAATATGTGCTCTTATTAAACTAGAGGAGACCTGCAAAGTAACAAACTGTGTCAAATCTTAAGTTTGTCCAATCCACTGATATAATGGATATCAACAGAAGCCCAAATCAATCCCCTTCAATCTTTTGGAAACTTTGGATACTTCAACCCCATATGCAGCACTTTTAGGATATTTTAAACTCAAATACTGGATTAAGTGCTAATACAAAACTGAAGCTGGAAGAGTTTCTGCAGAGCATTTGTTTGTAAACAGTAATTTCATCTATACAGATCTTAATTCCGATTTGGCCAGTAAGCACAAACAATTCACTTAATAAAAAGCTCCTTTCTTTCTCTGCCTCACTTGCTTTCTTGCGTCTCTCATTGTTTTTGCTTTGGTCTTTGAGCCAAACTTGATTGGATTCCCGAGCAACTTGCCATTTAAGACGTCTCCATTTATTGCTCTGCCTCTTTTTCTCCTCTTGTTTATTCATTCCCCGTCTATCCTTCTTTGAGGGGAGCGAATGAAAGCGAAGGAGGAGAGCTGTCAGTTCCCAATCTTTAATGGCCCCAGCTGCATCATTACTCTCAACACACTTGCACACAGGGTCAAACGTACTTAGGTAACAGATGAAGAAACGAGGGAGGGACGAAGGCCACCGAGAGAGGCCGAGGGATTCCATCATACTGGGAGGTTCACGGCACAAAATGACTGAATGAATGCAGAGTAAATGAGTGAATGTCGAAGAATAGAGCCCGACAGACCTCCAGCTCAGCCACGATAAACAATCCCAGAATACACTGTGAGCCTGCGTGAGGTGACACTGTCTGAAACCCATCAGTACTGATGGTGTTGACAGCCAACGAATACAGAACCGCACGGCCCTCACCCTGAAAAACAGCCTGGCTAATGCAGCGACGTGTGTGGGATGTGGATCAAAGGACCTGGGGAAAGAGCGAGCGAGTGAGCGGTGGACAGAAAAGAGGAAGCAAAGAATGAAGGAATCAGAGATTTCTCTTTTTGGACTGACAGTATTCGTATTCATCGGAAAGCTTTGGGGGAAAAAAAAAACTATTTACAACCAAAAACAAAATCACAACAGTCCCTATTGAGTGCGCGACGAATTTATCACACAGGTGCTCAGCCTGTTGGTTCGTTAAAGTGCAAATCTAAGAAATTGCTTTCCTTTATCCAGAATATTGCGAAAAGTCAAATCACGCGAATCAAAGTGAGCGCAAACAAAGCGAAACGCTCTTCAAACCGGCTCCAAGACATCAAATACCATTCTCATTCACGCCGTCATTATCATCAGTCATTAAAACCCTGATTAAGACCCTCCGAACTTCATTCAACTCTCTTTTACAGTCGGACATTCCTGTAAGCCAAACAATTCTATCATCGGGCACTTCCCTCTCTCTCTCTCTCTTTAAGAAGTTCAAACGCTTCATCTGGGACTTGCCCTCCCTCCACGCGACACAGATTGAATACAGAGACAGCAGTCGGTTTGTAATGAGCCCCTTCGCAGAAAAGCACCTGCTGTTTTGTTTTGGGGGGTTGGGTGGGGAGGTCGGCCCAGATTAGCATGAGAGATGATGGAGATTAGTGATGGAAATCCTAAACTCAAATAAAACTGATTGTTGAGCTCTTCACATCAGACAAGGCTCGAAACGTGACCTCGGCAGCCTCTGACCCCCATCAACCGGTTTTCAAATCGTAGAGGAGAAACGTGAGGAGAAAGTGAGTATGAGAGAGAGCTCTATAGACGCTCGTCCCCTGACAGACATCAAAGTGGGACTTGTTGGTCCAGTGCGAGCGGGATGGTGTCTATGAACGTCCAGTGCCTGACAACTTCAGCGTGTCTGTAACTCTTGAGAAACTCTTCTCACTCACACACACCCACCCACAACACACACACACACACAACACACACACTGGAGAGGGGAGCCATTAACAAACACACAAACTGTTGAAGAGGCTGATTTACATACTCTTCAAAGCGTGCCGCTACCGTGCTCCGCTTCAAACAAAAAAAAAACCCAACCAAAAAAAAAAAAGAGGACAGAGAATACACCGAGCTTTTATGTAGAGTGAATAAACGTTTGTAGTTTTATGTCTGAGAAAGTTTGTTGTTGGTTTTTACAGCAAAGTTCTGCAAGCCAAGTTGTGTGCTTGGATTCGATGCCGGGAACGGGCAAACGTGATCGGTTTTGTGGTAACTGTGCTCATTGCAGTAAAAGCTAGAGTGTATGTAAGGTAAGATGATCCTCAGTGTGGTTTCGTCTGTGGAGGTAAGGTGTGGAAATCTGTCATGTTTAATCAGAATCACTCTTAGTGTGATTCCTGCAAATACAGGTAGAAAACGGCTGATCGGTGACCTGAAGGAACTGGCACAACATCTCTTTCACACTGCATCTACTAAAAAACCCATTTCTCTGTCTCTCATCTTTTAGCAGATCACCCAGAAAATTCGACTCAAAAATGAAAACCATCTCATTAATATTATTGACTAAATCTGTCCTTTCTGTAAGCATTTTTTGGCCCCTTTTCAAATTTCCTTTTAATAATATGATAGCCAATAACAATAACATCATAGTAGTAATAGTGATTTATTATAGTGAATTATTGATTTATAGTGAATTTACAGTTTTTAATAATAATAAACAGCTATTATTATAATACAACAATTACTACTACGACTACTATTAAAAACAACAGCTATTGAAAAAAAATTCAGCTGATTTGCAAAAAAAGGCTTATTACTTAATTTGAATTATGTCAATGACAATTTGATGAGCAAATTGTTAAAAAATATTTGTTCAAAAATAATTAAAACGATCAGAGTTATTCACAAAATGGAAAGTGTTCAAATACTCAATTTAATGTCAAAGAAATATACATAACCATGTTTATAAATAAGCATTTTTTTCTTCAGATAAGTATATTTTTTACACTATTAACACGGTTTAATAATACGGTAACACTTTATTTTAAGGTGTCCTTGTTACACGTTACATGTACTTGCTATTATAATAACAATAAATTATGCCATAATTACATGCAAGTAACTCCAAGCCAAACCCTAATCCTAACCATATAGTAAGTACATGTCGTTAATTAATATTACTCTGTACTTAAATGTGCAATTACACTGTAACAAGGACACCTTAAAATAAAGTGTAACCAATACTACTAATAATACAGTATTATTAACACTAACACAAACCACTACTACTACTACTACTAGGGCTGTGTATCACCAGCAAAGTCACGATACGATACGTATCACGATACATGACAGCACTGAATTTCACCTCAGCAGAATTTAGAAAAACAGCTGTTTATTAAACACTGCTTACTATAGTGCCATTTCCAACTATTGGCAGAGCAGGCAGTTGACCTCTGCATTATGAAGGGCCTCCAGAACTGTACCACAGTACAATATAGGTAATGGCATATGTTTCATGTTTACATTGTGCACTCCCCACCAGGTACAATATTCTGATTGTTTGCATCTTGTTTTTAAGCCCATAAATAATAATGTACTTGTTCTAATAAATGTATATTGTAATGTACTCATTCTAATATGTTTAAAAAATAATTTACATTGCTGGTAGGTTATCATTGCACAAATTAACACTCTCTACAATAAAAAAAAATGAGAAGAGTTCTAAACTAACGTGCTGTCTTCACTGTATATAACGCTCACACGCTCAAGGCTGATTTATACTTGAGCGTACGCAAGTTCGCATTGAGTGCGTGCGACGTCGTTTCGCGTGGCGGTGTGCTTCCACAAGTTTCCGCGCAGCTCCGTTTCCGAAGATGCACGAGTTCAAAGCGACTCTAGCCGAACATGCACTTCTGTGCCAGCATTTGTGTGAAACAGAAGCAGTTTGGTGTTAAGTTCAGTCTCACACACAGATCACGCTGCGGCCGCACTCAGACATTCAGGAACAAACTTTTTAGCGCTGCCCTGCAATTTTATCAACTAAATAGCTTAATCGCTCAAGAGCTACATTATCTTTCTCAACAAGGAGCTGGTAGCATCATTGTTTCTAAAGGAATTAAAGCCACAGCTTTACTGTTAATAGAGAAATGCGGCAAAACGGTGGTAATTCATACATACACAGCCTCTCTCTCTCTCTGTGTGTCGTAAATGAACAGTTGATGAATTACACTTTTCTGAGAATAGACTTGAAGTGGAGATAGCTAAACTGCAAGCTAAGCAGTGTTTTCAGAAAGCAAGCGCGTGAGCACAGGGTTGCAAGGTTGACAAAGATAAGTAGCACGTTTAACAGATATTTCTGTATTGCGCAAGTGTAAAGCTCTGTTTTGGGGATTACGTCTCTTTATATCAGGCAACCCCGTTGTGTTCCTCTGCGGCCAGATTATTAACAGATGCTCTATTCATTCTTTTTTAGAAACCTCGCACTTTTCTACTCAATTTTAAACAAATTAAGCGTGGTCCACTGCTGCACACGTGCCACAGTATCGATACAGGGCCAGCTGTATCGATACTCGTATCGATATTTTGAACACAGCACTAACTACTACTGCCATTGTTGTTATTAGAAGTTAAGTTATTTATTATTGGTGTTAAAGCCATAGCATGAAAAAATAGACCGTTAGCGGTAGGACTTTAAACGGTAGGAAAGACTGTGAAAAATGGTCTTTAAACGTTTCCCCTAACCTAAGTGTACCTTAAGACAAAATAAATAAAATGACAAATTCATGGACAACAAGCTTTACCCTGATATTTGTGCAGTCTGAATCCCACACACCTGATGCCAATAAATGCAAACCACTGACAAAGAAGATCTTTGCTGCACACGCTTAAACCCTGCAAAGCTTTTCATCATACTCTTCAATAAACACCCTCTCTCACTCCCTCATTCTCTGCAGAGGAGGTCTGACAGTCCTGACCACAACCAACAATTGTGGAGGGCGAGAGTGAGAGAGAGAGAGAGAGAAGAGAGAGGGGATTTTTGTGCAGGGTGTCTAGACTACATTCATGATCAATCTGTCTGGCCCTGCTGTAGACAGAGAGATGGCAAACTCGATTAGACTCTAAACATTTCCTCAGATTCTGTCTCGCTCTCAGCATATTTCGTCTTCACTAACGTCTATCAGCATCATTCCTCTCTCCCTCTAGCAGTATATGGCGGCTGTTTGTCTGCTGAGGAAATGAGCATTACTGCTCTAACAGCTCTGACTGAAGACACCCCTTAAAGCAGAGGGAACACAGGGGAGCATGACACGGCAAGAACAGATGACTGATTTCAACACAGCCAGGACAGAAAAACACTAGTCTCGCGTAGCCAGACCTTCAGACTGACAGCTGAAGGTCTGGAATCCATGGCAGCTTTCATTGGCCAAGGACCGCCCATGAGGCTGTTTGACCGACATGTCAAACAACTAATCACAGTTCGTTTCGTCACGTTTTGGGGCGTGAAAATGTCGCCACAATAACAGACCTTTCTGTAAGCATTTTTTGGCCCTTTTTCAAACTTTTAATAATATGATAGCCAATAACAATAACACCATAGTAGTAATAGTGATTAATAGATTGTAGTGTAAAATTGAAGTGTAAAACTCTGACGTATTTTAAAGATTTTAAGCCGCAAACTTTAAATTTTTCACATACTTTTGAAAATCCAGCGTTTAGTTGATCCTGATAAGTGCTCGTCGTCACAGTTGTAAACACGACAGCTTTCTTCTTTCCTGAAGGGGGTTTGGCGTCACGGCATCTTTGTTTCCAGGTGGAACGTTAAAGAACGCGACACACTCGTGTACCGGAAATCCTGTATAATTCAACCAATCCGATGACGACTTTGAAACTCCTGAAGTATTTCCACTTTTGTGTGTCATATGCATCAGACGTTCAGCCAACAGTCCGTGGGCGTGACGTCTGAGACTGAGACAAGAAAAACGCAGACGGAGCTACGTGCTTTTCTCTTTTTTTTTGCCTACTCTGGTTACCTCAAACTTGAAGACACAAAAGATCTACGGTAGATCAAAGCTTACTGGCTGCCACCGTCTCACGCCACGGGCAAAATATTGAATATTCACCGTGAAAGTCACACACTTGCATCATTACAGAGCTAATATATGGGTCAATGACATAAGAGTAACCATTAAAAACTCAAATGAAAAATCAAGTTTAAAACACCTGAAAAGTTTATAGAAAAGGATCATTTGCATTTATGTTGGTTTCATATGATTGAGTCACACCACGTGACATTTTACAACCTGGACTAAAAGTGTCTTGTCAAAAAAGGACAAATGAACAATTTTGATATATTTTTCAAAGAATTAATAGTAAAAGATAATGCCAATCTTTAGGCTTTTGTCTTATGCTATCAAGACCGTTGTATCACCCTGATACTTGTTACTTTATCCCCCACCCAAAAATATTAAAACAAAATTTAAATAAAAAAAATATGCTAATCTTAGAAGAGGTATTCAAGTTGTTGTATGAGTAAATTGAAATTTTAATTTATTTTTGAAAAAAAGAAAATAACAAAATAATGAGTGTCATGTCATTGAGCCATACATAGAGATGAATGTCAAATGCTATCAAAAAGGCTGAAAAATATCAAGATATTTTAGCTATATGACTACATCCATGTTGACACACAAACAGACACACCACACACACACACACCACACACAAACACACACACACACACAGTCCTCCTCGCATTTCAGTGTGCAGAGACAACAGTAACACTCGTTCACACTCACACTCTGCAGGTGGCTTGGATACAAACGCCTCAGGAATTCAGATGAGAACTGACCAATGTGAAGCAAGAAAACATCCTGCCGACTTCATCAGAACCAGAACACAGGCAGATCTGAGTCTGGAGCAACAATGTTAAAGAGATGGACTCACAGCTGAAGATGGCAGATGCAGGATGCTGGGTGGAGATGGGGCAGTGCTCCTCATCACTGTTGTCTCCACAGTGGTTGAGCTGATCACAGACCTGCGAGCCCAGGTTCAGACATCTGCCGTTAGTGCACAGGAATCTGCACTCTAGGGACAAACGCAGAAAACCACAATGACTCATTTTCAAATAGGTTAATCAATAACAATCAGGGTGAGTCTCTGTTTTCACATCTGCTGCATCAGGGCTTGTTAAATTTCCATCCTTGGATTGATCTGGCCCTTGTGATAGGAAACTTAGTACTAGAAACAAACGTACGATTTTATATAAATACCGTTCTTTTGAACTTTCATCAAAGAATCATGAAAAAAAAAAATGTACTACAGTTTTCACAAAAATAATAAGCAACACAACTGTTTCAACACTGATAATAATAAACCATATTTTTCCAGCACCAAATCAGCATATTAGAATGATTTCTGAAGGATTGTGAGACACTGAAAATGATGTGATGTTTGCCATCACAGGAATAAATGACATTTTAAAATAGAAAACATTTATTTAACAGTTATATTAGCAGTAATATGTACATAACGGTTTACAGTTATATACAATATTACTATTTTGCACAATGGACTAAAAAACATAAACTGCACTGACCCGCTGTGTGTGTTCTTACGGGGGTGTTTACGATGTTATGGGGACCAAATGTCTCCACAAAGATAGTAATACCAGTAAATTTTGACCTTGTGGGGTCACAAAGGGGAATATTTTGGTCACCACAAGGAAACAAGCTTATAAATAATACAGAATTACAGTTTTGTAAAATCTTAAAATGCAGAAAGTTTTGTATAAGAGGTAGGTTTAGAGGTTAGGGAAAGAGGATAGAAAATACAATTTGTACAGCATAAAAACCATTATGCACATGGAATATGGAATGTCCCCATAAAATAAAACATTAAATGTATTAATTAGAACACATTAGAATTAAAATAAAAAATTCTTTCATCACTATAGAATAGCTCCTTAAAATTAATGTAACTAAATGTAAAAGCGGCCTTTTTTTAAAGGGGTCATATGATGTTGCTAAAAAGAACATTATTTTGTGTATTTGGTGTAATGAAATGTGTTTATGCAGTTTAAGGTTCAAAAAACACATTATTTTCCACATACTGTACATTATTGTTTCTCCTCTATGCCCCACCTTTCTGAAACGCGTCGATTTTTACAAAGCTCATCGGTCTGAAAAGTGAGGTGTGCTCTGATTGGTCAGCTATCCAGTGCGTTGTGATTGGCCGAATACCTCAAGCGTGTGACGGAAATGTTACGCCCCTACATACTGTCATGGAGCGACGAGACAAAAACATTAAAACTCGTTATAAACGAGGCATTTGTTGCATTCTAGTGGGGACATAATTACTGATTATAATGACTTGTACTGTCTTTTTACGCGTTGCGTTGCATCGCGCCGCGTAAACATAAAACCATGTCTGCATTTGTGATCGGAGAAATGACAAACAACAAGCGCTACTCTACACTGCTCAAAACTCGTTTGAATCATCAGTGGCAAATCCTTTAAATATGAAAACTTACTTGCAGTCTGTGAGTCAGAACAGCCGGCATTGTAGTCTACTCTACCAGGAAACAGTCCTCCATAAAATGCGCTGCAAACATCTGAATATATGGGTTGAACTGTTCTGGAACAGTGTTGTAAATACAACTTATTTCTAGTCGTGTCCTCTTTTGGAAGGCCAAACAAAGTAGTTTCGCTTTCACATGAAACACAGCGTCTTCACGACATGGTGGCGGCGGCAACAACAATACTACAGCGAGAATTTCTTTCTTTCTTTGCGTGAACATTTGGGCGGTGTTATGCAAATCTTCCCACACAGTGAAGTAGACATGTGGGGGCATGTTAGAACGAGCCATTTTAGGTAGCGTGGTTGACTCTTAACTTTTAGAAAGAATATCTATTTGATTTGAGACTTTAGTCTTTGCAACTTACAGATCTTCTTTATGCACAAGAGATGTAACACGCCAAAGAGAAAATCGCATCATATGACCCCGTAAACAGCATTTATTTACGACGTAGTTGTCAAGTTAGCGTAATGCTCAGACGCAAAACTACAAACGTGATTCTGCGCTGGATATGTTCCATAATGTTAACTTTGGAAGAACTCAAAACATCTCGACAACTAAAACACTAGGACGTCCTCTGAGGTTCTGAAAATGCTTAGCTGCAGGAGTTTGTGGGATAGTTTCACTGGGCCAAAAACTTTACAGAGATTTGTGGATCTCAGGCGGCGATGATCCTCTATATGTAGGTCACTGGCTTTTATAAATGATCTTAAAATAAGTGTTCCTGCAAGCATGCTTTTAGAGAAACTCAACATTGACCTGATAACGATGGATATTCAGCTGTATGGAAGACTCTTCACTATACAGCATTAACGGAGGACCAGAATGTAATGCAAACCAGACAGTGATGACACCAGCACTATAAACAACTTATCAGTGTGAGAAGGAGGTGCTAGACAATACCAAAGCAGACCCATGCAATCTCTCAGAAGGTGTGGTGCAGCCCAATGTGGTTTTAAAAATGGTATGATCTTTAGACAAACAAATTTGCAGTTATTTGCCCTACTTACACCTTAATATAGCATGAGACATAATGAGGCAATCCCAACATTCACCTGCACAAACTGAACAGCAATAATCAAGATAGGAGAGACAGGACATAAAATGACAAGAAGACAAGATGAGAAGAAACTAGAGAGCAAAAGAACAGAAGTAGACGAAGTAGATGAGACAAGAAAATGGGAAACATAGGGAACAGACAAGATGAAAAGAGGAGAAAAATGATAATGGACAAAAGACAAGACGGAGAGGAGAGGAGAGGAGAGTCATTATATAATGTCAGTAAAGTAGCATATTTTTCCAAGTCCTGTTCTGCTGTCTGTCTGCAGTGCACTACACTGTCAAACTGTGGTTTAGTACACCACCCAGCCTCCACCGCCCTCCACCCATCTCGCACTTTCTCTGCATTCCATTCCAGTCAGGGGAGAGAAACGCAGTCTGTCGGAGAAATGGAGCAGAGGAGTCTGGGAAGGGGAGGGGGGAATGAGAAAGCAGCTTTGAATATTAGCACGCACGCACACACACACACCCCCACCCAGACCATCATGAGTTTGTAAAGCACAACATGACCCTCCTTATGAACATAATCTTCACCGCTGGCATGAATCATTAAACTCACGTTCACGCCAACCGATTATCCCGCTTAATTCCAGCACTGAGGTTATAAACCTGATCCGCCGCTCACCTGTGAAAGCATTGGTGGCCGGTAGGTCAGCCTCCTGCATACTGCTCCTGCCGCTCGGCCCGTATGCGTGTGTGTGGACCCACGTTATTGGCTCCAATCGCCTGAGGGCTCCTGGGGGCCAAACAGCCGCCGTGCTGCCATTCTCACCTCATAAGTCCATGGCTCCTGCTCCAGCCGCTGCCCTCTACCTTCACGAAAGGGCAAAATAAACTCAGGAGAAAGGTGAAGGGGGTCTAAAAAGTCTTCAGTGACAGATTAGGGCTCTATTCAGCAGGAATCTGGGTGGGGTTGCCAGGGCAACCAGCGCACCGATTACCCTCCCAGCCAGAGCCAGCCAGCCATAGCTGTATGAGAGTAAGCGAGCGAAAGATCCAGACAGGTACTTGATTCAGAGCAGGTGTCTAAAAGCCGATTCAGGAAGGGATTCAGTAGCTGCTGCCGCTCGTCCTGGGTGGATAAACTCTTCTCAGCGTAGCAGCATGCTAATTAATGCACCCCACCTCATCCTTCAGACCGCAAGCTCACTGAGAGAAGACAGAGAGAAAATCAGTTGTGTGGCTGAAATGCATACAACCAAAAATTCACTTGCAGAATTCACTTACAAAAGGTCACTATAGTTTCCTCTAAGATTTACTACAGCTGTTTTACTGGAATTAGTACTACACTGCTGTTCACAAAGTTTGGGTAAGATTTTTAATGCTTTTTTAATGGAGTCTTTTATGCTCATCAAGGCTGCATTTATTTGATCAAAAATACAGAAAAAAAACATTAGTAATATTGTGAAATATTATTGTAATTTCTAATAATGCTTTCCTATTTTAATATAAAAATGTGCTAAAAATCTTACTTCCGGTTCGGGTTACGTTTGGAGAGTTTTTTTTCCGATTGTTTTTTTTTTTTTTTTTTTTTTTTTTTTTTTTTTTTTTTTTTTTTTTTTTTTTCTTTTTTTTTTTTTTTTTTTTTTTTTTTTTTTTTTTCTTTTTTTTTTTTTTTTTTTTTTTTCTTTTTTTTTTTTTTTTTTTTTTTTTTTTTTTTTTTTTTTTTTTTTTTTTTTTTTTTTTTTTTTTTTTTTTTTTTTTTTTTTTTTTTTTTTTTTTTTTTTTTTTTTTCTTTTTTTTTTTTTTTTCTCTTTTTTTTTTTTTTTTTTTTTTCTTTTTTTTTTTTTTTTTTTTTTTTTTTTCTTTTTTTTTTTTTTCTTTTTTTTTTTTTTTCCTTTTGTTTTTTTTTTTTTTCTTTTTTTTTTTTTTTTTTTTGGTCTTCATGAGTAAACGAGGCAGAACTCCTTATATGCATTTCTCCGGAAGAGAGCGCCGGGCACACATCGAGAGCAAGAGCGTGCCCATCAACGCGCTTCATTCAGCAGCGCTGCATGGGACTCGCTCAGGAAGAATGTCTCTAAAGTGTGTTTTTGGTGGTAAGGGAGAGATAACTTATGCTACTTATCTTTGTCAACCTGGCAACCATGTGCTCACGCGCTCTCACTCCACTGTGGATAAGCGTGCTTGCTTTCTGAAAACACCGCTTAGCTTGCAGTTTAGCTATCTCCACTTAAAGTCTATTCTCAGAAAAGTGTGATTCATCAACTGTTCATTTACGACACAGAGAGAGAGAGAGAGAGGCTGTGTATGTATGAATTACCACCGTTTTGCCGCGTTTCTCTATTAACAGTAAAGCTATGGCTTTAATTCCTTTAGAAACAATGATGCTACCAGCTCCTTGTTGAGAAAGATAATGTAGCTCTTGAGCGATTAAGCTATTTAGTTGATAAAATCGCGGGGCAGCGCTAAAAAGTTTGTTCCTGAATGTCTGAGTTCGGCCGCAGCGTGATCTGTGTGTGAGACTGAACTTAACACCAAACTGCTTGTTTCACACAAATGCTGGCACAGACGTGCATGTTCGGCTAGAGTCGCTTTGAACTCATGCATCTTCGGAAGCGGAGCTGCGCGGAAAGTTACAAAAAATGGTGTGCACACTGCGACGTCACGCGCACTCAAAGCGAACTTGCTGACGCTAGAGTATAAATCAGCCATAAATCAGCCTTGAGCGTGTGTGCGTTAGATACAGTGAAGACGGCGCGTTAGTTTAGAACTCTTCTCATTTTTTTTTTAATGTAGAGAGTGTGTTAATTTGTGCAATGATAACCTAACAGCAATGTAAATGATTTTTTAAACGTATTAGAATGAGTACATTACAATATAAATTTATTAGAACAAGTACATTATTATTTATGGGCTTAAAAACAAGATGCAAACAATCAGAATATTGTACCTGGTGGGGAGTGCACAATGTAAACATGAAACATATGCCATAACCTATATTGTACTGTGGTACAGTTATGGAGGCCCTTCATAATGCAGAGGTCAACTGCCTGCTCTGCCAATAGTTAGAAATGGCACTATAGTAAGCAGTGTTTAATAAACAGCTGTTTTTCTAAATTCTGCTGAGGTGAAATTCAGTGCAGTCATGTATCGTGATACGTATCGTATCCTCTGTATCGTGATACTTATCGTATCGTGACTTTGCTGGTGATACACAGCCCTAGTAAACAGTGGATGCAGTTTGTTTTTCCGGAGCAGCAATGGAGTTTCACAAGTGTGTTTGTTGACGAACGTTTTATAAACAAGGCCCAGTTTGACGTTGGATTTGCACATCGTTTGATACTGAATGATGGAGCGGTCCCAGCTATAAAAGATCCGGTCATGATTCAGAACTGCAGCGGTAAGTCAAACGGCATCAAATGTCTGTGTTTTGTTGGCAATTGGAGCCAAGTGCTCATCACTCTTTAGCTCCGCCCATGGTGTGCCTCCAGCCTCTTTTCCGGAGAGAATCGAAAAGAAGTATCTTTCTTTTATAAATATGATAAAACTAAAGACATTTTGGAGATAAGAAGGATGCAGTACTACTCTATAGGTAATCAAGATTAACATGAGATTGGCAGAAACTGTATGCGTTATGCTAAAATAATAATCTCCCCTTTAATATTTAACCGGCATTTGATTCAAAATAGAAATATTTTCAAGTCTTTTTCCCATCATTTTTGATCAATTTAATGTCTCCTTGCTGATTAAAAGTATTAATTTATTTTAAAAAAAGAAAGAAAAAAATTACTGGCTTTTGAATAGTAGTGTATATTGTAATAAATAAATTATATTTTGGGAGCCGGTTCTCCTGTGTTCTCACCTCAAAGGGTAGAAGCACTGAGAGGCCCCGGTTTCGGGTCGGCTTGCAAAACCACTCCAGAGAGTCCATACAGTAGACCCTGTTGAGTTCCTCCGTCCCCTCGGCAGCCAGACGTGGCGGAGCGTCCGGCGCCAGGCCTTCACTCGCTGAATCCTCGAGAACCGGTAGAAGGCTGCGGTCCATATGTAAGACTTAAGTGGATCTCATATGTGTAAAGTCCACAGTATAGCCTCAGAGCCGTGTTTCCCGGCAGACTTCTGCCATTCCAAGAGTGTTACAATCACCTCCATTCTTCCATATGCACCTAAGGAATGTTCATATGTGTATTGCTTCCGAAACCTCCTTCGGAAAGATTGGAGCTTCCGTAACGTCCCTGTTCCAAGTAGAACGGGTACGTTTTCCTAGTGTTATCCAGTCTTACTCATTGGGTAGTGCCATTGCAGCAGTAGCTGGTCCTCTTGTGAAGAAGCCCTGGCCTACGCCAAAAAATAGGGGCGCAGGTGGCTTCCACAGGACAATGGAAGGGGCGGTAGCTGTGGCCTTTTGGTAGGATCCAAATTTCGTCGGTCATCCGACGTGACGTCAAGAGTGACGACTGAAGGGGAACGTCTCGGTTACATATGTAACCCTCGTTCCTGAAGGAGGGAACGGAGATGTCACATCCCGTCGCCACAGCTCCTGTACCACAGCTGAGCGGCCGGGTCACCGGCTCGGCTCCTCAGCGAAAACCTGAATATGCGCTGCACCTGCTGCCTACTTATACTCACGCTGTGATCAGCAGCAGCTGGATGCAATAATCGCATGCCAATGTGCATTGGCTCGTTTAGTTTACACTCGAAGTAGAATGGTCCCTCTAAGCGAGATCCCAATTAGTCGGTCACCGACGTGACGTCTCCGTTCCCTCCTTCAGGGAAAGAGGGTTACATACGTAAACCGAGACGTTTTGGTAAAGATGGAGAAAAGTTAAGCTGGTCACGAAAAAATGTGCGGCAATGACCAACAGAAAGATGCTTGGTTGAAATGGACTTCTGTGTGAGTGTGCAATATTGCTACCACAACAACAAGGGAAAATGGAAAAGTTGATGGGGATAGTTACCCAAAATTCTAATTCTGTCCACATTAGGGGGAATACTGTGGCAGTCAAGGGCTCACTGTTTGGTTACCCACATCTTCAAAAACCGTCGTTTGTGTCAACAGAAGAAAAAACAACACCTTGGGACCAACATCAGAGGAGTAAATGATGACGATTTTTTTTGGATGAACTATCCCTTTAAGCCCAAACCACCCCCAAAAATCAAGAGGTTGAGAAGAATGTAGTAGACCTCAGATCTGAGCTTAACCCTATCCATAACTCTAATCTGAAAATCTTTATTGGTTGATACAAATGTTGTTCCAGGACCAACAAGAATGTCCTACTTGGGTAAATCACGTTAAGCACTCTCTTGTTCTCAGTTTCCCACCTCTTGTTCACTCAAACATCTCCCACAAACTGAATTAATATCCAGTCTGCATGCTTATTTACCTCTCCTGATCTTCCTGTCTTCTGCAATCCGACACCTAAAGTAACAAGAACGTACGAGTAAATATTGCTTGCTGTACAGTCATGTCATAATGAGAGCTTATGGGCGGATATACACGTGCACCTAGATGTCAAGATGTTTGATCAATGCCTTTGCGCACATTTCTTTGTGTATGAGCGAGTGGATATCTCAGTGTGAATGAGTGTGTAGGTGTGTGTAAAATAACTCACCCTCACTTGGGATTCTGCCCCGGGTATCAATCACACATCACTGTGCTGATCCCAGGACACAACAGTGAGGCCTCCAACATCATCTATCTGTTCCTGAAGAAGAACGAGTGCAGGCGAAAAGCATGAGTGTAGGATGAAAGAGCAGCTGTGAGGTTGATGGTTCTCAGGGATCACGCAAAATGAGTAAAGATTTTGCTCACCTGGTGTTTCTTTCCCTCCTTTCACATGTTAAATGTGAACACACAAGGATGCTGAATAAAAGATGATGCTCTTTCCTACGGCCAAGGATACACGCCTGTGTTCTTCAGAAGTGAAAACCCATCCAGATGAAACAAAAGAGGGAAGATCTCGAGCGGCACGGATCAAGAAGGGCTCTTGAGAAGGAACAGATGCATGAACTCTCAAAAGAAAAAAAAATCTATTACTATTGTCCAGTGAAATATCTAAACATACACTTAAACTAAATAATTCTACTTTATAAGACACTATTTTAAACAATAAAAAATATATATTTTTAAAATAAAAAAACTGATTTTAAATTGAAGTCAACTTTATTTATAAAGCACTTTGAAAAAAATACATCATAGAGGACAAATAATAAAAAATACTGTTTATGTTTTTGAAAAATGTCACTTATGCTCGCCAAGGCTGCATTTATTTGAACAAGATCCAGTATAACACAGTAATATTGTGAAATATTTTACAATTTAAAAATAACATAAAGTGATACCAGAATAGATCCTGGTGGTTGGCGGGCCACATTTTTCTCACTTGGAACAACATACACAGATAAATCATGCAAAAGCAACATGTACTAATACAGTAAGTAAAGATAAACAGGGTCATATTTGGTTTCATGCTGATTAAAAAAAAAAAGCACAAATCTTAAATTATTAAATGAATGTCTAAAGAAGCTCTCCATCCTGTAAAACATGCACAACAGGCCACTGTACTGCTCTCTAGATAAAACAAAAAGCAGATCATTTTAGTTCCAGCCTTCCTCTCATTCAGTTAAAGCAGTGATGAAGCGAAGGAAATCATTATGAATTCTCCATTGACTAACAGCTGCTGAGAGGCTCCTTCACATACAATAAATCAAGCCCTTAATGTCATTCTTCACAGAGCACCGCACTAGCGCTATTCTCTCCTGAAATGATCATTCACATGTTAATATGCATGTGTATAGCTCAATGATACTCCTGTCATTCATGACCTTCATGCAGTGCAGCAAACAGCTCCCGTTTCCTCCCTGTGTTATCCCCACCTCACTGCATGTTTACATCTATTCATCTCTGCACACACAAGCATAAGGTGAAACTTTACCATAGAGTCTTTGCACAAAACAGCAACTTCTTGAGAACGGTATATAAAGGCAGCCAGGGTCAACGTTAATTACAGAGAGTGCAAGTTTTATGCGGCTAGTATTACCGTAATAAGTGCTTGCTTGCTCATATCCAGTTTAACCTCAAGCAACACATTTTTAATTGATGCAGTGGGACCGTGTAGACACAGCACTCACGCTGCCTGAGAGAGTGTGAAATAAAAGACTCTTTCTTTGGGAGAAATCCATATCTCAGCACATCAACAGCCTCACTGTGGCTACATAAGCATTGGTAGACATTTAAAAGGGATAATCTGTCATTGTTTACACACCCTCATGTTGTTACAAATGACTTCCTTCAGAAAATATTGTGGAAAATGTTTCAGTTTTTTTTTCAGTGTTGTTTTAGTATCATTATATTATATTATAGTATATACTGTAGTATACACACAATATTGTAGTTTTTATTAGTGTTTTGTTTCCATTTTAATTTTGGTTAAAGTTTTTGTAATTTTGTTTGTTTTTGTCATTTTAATTTGTTTTTAATTTAATTTTTATTTGCGTTTTAGTTTGATTTATTTTAGTACATCAAGTTGAGCTAAATCAAAATGAGATATGTTACCTTGAGAACTAGCTGAAACTAACTGTTTTTTATGGTTTTAGTTAATATTTTATTATTAGTGTATTATATCAATTATTAAATTAGTGTATTTTAATTCATTTTAGTTTTAGCTTTAATTAACTATAATAAACCTTACGGTTTTTGTCACACAATGAAAGCAAAGTTGTTCACTTACAGTTCAAACATTTGGGGTTGCTACATTTTTTATGTTTTTGAAAATAGGTCTGTTTACTCAGAAAGGCTGCCTTTATTTGAAAATGATGTAATTATATTATAAAAAATATGTATTAATGAATTATTATAAATTTAAATAATCTAAAATTATTATATAAATGAATATATTTTAAAAATATAATTTATTCCTGTGATGTCAAGGAGCCATTACTCCAGTCTTCAGTGCCAATATCTTTCAGAAATCATTATAATATGCAGATTTGCTGCTCAAAAAAAAACTTTATTATTATTATCAATGATGAAAACAGTTGTGCAGATTAATATTTTTTGTGGAAACCATGACATATTTTATTATTTTGATGAATAGAACGTTTGAAAGAGCAGCATTTTTCAAAATATTTCACGTTCCACAGAAGAAAGTTAGTCATACAGTTTTGAAACGAGTAAACAATATCAGATTTTCATTTTTTGGTTGAACTATTTCTTACCACCCTGTACGTCATTTCACCCAAGACTGTTTAATAGATGACAAAACTGTTGTAAACAACAAAATATGTCAAAGGGATCAGAGCTTGTGTTGCACAGTAACCACAAGTAAACGGCTTGTTCTATTTTCACCCCGGTGCGAGCGCTGCTATCTTTCCCAGGCAAGCGTCAGTTACAGCGACAGGAGGGTCAGCGATGACAACAAGGATCCAAGAACTCATTTGCTTCCAGAGTGCCGGGTTCTCCATTTCAGGCCTTTGGGGAATGTCGGAGGCACCTTGAAGCATCGGTGGAACAGATGTCTCTGCATGCAAGCAGCTGAGGAGGACACAAAAACATAACGCCACTGACGTGTGGCAGAATGTACTCCTGAAAGGGGTCTGCCATCGAGACACGAGTCAAACACGCCCCTCCCTGTCGGACCAACCATTAAACATTAATTTAAGAAATCGGAGCAGCTGTTCTGGCTGTATCCTTTGAATTTCTTGACATTTGCAATGGCATTACAGCGCTGCT
>JADLZN010002894.1:0-212337 GCA_018155175.1 Sinocyclocheilus anophthalmus
TTGTACTTTTATTTTTTTGATGCTTGAAACACCCTTTTCGTCTTTGACCCTCACCTATTTAAACTTTGTGTAGCCTAATTTGTTATTTTATATTAGGCATTAGGGTTGTGCCGATAGACGATAGTATGGTGCATCAACGATAGTCAGAGATTATTATTATAATTATTATTATCAGGTTAGTAATACTATCTAATTAATATTAGGGCTTATTTGTTCCATTTTATTTCTTTTTCCACGTTTTAACAGTGTTGCGCATTATAACCAATCACACACGATTATGAATGCTAATGAATGCAATGGCTAATCAGAGGCGTTCAGATGAGTCATCGATGAAACAGCGGAGTTTCGTTGTTCAGCGCGCGCTGACAGAATTCTAACTCGCAAATTCTTTCATCATAAACAACAAAGTGCAGATATACGTGGGATGTAAGTATAAGAGCTCATACAGTGAGAAGCTTCACTGATTATAACGAGTGTTTTTAAAGTGCATAAGCTCGCGCTAGACTGAGCTTGTGATGATGTTCTTTGGTAATGTAATGTTCTTTGCTCGTTTTCTGTAGCTGCTTTTTGAATAACTGAGGAAATGTAAGCATTATAATTAGTAATTTACAATATCTATTGAATTGTTATCATGTTAAATACAAATTAATTCATATTAAAAAAGGCTGTTTGTTTTTAGCTACGCTGGAGTTGGGTTCACTGTCCCGTCAATGAACTAATACATAAATACTAAATAAAAATTGCTACAATGTTAAGTATTGATAGTGCGTTGTATAACTGTATATTTGCTGTCCCCTCAAAATAACTCAACTCACAGCCATTATTGTCTAAACCGCTGGCCACAAAAGTGTGTACACCCCTAAGTGAAAATGTCCAATTTTGGCCCAATTAGCCATTTTCTCTCCCTGGTTGTCATGTGACTCATTAGTGTTACAAGTTCTCAGGTGTGAATGGGGAGCAGGTGTTTTAAATTTGGTGTTATCGCTCTCACTCTCTCATACTGTTCACTGTAAGTTCAACATGGCACCTCATGGCAAATAACTTTCTGAGGATCTGAAAAAAAGAATTGTTTCTCTACATAAAGATGGTGTAGGCTATGAGAAGATTGCCAAGACCCTGAAACTGAGCTGCAGCACGGTGGCCAAGACCATACAGTTGTTTAACAGGACAGGTTCCACACAGAACAGGCCTCGCCATGGCCGAACAAAGAAGTTGAGTGCACGGGCTCAGCGTCATATCCAGAGGTTGTGTTTGGGAAATAGACGTATGAGTGCTGCCAGCTTTGCTGCAGAGGTTGAAGGGGTGGGGTTCAGCCTGTCAGTGCTCAGACCATATACGCCGCACACTGCATCAAATTGTTCTGCATGGCTGTCGTCCCAGAAGGATGCCTCTTCTAAAGATGATGCACAAGATAGCCCGCAAACAGTTTGCTGAGGACAAGCAGACTAAGGACATGGATTACTGGAACCATGTCCTGTGGTCTGATGAGACCAAGATAAACTTATTTGGTTCAGATGGTGGCAACCAGTTGAGGAGTACAAAGACAAGTGTGTCTTTTCTACAGTCAAGCATGGTGGTGGGAGTTTCATGGTCTGGGGCTGCATGAGTGCTTCCGGCACTGGGGAGCTACAGTTCATTTGAGGGAACCATGAATGCCAACATGTAATGTGACAAACTGTAGCAGAGCATGATTCCCTCCCTTCGGAGACTGGGCCGCAGTGCAGTATTCCAACATGATAACGACCCAAAACACACCTCCAAGACGTCCACTGCCTTGCTAAAGAAGCTGAGGTAAAGGTGATGGATTGGCCAAGCATGGGCATCCTCAAATGGAAGGTGGAGGAGCGCATGGTCTCTAACATCCACCAGCTCTGTGATGTCGTCATGAAGGAGTGGAAGAGGACTCCAGTGGCAAACTGTGAAGCTCTGGTGAACTCCATGCAAAAGAGGGTTAAGGCAGTGCTGGAAAAAAATGGTGGGCGCACAAAATATTGACACTTTGGCCCAATTTGGACATTTTCACTTAAAGGTGTACTCACTTTTGTGGCCAGCGGTTAAGACATTATGGCTGTGTGTGTTTTAGACCTTAAGTTTAGACTTATGCTATGGACAGCAAATTTACATTTTTATACAAGCTGTACACTCACTACTTTTACATTGTAGCAAAGTGTCATTTCTTCAGTGTTGTCACATGAAAGATATAATAAAATATTTACAAAAAAACGTTAGGGGTGTACTCACTTCTGTGAGATACAGTGTGTGTATATATATATATATAGATATATATATACAGTGGGGCCTTATTCGATGGTGCGAAAGAGCGCCTCCATTCAACTCACTTAATAAGCTGTCACCCATCTAGTTCATCGCGATCTCACAAAGTTACGTTATAATCAATGAAGTTCTCTACTTCCACACGATCTCTACTCACGGCGTCACGAGGGCTTTGTTGTAATGAGATGATTCGTGCTGAACACAACACCTCAACAAAAACTCTGGCGATTTGAGCATTGAGTGGGTTCTAACTTAAATGCCTCCGATTCAAGAAATCAACAGATATGTATGTGATTAGCTACACTGCTCAACGCTGCAAAAACACACTGTAAATAGAAAATCATCTCCTAGCGCAAACCATACGCACTGGATATTTTTTTTTTTTTTTTTGGCAAATCGCAATAAAATGTCATTGATACAGCTTTAACTGAGGGTGCTTTTGATTTCGTTTGAGGGTGCTTAGCTTAAAGCTTCGTTTAGCAGGTGTGCGTCAGCACTGCTGTGCTGCAGAGATGAGGACTGTTTGAAACTCTTTTTTTCCACTAAAACGTTGATGCGCATCGTCTCTGTTTATTACGTCAGCATAACAAAAGTTGTGATCGCAAAACAAGCAGGAAAAAGGCATTATATGCACATTTTTAAGTCATAACGTAAATATACATGGAACAACAGAGCTCTAAAACTTGCAGCTGTTTGAGATTTCTGACCAGCTGGACATGGCAACATTGACTCAACCAGTGACAACCAATTGGAGATGACGGAATGTTCAGGGAACTTGTTTGGCAACAGTCATCATTGTAATCAGTTTTTGTGTATACATGGCACATAAATTACATTAGGTCCTACTTCTCCGGCAGAGTTTATTGTTTTGCTGTGTGAGATAACGGCTATGTACGGTTTTAGGGAGTTGTTATAATTTTTGGAATTATCATCTATTTCAGATTCTGATTTCCTTTATATAAAAAACCCTACTCCTTACATTCTGATCAACATATCATTTTACATGTGCATGATGATATATCGAACAAAACTTCAGGCATGTGGTTGCTCTTCACGCGCATTCAGAACCAGAAGAAGCCACACTGATATGCCACCAGGGCAAACCACGAGCATAATTGGTTTTTGCCTTGATGACGCAGGGTTTGAATTTAACTTTTTTCACCTCACCACAAGTTGGCCACTAATCTAAGTTACCCTCTGGCCAAATAATCAATATATGACTTATCGCCGATATATGTACATACCTCAATCATTTTTGGTGACGCCAATTATATCGCCCCATTTATTTTACCTTTAAGATAAAAATGTTCGATCCGTTTACACCCTATCTGCAGATATGGTCTTGTTTAGGGATCTGTGCTTTTGTGCATACGGACATCTGACTGCTGAGTAGTGATTGTTTTTCAGCAATAGCGTGCACCCTTAATTTACAGAGAAAAGAAAGTCAGGAAAAATCTGTAGATGGAAAAATCTCCATACACGTTCTTTGTGCATTTTTCTTTTTTTTTTCTACTTGTTACTTTGCACTTTTGGTTAGAAATGTTTATTTACTGTTTATTCAAGTTTTTTAAGGTATCTAATAGTTTGATACTTAATTTCCATGATCTAAAAATTCTTAAAAATTAAAATTTTGTTGTCATTTGGAAGTGTTTAGGCCTTCTTGCATTATTATGCTGTAACATATAAAATGGGCATAAAATGGTCTTTAAAATTACAATAACTCGGCTTAGCGACAGTTATTTTTGGGTATTATCGCACAACAAAAGTTTTTCGTGACAGGCCTACTAATAGCCGAAAATAAAACTAATATAATAATAAACAACAGTTGAGCGTCCACATCGGATGTGACAAGTGGGCATTGCAAATCACTGTGAACTTTGTGTCATCACTCAAAATAAATGAACATCATTAACCTGTCGGGGATGTTTGTCGTGTCGCCGCGTCCGTGTAGACAGCATTCACCTGATCATAAATGGGTTTATTGTATTTGGTCGCACCGCTCGTCACTCCTCTGTTATAGAGTCCTTTAGTCGTTTTTTCGTTATTGCTCCATGCAAAGAAAGCACGCGCCCGCTGCCTGTTTTTGTAGAAGATTGTTCAAGTAAGTTGTAGATATGCCCAGATGATCACGAATTGCTGTATTTCATAGATGACTCACGAGTTTCAGTAATCTTTCCTACTGATGGATTGTTGGATTGCAGCATTTTTCCCAAACTCCTGTACTGATTTGCAAATCATTGGACTGATTTTATTTAAAAAATAAAATTAATTTAATCCACTTTTTCCTCATAATTAGGCGAGACATATTTCACTGGTGCATCTTGTTGTTTTTAGGTAGTCTGCACAAAGATGCAATAGAATTATATGCTTTATCATTGTCAAATATTTGTGCATAGCATCAGAATTAATTGTCAAATCGCCTATAGTTACAATCATTGTCTATAGATGGTAATGATTATAGTTAGCCCCCTCCTGCGATACGGTTTCTGGCTTCATTTACTGTGCCGTGAATATTAATGAGGCTAATCATTTTCCCGTAATGTTTGTTTATTGCAAGAAGCCCAGTTATGTTTTGTCGGTTCCGCTGTGGCCTTCATAAATTCTGGTGATTAAAGATAACCCAAAATAAAAATAACAAAATAAAAATAAATAGGAACTGTTACTTTTGCGGTATAAGGTCCAGCCTTCTGTTTTGCCTTGATGCGGTAGCCCAGAGCGACTATTACCCAGGAACTGTTTTATGTTCTCATGTGTAACAACTGTATATAGTTAGTAGGCCTGTGTATCACCAGCAAAGTCACGATACGATACGTATCACGATACAGAGGCCACGATAGGATACGTGTCACGATACGGGACTGCACTGAATTTCGCTTCAGAAGAATTTAGTAAAACAGCTGTTTTTAAATAGTGCCATTTCTAACTATTGGCAGAGCAGAGAGTTGACCTCTGCATTATGAAGGGCCTTCATAACTGTACCACAGTACAATATAGTAATGGCATATGTTTCATGTTTACATTTGTGCACTCCCCACCAGGTACAATATTCTGATATTTTGCATCTTGTTTTTAAGCCCATAAATAATAATGTACTTGTTCTAATAAATTTATATTGTAATGTACTCATTCTAATATATTTTTAAAAATCATATTTACATTGCTGGTAGTTTATCATTGCACAAATTAACACTCTACAATAAAAAAAAATAAAAATAAATTAGAGTTCTAAACTAATGCGCTGTCTTCTGAATCTAACACACACACACTCCGGCTCAGTCACTCACACAGATCACGTTGCGGCCGCTCTCAGTCACTCAGGAACAAACTTTTTAGCGCTGCCACGCAGTTTTATCAACTAAATAGCTTAAATCGCTCAAGAGCTACATTATCTCTCAACAAGGAGCTGGTAACATCATAGTTTCTAAAGCAATTAAAGCCACAGATTCACTGTTAATAGAGAAACGCGGCAAACGGTGGTAATTCACAGCCTCTCTCTCTCTCTCTCTCTATCTCTCATAAATGAACACTTGATGATTACACTTTTCTGAGAATAGAATATTGAAGTGGAGTTTGCTAAACTGCAAGCTAAAACTAAAACTGATGTTTTCAGAAAGCAAACGTGTTTATCCACAGTGGAGAGAGCACGTGCGTGCCCAGGGTTGCCAGGTTGACAAAGATAAGTAGCACATTTAGCAGATATTTCCGTATTGCGCAAGTGTGAAGCACTGTTTCGGGGATTACGTCTCTTTATATCAGGCAACCCAGTTTTTCCTCTGTGGCCAGATTAAACCTTGTTTTAGCCTATATATTATGCTCTATTCATAATTTTTTTAGAAACCTCACGCTTTTCTGCTCCATTTTAAACGTTGTAAAATTTTAAACAAATTAAGAGCGGTCCACTGCTACACACGTACCACAGTATCGATACAGGGCCAGCTGTATCGATACTCATATCATCAAATCTCTGTGACGATACATCGTCGTATCGATGTATCGAACACAGCACTATTGTATATCATGTATATTGTTTAATGTAAAGCATCTACAACAGTCTAGAAAAGTATAGGGCATGTGTCACATCAGAAAAGTGAAGCTTGTATTTTGGACAGAGAATTCTTACTTAAATTATTCATAAGAAAATGTCTGTTACTTAAAACATAAAATGTCTAAATCGTTTATCGGGCATACTTTGTGGATGAATACCTGGTTATGCAATAATGATATTATTTCTTTAGTTTGCTGAATGTAAACTTTGCTTCACCAATGTTTTCTAAGTAACCAGATTTACTTTTTAAATTCATTTTCTACATTGTTTTTTATTAAGTAATTTATTGCCATGATAAAAGTTGAACGATTTTAGCTTTGTTCAAATCTTTTAAAGTTTGTAGGTGTTTCTGTCAGACCAGTGTCATACAAACACATGTAATATATGAATATGCTTGTCTCTTTATACAGAATGTCATCAGAGGATAAGAGTCTGGAGCCCTCTGAGCAAGGACCATCTCCTCCCCTGAGCAGTGCTGGGGCCACGCCCTCAGGGAGCCCGGCCCCCTCAGATAGACGCCCACGGGGCCGGCCATGCAAGGATGCTTCCTCTCTCACACCCAAGTCCAAAAGAAAGTAAGTGCATCTTCTGTTCCTGTGTGAAGGTCTTTGCATGTGATGACACACCTTGAGAGCTGATCTTGTGTCTGCTTTGCATTTTACTTGTGTTGCTTAAAGAAGAATAAATGTTATAACTTTGACAAATTGCTGGTTAATTATATTAAAGGGCTTAATGAATGAAACCGCTGACACTTGCATGGACAATTTCAGGTTTATGAGTCATATGTTATTTAGTACTTCGTGATATGCCATGGATTGGCTGAACTGAAGGTTATCATTTGCCCAGAAATCAGATTGAATCAATAAGACTTAAGTCCAGGAACAATTGTGATTATTTATGGTGATTTATGAGGCTAGTTAATACTGTCATGTGATTATGATGAACTTATTATCTTTCCTGCCCCCCTGTCATCCCCCCTCCCCCTCTTTTTTAGCATTAAAGTATTAGCCAGTTTTCCAGCTTATCTTCTGAACTCCCCTATGCCCATTTAAACTATTCATTAAGCACAGTGAATTATTTAATCACTTTCTATTAAGAAACTTTCTGGATAAATCATGTGATTAGGGTTAGATGCACATTAAGGTTCAGGGAGTGTGTTGGTTAACCCAATATGCTAGGCTGCATGGTTTGTGGAAATGTTTTTTTTTTTTATTATTATTATTTTTTTTTTCCATTTTATGTTCAAATTGTTAAATAAAAAATAACAATCCGGTTTGTGTGTGTAAGGTCTGCATGATTTGGCGCAAAATGTTGTGATTGTCATTATGGTAATCATAATAATAATAATAATAATAATAATCATCATCATCATTATTGTCATCATAATTATTACTTTACTTTATTTTATTCTACATTACATATATGTGTTTGGTTTTTTACATACTTTGTAAATTACTGGAACTAAATGTTCTTTCACATTTTCAAATGTTTTTCATCAAACGGGTTTATTTTGGCGTGAAACCACAGGGCGCTGTGATTAGAGAGAGATAGAGTGGTCACGTGTTGCGTTCCCAAACGTACGTTATAAGTGACCCAAACTCAGAGCCAATTCTACTCCACACAAGCTCCATGTCTGCATTTACTGCAAACAGAGCCATTCATTCTGAGATGATGCAAACACCGGCGGTGTGGAAGCTGCTCACATGTTAAAACACAGTGGCATGCTTCACTTTGAAATTGTACACTTTGAGATTTGATACATTTTGATTAATCGTGCCGTCCTACCAGTATATATGTGTGTGTGTGTGTTGAGAGGACTGTATTCTGGTAAAGTATTCTGCTGCACCTGGAAGAGGCTTTCAAGTGTGTCGATGTGCATTAGTGTGGAAGAGCTCTGTGAGGCACACAAGGAGATGCTGCTCTAGAAGGACGACATTTTCTTTTTGCCAAGTTGATTTTGGCTCTAAAATAAATCTGCTCTCATACAACATGGGGCGTACAAAAGGGAAAATTTTAGACTGGCTGTATTTCGAATAACACTGTCTACACCGGACGTGAGTGGCACGACTCAACAAATCTAGATCGCTTTCATTACAGTCAACCGAACCGTCTACTGGATATGGCTGATGTGACACATCATCAGGTTATGGATGCCCTCGTCCTTTTTTTAAGTTTCTGCCCAACTATAATCTGCCACTTTACTCCCCCCCTTTTTTTTAAAATAACCCAGTAGTTCACCCAAAAAAATCATTGCTACAAATGTTTCTCCAAAAAAGTCAGACTTGCTTGCTTCTGTGCAACACAAAAGGAGAAAATCTGAAGGCCGTTTTCCATGCTGTTACATTGAATAGGAACAGTCTTTCAAGCTACCAGAAGGACACAAAAGCACCACGCCATAAAAGTGGTCCATATTAGCCCAAATCTTCTGAAGCCATACAATAGCTTTGTGGGAGAAACCGATGGGAAGAGTTAATTTATTTATATTTAAATACGGGGCCTCCACTATGAGATCAAGTGTTGGCTGTCAAATAAACAGTGCAGATATAGGGCAGATTAGTGAGGTACCTGATACTGCAGGTACAGCCCTCTTTGGACCTACACGCCATGTTCACACCATGAAGGTTGTGTCTCAATGCACGAAACGCATTCAGTTGAGATCTCAGTTTTAAAGTTGTCTGAACTGACTGAAAAGAAAGTGTTTTGTTTAAAGGGGAAGTGTCTGTTTTCTGCAGCATAGCAAGAGGACTGGTTTCAAAATTATGAATGCTTTTATACGTTTCCCCAAAAACATTTTCCCTCTCTGACAAATGGGTATGTATAAAGGTAATGTGTGTGATTTGTTTTGAAATACTACATATCCCAGCTTAATTCTTTCCCCACCAGCGTTTTTGAAAAAAAGTTGTGTTTTTGCTTATTTCACTAGAGTTCATGCCCCCCGAAGTATTTTGTGTATGATATCTGATGCAGCAATACATCAAATCCAGATCAAGGAGACTTCTTCCAGATTAACACCCACAAAAAACCCATATAGTCACTGTCTTTCGTGCTTGTCTTGGCATGCAGCTTCAACGTTCTTTTAAATCAACTAGACGTGAATCACAGGATGTTTCGAAAACGACACTACGGCGCCCCCGATACTCCATTACCTGCTTCCTCTTCTTTGCCTCTTATCGGCTTCGACATTCAGTTCTTCTCCTTTCCCTCGCTCTGACTCTCGTGGTCTCTCCTCTCTTGTCCCGACCTTCGCCACTCACAAAAAAAAAACCACAAAAAAATTTTTCACTGCCGTAGTTTCCTCTCGTGGGTGCAGAGAGTACTGTAATATTCATTCGTGCTCTTCCTCTTATCTTCGCCTCTCATTTACCTACCACCGAAAATTCCGTGTTTGGCAGGGAAGCGTTGTCTCATGAATAACAGAAAATTCCGTGTTTGGCGGGAAAGCAGTTAAAGGGTTAGTTCACCCAAAATTTTTTATTCTGTCATTAATTACTCACCCTCATGACCTTTGTTCATCTTCGGAACACAAAATAAGATGTTTTTGATGAAATCAGAGAGCTTTCTGACCTTGCATAAACACCAACGAAACTGACACCTTAAAGCGCATTTACGAGAGTACCACAACTGTGTCTTTCTGGACCTTGACATGTCAGTGCTGTCTATACAGGGTCAGAAAGCTTGTGGATTTCTTCAAAAATATTTTAATTTTTGTTCCGAAGATGAACGAAAGTAGACAGAATTTTCATTTTGTTGCTGAAATATCCCTTTAAATGTGTATTCCAGCCAAAAAGGAAAATTTTCTTAATGTACTCACCTCAGGTCATTCCAATCCTCCAATCCCCCCAAGCCCCATAATATGAATGGCATTGAACCGTAACTTTGCTGGTTGATTCCTGATAAGTAAACCGAGAGCTAGATATTATAGTTTTTTGAGCTGACTGTTGACAGTTGGACTCTTACATTTCCATAGGTGGTTGTGAAACAGTGGTTTTACCACTAATACCTTGTCCTGTTCCTGACTGCCTAAGAAGCGGGCTTTGGCAAGATTACGCTAGGTTAAGTTCAAAATGCGAGCTAGATTGAAAAGCTTTATTTGCGTGTTTTGGGAGTATCAGAATAAAAGAAGAATCCTCAATTCCGTATGCCACACTGGGTCTGAAATACTTGTCTGTGAGCACAACCTGAAACATTCACTAAGAACCGAGCTGGTCTACTCGTGCAAGTGCTGAATTGAGTTCTTTTGTGGCCTATTTACTTGAATGACAAATACAACAATCTTGTGCCAAAATGCCTGTCTTTGCGAGTATCCTTGTAAAAGTTGGTTATGTCTTAACACAAACATTTGGGGGGAAATCGGGTGTATGTCAACATAGTAAATCTGTGAATTAATTCTTAAAGACACTGCAACCCAGTATACCTGTTGCTAGCTGTTCCCTTAATGCAAATCAAAAAACAAAAGGCAAAGAAAATCACTCACTACTCTTCACTGAATCACTTTTGTAACTTTAATAACAATAAATGCATATTTAATCGTTACAGCGAAGATTATTTTTTAACTTATGTTAATTAGGCTAGTAATAATGAATGTGGTGTAATGAATAATGTAATATTGAAATTGGTGACAAGAATTAATACATTTCAATGGTATTGGGCTTCAATATACTGAGCTGGCTTCCTGTTAAAAGTGTTTTCCTTGTCAGGCATTTTTCTTGATTAAAAACGAAGAATATTGTTGCTTTGCTGTTAGAAATAATGTCATTTATTTAGAGATAATCAAGTCATGTTTTTCACAGAAATGAACACAAGGAAGAATTATATTTCATCTTGTATGAGTTATCTTACTCAGTCAATATTTTTTGTTTAAAAAAAATCTAAAGTTCTACTACCTTAATCTCGCAGTTTATTATCTTAAAGTTGGATGTAACTGATTACCTTACCTTGGCTAACTACAGTGTACTCTTATTATGACAATATCTTCAGCCATATTCTCATACCTAAATCCAGTCCACAGCTATATGTACAGTGGTCCTGTCAACTTTTTGGATGTTGCTGACAGCTAAAAGATGATTGGCTTTTTTATAAACTGAATGTATGTGATGCTACAGATTTGTTCTTGTCTGTCATTTAAAAACACCACTTTATCTCTAAACCAGTTTAGACAAAATCTGTAAATTACTTCGGTTTCTTCTGCACTTAATTAGGCAGAAATGTTTAATGCACTAAAATACAAGGGTTGGTGATGTGTAGAACTTGTAAATGGTGTGTGTTTAAATTCTGGGGCATTCAATGCTCGAATACTTCTGTTCACGATATGTTGTGGGGCCTACTTGAAATTTTTTTTTTTTCCTCAAAAGGTTGTGGATTTTTTTTGTTCTTGTTTTCTGCTGCACGCGTGTGTGTGAGCATTTTTGGCCAAGCTGCCATACACTCCTCAGAGACAGTTTTTTTGTTGCTGGTAGCTTTACTTCAATAAGTCAAGAAGTCTGAACTGTCTAGGCATAAGCACAAGGTGAGGAAACAGTTAAGGTGTCTGTGGGGAGACAGCAGTGCTGTTAGAAGGGGGTGTGCCGCGTTTCAGCCAGTCAGTCCGGCCCGGGTTTTAGGCTCCTCCTTTCTGTGCTGGAACTACTTGCACTGTAAGCTTTTTTCCCCCTCTCTGCTTCCCTTTTGCTCTCTCTCTTTCTGGCACTCTCTCTCTTTCTCGTACACTCTCTTGTGCTTTCTCCTGCTGTTCACCAGTGTGCCGTGACTGTGGCCATGAGTTTTTGGGGGAAGGAAATTTCAAATTGATAGTCATGCAATTTTAACTTTTATTTCATGTACAGGAGTAATTGAACATGTTTCATTCAATTTGTTTATTATTGCTATCCGAATTGTATAGAGGGGGGTCCAAAAGTCTGATCCAAACAAAATGCTTTTATTTAACATTTTTCTAACTTAATCTTTATTTTATTTTATGTTTTTACAGTGTATTTTTCAGAGTTTGACTTATGAAGTTTACCAAAAAAGTTAAATCAGATGGATTCACACTCTGACTCTGATAGCCAATCATCTAATCATAGTTTTTGATATGGATTCTGAACAAGCATAAATCTAAAAGAATCATTCTGAAGTTTATTACAAAAAATAAAAAGTACTGAACCAAGAAAACACTGTGTATACACACTAAGGGATGTAACGGTATGGAAATTTCTTATCACGATTATAGTGACAAATTATCACTGTTATCAGTATTATCACGGTATTATTAAAATGTGCTGGAGATGTTCAAAAAATACAGACACATAAATCACTTCCAACTCAACAAAGAACAATAAAATGACGTGTCGTTTACATCATCACTAAAACAATAACATTACCAATGATGTTCGGATTTTAAATGACAACTTGACTGACAACAGTTTTAATAGCATGTTGAAATATCTAACGTAAATGTGCACATAAAGCACGGAAAAAGTTTAAGAAAAAGGTAAACCTCACATTTCAGCTTTTAAATAAAGAAAAGAGTCAAGTCAAAATTATAATTTATTAATAAATGATTATACAGTATGTATTTATCTGCTCCATAAATAATACTACATACCTTATTTTTTAAATGTGTAGAATCCACATAAGCTTGTTTTTTATCAACCGGTCAAAATTTACAGCAGGGCATGCACATTCGGTCAATTTTTTGATCAGACAGAAACTGCACACAGGCTGAATGTAAATATCTCTATATATATTAATTATTTTTCATTTGTATAATTCTCTTAGCACTCTTTTAAAACCTCCCAGCTTTTCCGCCCTGTTTTCACTCAAAACGAAACTACTCTGCGTGCTGTGCGCACGTGAGACTGTTACTTAAAACTGTGCTTTATACTGGACAGTATTTATTTATCGCGAGTTTTTCAAATCACGGTAATCTAATATGGTTTTAATGATAACTAAAAGATGAAACGGTAATACTAACCGCGGGGAATTTTATCATGATTTATCGTCAAACCGGTACTTTTTACAATCCCCTATGACACACAAACACACAGATATACTGTATATACACGTACTTGCACACACACACACACACACACACACACACACACACCACAGCACCACACACACATTCAATATAATAATACCTCATTAAGTAAATAAATATAACATCACCGCTAGGCCTACATGTTTTCTAGAGCAACCAAATCTTGCGATCACACTTTAAAAAAAAAAAGGACAAAGCTGTCAAGTGGCGCTACTTTTTTCAAAAGGTTACAAATCGTACCTTTGGGTAACGGTATTTGGTACATTTTTATACGAATATACAAAATCTATGTGTACAAAAGCACAAGGTACAAAAAAAAAAAATTTACTGATCCAAAACATTTGAACTGCAGTTTATTTTTATTTTTTACTTTTACATCAGTGATTTATGTGTGTATAGGGAATAATCAAGGTTTTATTTAATATTTTTACGAGCTGAGTTTACTCATTTTGTTTACCCTGTAATCCTTTGAATTTTGTATTTTTGGTCCTGTGTTTTACGTATTAGCAGACTAGTGCAGAGCTCTGTAAATGCCATGAGCACAATTCTGGGAGCGTCCTGACCATCCGTGCATCTCAGCACTGCTTAACGGCTGTTTATTTGCCTTCAGGTTACTCATTACCCCAAATCCCATCACTTGTTTACCTTGTTACCCCTGATGATAAAGTACACGTAAAATCCATTTAGTATGACCTTGCTAGCAAAACAAGAATCTCCAGAGGCCTTGATTTTATGTATTATGCAGATCTTTCTCAATGTGAATTAAATTCAGTTCAATTCAAGTTTATTTGTATATAGAGCTTTTCACGTTGCAAAGCAGCTTTACAGAAATTTTAAGTTTCTACATTATATTTAGTAATAGCTTATCAGTGGTGACTATCTAAGTTGATGTCCATGCAGAAATGACGGTAAAAATCCAGCAGTTATTTAATGTCATGTATGCAAAATTGGTAGCTTTTTATGTTTGTCTGGGGGTTGGCATCATCTGGTTCCCTCGGGTATTAGCATCATCTCATTCTCAGTTGTTCGGTCATCTCAAGTTTTGTAAGGGCTGATCAGACTACTTGTGTAATTCCTAGTTACCTCAAGATTCCCATCCCGTGGCAGAAACAGAGAAGGAAATAGAGAAAAATTAGCGTAGCTGCTGTTCCAACTAAGCATAAAATGATGTGTTCAACCCAAGCAAAAAAAGAAAATGTGCATTTGATCAGATTTAACTGAAGTACAAGATTATGAGATGCATTATTTGAATGTTTGACCAAAGAGATGTCTTTAATCTAGATTTAAACAGAGAGAGTGTGTCTGAACCCCGAACGTTATCAGGAAGGCTATTGCAGAGCTTGGGAGCCAAATGTGAAAAAGCTCTAACTCCTTTAGTGGACTTTGATATCCTAAGTACTACCAAAAGTCCAGAATTTTGCAACCTTAAGGAGCGTGATGGATTGTAGCGTGGCAGAAAACTAGTTAGGTACGCAGGAGCTAAACCATTAAGGGCCTTAAAAGTAAGTAATGACATTTTGTAACTGATACGGAACTTAATAGGTAGCCAGTGCAGAGAATGTAAAATTGGGGTAATATGATCATATTTTCTTGACCTGGAAAGATGCAGGGCAACCAGCTAGCAGTGCATTACAATAGTCCAGTCTAGAGGTCATGAATGTATGAACTAGCTTTTCTGCATCAGAAAAAGGAAACATGTTTCGTAGCTTGGCAATGTTCCTAAGATGGAAGAATGCTGTTTTTGTAAAATATGATTTTCAAAAGACAAGTTGATGTCTAATATAACACCCACATTTTGACTGTAGAGGAAGTAACAGTACATCCGTCTAGATGCAAATTGTAATCTAAAAGATTCTGTGTATACTGTTTTGGTCCAATAATAATATCTCGGTCTTATCCGAATTTAATAGGAGAAAATGATTGGTCATCCAGTCTTTTACATTTTTAACACACTCTGTAAGCTTAGAACATTTAGACGTTTCATCTGGTCTTGTTGAGATATAAAGTTGAGTATCATCAGCATAACAATTGAAGCTAATCCTGTATTTTCTAATAATATTAACAAGGGGCAACATGTATATCAAAAATAGGACCTAGGACAGATCCTTGTGGCACACCATACTTACCTGGATTTAATTGAGATGATTCCCCGTTTAAATAGACAAAGTGATAAACCATCTTAAAGCCTGCCCTTGAATACCTGTATAGTTTTGTAATCGATTTATGAGTATTTCATGATCTATATTGTCGGAACGCAGCACTAAGTTTAAGTAAAACTAGCAATGAGATGCAGCCCTGGTCTGACGCAAGAAACAAGTAATTTGTAATTTTAAAGGGTCCAATGAGTCATTTCAGTTTTTCCTTTCTCTTTGGAATGTTACAAGCTGTTTGTGAATAGATAAGATCCCTTAAGTTGCAAAGACTAATGTCTCAAAACCAAAGAGATATTCTTTTTTCAAAGTTGAGACTCTGCCACGCCCCCTTAAAACGGCTCATTCTAACACGCCACCACACGTCTACATCACGATGTGGGAAGATTTACATAACAATGCCCAAATGTTCACGCAAAGAAAGAAAGCGTGGTTTCAATAACCGCAGTTAGTGTTGAAGCAGCAATGTCAGGAGTGACGCTGTGTTTCTCTAGGTGAAAGCAAAAGCACTTTATTTGGCCTTCTGGAATTAGATGCATTTAGGAATCTTTAAGATTTTCTTACAACAGAACAGCAATGCATTTTTTTGGACGACCGTTTCGTGAACCTAGGAGTAATTCTGACTTTGCTATGACAATCTGGCACTTCTGAATCAGCCACTTTTATGTTTTGTTATTAGTTTAAGTATTGCTATTGACTGTTCAAAGCGGAGTTTTGCGCATTGTGGGTTGTGTTTGTGTGTGTGTGTGTGTTTGTGTGTTTGCGCGAGCGCGTAGAGGCGCGTTGCGCTGAGCAAGCGAGAGAAGAGCGCAGAGAGAGAGAGAGAGGGTCACATCACAGTGGAGTCAACTTTCTTAATCACGGCTTGTGTACTGCAAATAAATACGAGCATCATCACTGTCTGTCACGCGACTCTTTTGCCCTTTCGGGCTTGAACTTATGGTAAAACTAATGACATTATTTACATCTTTACATTTATGTTGAAAGCTGAAACTTGCGATTATGGTAAGGGGCGTTACATTTCGGTACTTTTTACATTTTTTACAATATGACATTTGAAAAATAATGTGTGTGTTTTGAACATTAAAGCATGTCAACAAGCATGTTACACCAAATACACAGAATAATGATCTTTAAAAAAAAGCATTATACCGCTTTAACAAGTGCAGTTTCGGTGCTATGGTGGGGCCTGAAACCCAACTGAAATTCTTCATAGATATTTTTTTTGCAGGAAGGAGCACAATTGAGCAGACACAACTTTTTTCTAAAATGTTAGACATAAACAGAAGATTTGAGATGGGTCTGTAATTTGCCAGTTCACTAGGATCTAGTTTTGGTTTCTTAATAAGAGGCTTAATAACCGCCAGCTTGAATGGTGGGACGTGACCTGAAGATAACGACGAGTTAATAATATTGAGAAGCGGTTCTTCTGCTACAGGTAACAACTCTTTCAGTAATTTAGTGGGTACGGGATCTAACAGGCATGTTGTTGGTTTAGATGCAGTGATAAGTTTATTTAGCTCTTCCTGTCCTATAGTTGTAAAGCACTGCAGTTTTGAATGGCATTAGCTTCTTATTTTTTTTATTATTTGATTAAAACACATACGTAAAAGAAAAAAAGAGATCAGACCCCCTGATAGTTTTAAATGTACTCTGCAGCAGAGTACGTGATCATTCGCGTTCACTTGCCCTGGTTACACAATACACTGTATATGCCCTAGGTATGTGTACATGTAAAATAGTATCAGATAGCCTAGAGCACATTGTTCTTTGCTGATAAAATAAAACATCTATTTTAGATAAGCACTTGGAGTTGCAATTATTACAGCTTGTCTCTAAATTTCTCACTGTGGAGCTGAAGCTTTCCGCTACTAAGTTTTCTTCTACATGACGAAAGATGTGTACATGTGTATAGAAGTTTGCCATTATTTTGTTTTAAAGGTTATAACACTGGATGTTGTTGGTTCCAAAATCAGGTGACATCCTTTGGCTGGCCTGCTCTCTACATAATATGGTAGACCGTTTGCATTTCCTGTCACACATCAGCAAGTAGTGACTGGTATTTGCTTTTAGCAGTAATTGGTGAAGCAACATTAACATTTCACTTAACACTTCCATAGGGATCAGCACTGACCCTTAATTTCATGTGTAGCAAGACTTTTGATCAGCATATAAACCCACGTTGCATCTTGATTGGCTGGCCAGGAACTGGCAACTTAGAATAAATGATTTTGTTTGAACATCATGTAAAGCTTTTTTGGAAATATAAGATATACCACAGCAGTAGACTTACAGAATCTACTCAATAAAACTGAGGTTATAATTTGTGCTTAATTTGTTTGGGTTGCTTTCATCCCATATGTTGTGCAGAGGCTACCTAAATTTAACAGCTGTGACGTAAATGATTTAAGGTAAAGTCTATCTAACTTTTGTCAATACATTGCACAACCAATTACATATAAAAAGTGAGTAACATGAACTCTTGATTGTTATTGTGCGATTAAAACAGCTTGCATAGCAAATGTTTGCAATGAACAAGTAAAAGGTTCACTGCACTGACTTTAGCTTATTGCTTGTTTTGCTTGAGTGGAGCAACATACTTTCAAATTAATGCATGTAGCCACCCACAGCCTAACCATAAGCTCCACTTTTCAGCAGTGGCAAATGAAAAAATTAAACATAACAGAAACTCCTTTAAATGTCAAACATAACTGAAAATTAAACACTTAACACAAATACATAAAATATCACTTCATTTCAACATTCATTCTCCTGGTCCAGTCCTATCCAAAACATTCTTAGAACTAAACATCCATTGCCCAGTTTCAGTTAGGGAAAGAAAATTGATTCAGGTAGTTTCAACAAATTAAGTAGAAACTAAATGTTCAGCTATTGTGTTGCTTTTAAGTGAATGTTTTTTTGTTGTTGTTGCAGTGTACTTTTTCATTCAACACTTGAAAGCTGACCTTCACTGGTTATCCAGCATTTCACTCTGGTGTTAAAGGCTAAATAGCATTAGGGAAGTTGGCTAGCCTTCAGTTGTTGTGTCGCTGGGCAAGATATCGCATGTAATGTGAATCTTTTGAGAGACACATTATAGAGGAGGGGGTTGTTGACCTGGATTAAACCTGTCTCGAGCACAGCACAATAGCCTGCATTTTCAATGATGCAGGTCATTGATCAGAGCGCTGGGCGCCAGGCTAGCAGGCAGCAGCAGTATCCGTCTCCATCCAGAAACCTTAGCCTGGAAATGTGATGCCTATTATTCTACCCATTCTGCATTGTGCTTGGGGAGAAAAGTCGTTTTCAAGTCCCACAATTATTTGGGTTTCATCCAGTGTTGGACTGTATTTTGATGTATTTATAGTAAACTTGTTTTGCATGTAATGTGTTTAGATACAGCCACATTCAATGTGAGGTTTGTTAACTTGTATATGTTGAAAGTTGTATGCGTGAAGCTTTAGGTCTGTAGTTCTTAGTCCTCTGAGAACCACGGGATCCTTTGAAAAAGTGCCATGGTTGCCCTTGTGTGGACTTTAAAGGATCAAAACACTCTAAAATAATATATACGTATTTAATAATATATACTTATTAGATATATACTGTTGTTCAAGTTAATCGACAATGATAGCACACATTTGTTATGCCAAAAGTACCATTGTTTTGATATTAAAATGAATATGAAGATGTATTAATGATAATAATGCAAGTTTTTCATACAGTTATGTCATGACAATATTTAATTTAGGCTTTTATTCACATATAGGCATAGATCAATGAACATACTTAGAGCTTATCTAGTATGGTAAAGCAGCTCACAAACCTCATGTGTAAAACACGTTTGAGCTTCTGTTTACATTATTTGATGTGCTTTATGTATGTACGTTAATGAGTGGTTATATGTGAATAAAAGTTTAACTTTAATGAATCCTCTTATTATAACCAACAAAGTGTAGATAAGAGATTCAGTATGCCTTGTTGCTTCTTTGAGCTAGAATGCTAAAGTCAGTGAGCTTAAGTAAAGTGAATGCTTTAAGAAATGCTTTAAAAACCTCGCGTCAGGTAATCAAATTCAACAATGACTTAAGGTATAACACAAGTAGATATTAGTAAAGTAGGCTAAATGTTCTGTAAAAATAACAGCAGCTTTCAGCCTGTTACCATGATGCAAACATGAAACATCAGACATAGAGTAGTAGTCCTTTACAGGTTTTTTTTTTTTTTTTTAATTCGGTGGCGCTTGCTTTCCATTGTTTTCTATGTAAACATGGACATGTTTGACTGTTGTGCTTGCGTCTCTTGCAGCGTCTCATGCATGGAACGGCAGTCTAGAAATGCAGCGCTCAAATTAAAAGAAGTTCACTCACATCTTCTTGCATGTTTTATCTGTTCCACTGTCCATGTTGCATCTTTGTCAACACAAAAGCACATTCTGTGTGAATGGCACCTAGCGATATGAGCGCGTCACATGTGAGTGGTTAATAACGTGCCGAGACATGTGGTTGGATCGTTCTTTTCTCTTTGCTGTTATCATTGGTAGTGCTGGGAGGTATGACCAAAAATTTATATCACGGTATTTTTCAAAATTATGACCAGGTGTTAACCATATTTTCTACTGATTGAGAGAGGAAATACTGCAGTATATTGACTTAGAATGCCCTATATTACAGTCATGATGAGTGAATATTGTAAAAAAAAAAAATACCACACTAAATAGTGACCTAAACATGACCCCTTTAATGTTAACCAGGAGGCACTCTCATTTATAATCGCGGCATCGTCTGATAAAATCAACATGCATCTACACTGAAGAGCGGCTATGTGGTTGTTTTGGCTATATTACTTTTTTTCTCATGCGGCGCACTGCCTGCGTCTGAGTAACAAATAAAAAAACAACAAAAAAAAAAGTGCATGTGATATTAACAGACGAACTACACTCATATTTATAATTCCAAACAATCAGTAAGCGACAGGTGCTTGGAAATGCTGTTTTGTACTCGTTTATTGACGCTCACTGCACAGAACAGACGCAGAGAGAGGTGACATTAAGTCAGACCTCGTGTTCGCGGGACAGCACTGGAGAAATCTTCTAACTGAACCATAGCTAAGGTTTATACAATAAAGTCGCTTGGTTTGTCAGTATGAATATTCTATGAAAAAAAGCCAATTAAAAGGGTCTGAAAGTTGCTAAATCTAGTGCTAAAGTCGAGCTCGTGTGTGTGTGAGATGCGGGAGCTGAAGGCAGAGGGCGGTGGATATTTGTGGCCGTCAACATGGATATTGTGGATGAGTTCTTCTGTGTCATCACGTTCTATTAGTTCTACAGCTTCAGTTTCGGAACTTTCACGCTTAGTAACACATACAGCTGTTCCCTCACCACAGTGCAACAGTGAAAAGGGACCCCTTTCAAACAGTGTCACGTTCCAAACATTGTTTAAGCAACATACTGTTGCGTATGCGGTAGTTTACAAATTCATATCATAACAAAAATAAACACCGGTATTCGGTATGAACCGGTATACCGCCCAGCACTAATCATTGGCATATTGTCAAAGTGTAATTCTAACGTTTGGTAATATTTCTATTCAAAATCGTGATTCCTCGATTTCTAAAAAATAAGATCTTGGCAAAACATTAAATTAAATTGCAATGATTGACGTAGCGATAGCCATGGCATGATTTTGGCATCTTGTGGCTTTGAACAATAAAACATGGATGCAACAGTTTAACCTGTTTGAAGTTCTCTGTTTTTGACCAAAGTGACAAAAGATGCATTATGTCTGGCAATTTTAGTAGTTTTAAACCGCGCACGCTGTGGACTGGTTTAGATGTGTAATCTATCTGAAGAACATATGTGCCATCCCTGCTTTCTTTCTTTTTCTATTTATTTTATTTACATGTAATCAATTCAAGGAGCTAATTTAGCAATGTGTTATGCTTTTATTCTAATACACTGCTAACAAAACCACAGTGACACCAAGAGAGACATGGTGCAACACGGCTCTGGTGTGTAAAACTTGAAAATGCTGTTATTTGTTTTCTCTGGAAACACAAATCTAGTTGAAACTAAATGTTTATTATATTATACAAGACATGGTATGCCAATGCTGTTAAACGTAAAGTGAATTTTGACATCTACTGTAAAAAGAAGGCAGCACACATTGAGCAGACTTTTTATACACTTTTTAAAACAAATAAATAATGGATCTGCTCAAAACCTGTCTACAATGGATCTCCATAGAGTGTGCTATGTGTTAATTTTTTTGGTTCACCTCTTGATCGTGTCTGTTGTAGGGAACTAGATTTTGTAACCATAGTGACGAGCAGCCGAGCACTTGCTGCAGGCCACACTGAGCCTCCATTGGCTGCTAGATGCGTGTTGACATGTTGGTTAGTGCTGGTGGGGGAAGGGTGGAGACTCGCACACTGACCCGCACTGTCATGAAGATCACTAACCCATATATCAGCACTCATCCTGTGAGTAAAAGAGTCTGTACAGCACGATAACACAGTGTCAGACAGTTTCTGACTTTTTGAAGTAGAAGTGCTTGTTTGAAAGAGAAGATGCAATTTAAACCCACTGCCAAATGCTGCACATTCACAAAACTCTTTTTTCTTTCTTTTTTTTTAAAACCTTGATCCTATCAAAAGAACAGTTTACTAGTTAGATGAGCTGGTTAAGACTCACAGGTTTGCTGTGCTCTTGGTTTCTGCTTTGCACACCGATCTGAAAACAGTTCAGGCTATAGAAATGACTGTTTGGAGTGTTGTGTGTGTGTTTGTAGAACAGTATTGTTCAGCTATTGTGGAATATTAGCAATATTTTCTTGTTTGTGTTGCAGGTCTCGTAGTCGAGGTCGTGCACAGGCCGATGATGAGGACAGCATGGATGCCACTGATTTCACACCAACTCCAGACGTTGATATCGCATTGGAGATGGGTGAGATTATTATTTATTTTTATTATGAGTTTGCTGTGGCAGTTCTGTATCTACAATATTGTAGTGAAATTAATTTGTGTATCGAGTTGTAAATTTGAAGTCTGAAATTGTTTTGTTTTGTATTCCATTGTGCAAATGACATACATCACGCAAAAACAAATGTTTAAGTTTGCAAGTGACTAAAAATTAATTTTTTTCATATCCTGTTAACTGGCTTGAACCTGTCACATTCTTCTTGGACCTTCTTTAGTGTTGAGCCCTGGATGAGATGAAATGACTTGGCACTGAAAAAACAACAACACAAGCCCTGTTTTTAAGATGCATGTTTGTCTTTCCGATCACAAGTGCACAACTCTAAATACAGATGTAAACAGGGTCTGAAATGTTTTGATTTTGTTCACTTTCGACACTTCCAGAGGTAGTTAAAAATTCATTCAACCGGATTGCTTTCATAGTGTAGATGCTCATGTGGTTGAATACGTTCGAAGTAAACATTGAAGTTTTGAAGTAAACGCACTCATTGTAAAGGGAGACGCAAAGACGCGCAAAGATCTCTCTCTCTCTCTCGAATTGGCAATATTTGAGAAAAAAGTTTCACAATTTCTAATTATCTAATTATTGATTCTAATTATCAATGTCTATGGTGGTTATCGCCCTGATCAGACATGAAAATATGCTGTGGCATCGTGCAGTCTGTAATGATATGACGGTAGCAAACTCTAACGATTTTTTGCAAACATTTCTTTGTTTCTATTTTAGTTTCTGTTTTTCTTATTATAGTTATAATAAGACCACAAATTATTTAAATATAATGTAAGGAATAAAAAAAATACACAATCACAATTCAGAGCCAAATAAAAGGCTTTATTTAATCGGAGTGTCAATTTATATTGGACTAGTCAAGACTCCAAAAGACGGCTGTCAAAGGCTACCTCCAGTGGCGTAGATGGTAAAGTCGTAGTCTTTTTGACGCGATCGACCAGGGTTCGAGCCCACCTTTTGCCGAACTTTTTTTCCTCCCTTTTCAAATCTAATCACATCGGAAAGGCATTTATTTTCAATAAAAAAAGAAGGAAATAATAAAAAAGTTGAAAATAAAGTATCGGGTAGGGTTAGGGACGGTGTAGGGAGGGTTTTATTGTCCCAATAAGGTGGCATCCATTTACTAATTTGAATTAAAATTATAATTTACGCTCAATACGTTGTTATTGCATACTGTTTTATAATGTATGTAAAGCGGCTTTACTGACGAGATGCGCATGAAAATCGCATACGATTTTTTGCACAGCCCTATGTACTACAATACTAAGGTGCAGATAATTGCCACTATTTGTATTAAGTAGTATAAATAGCAGAAAATCCTGCTATTTTAACATGGTGTAAATAGAAACTATAGCTATTTGCACTTAGTGTAAATAACATCAAATTGCTATTTACACTTAGTGCAAATAGCCGCTGCCTTATTTAATAGGTTTATGGACACTTAGTGCAAATAGCCGCTGCCTTATTTAATAGGGTTATGGGCTTCAGATTTGATTGTGTCATTTGGAGAAAGCTCTTGTCAGTTTTACATGCAGTATGCATTAAGCAGTCTGTGAATGTTCCATGTTTGCGTTGTCCGAGGCTGAGGCTACTATTTTTGCAGTATCCGTCATCATGACTCTTTCTGTTTTGTGCACTCCATTAATTTGTGACATTAGCACAGGGTGGTCTAAACTGTGATCATTCTCCAACCTAGACTCTAGAAGATTTTTTCCATGAAATCTTCAACGAGAACAGTCATTTCCTGCTAATCATTACACAAAAGTATTCCTGCTCTGGGCTGTAGGATTTTCTAAGGGTGAACATGGTTGAACAGAATTATTGCTTGATATCATTTTTTTTTCTTTCTCTAGTAACAAAGGCCTGTTTTTATTAAGCTGTAGATGTAGTTTTGTGTCTAGACAGTAAGAAGCAGCACTAAAATAAAGATGCTGCACATACTAAAGTGGCTGAAAGATTTTTATTTTTTTTTCATTTTGCAGCACTTAATTTCACAACAACCCAAAACTCCCCAAAGGGGATGAGACAGAGTCAGAATAACCCTCAGTCTATCAACCCAAAAGTGCAAACATGTAGTTCTGACTCCAAATACTTCTTTTTTGTCTCATTCCAAAGCCCCAAGCTTCGATTTATTTATTGTTGTAAATTTGACATCGTTCTCTTTTTTTCCCCTTTTAATAAAATGTACTAATGCGAATAAAATTAGGGTTGCACGATATATCGGTCACCATATCGGTATCGGCCGATAAATGCAAATTTTTTCTGTTATCGGTATCGGCCTGATAAGAAAATTTGGCCGATATCTTAAAGCCGATAAATAATGCATTATTTCCTTCAGAGACACTTCAGATGCGCGCTGTTCGTTTGCAGCCTTTTGTGCAATTGTACGTTGTAATATTGTGTTTATTTGATGTATATCTGATTTATCTCATATAGAATGTGTTTGGTTAAGTTAAAAGAGCGCTTCAGTTTACCGGTGATCATCTTTAGCTCAGCGCACGCAGCTCAAACAGCAGTGCACAACATTAATAACTATGATTGGGAATGTCGTGTATATAACATTCTAATGAGAACATTATTATAATAAAACGATGTGAATTCTTTGGGTTTAGTTGCTGTGTTTCAGCGCGTTGATATGGGAAGAGCGCATCCACAACAGGATCACACATTCTGACTATAGCACGCAATAACTGCATCATTTTGTACATATATAAGTTGTAATATTATGTTTATGTTGTATTAATATTAATCTCAGGATGCATTTCCTTGAGTTAAATAAGCTGCCAGCAAAAAGCTTCAGTTTACCGTATTCATTCAGCTCTTCAGCTCTTCAGCTTCAGCACGAGCAGCTCAAATGGCTGCTATTTAAAACAGTGGTATTAACTTGTTACTTTTTCAAAATCATTGATACATTATTAATAACAACAACCACTTGTATTTTTCTCTTATTATTTTCATTAACAATATGGTTTAGTAATTAAAATCATTTAATTATTGTCCGTGCAGAGGCTATTCCGTTTTATTGATCTGTGGCGCATTCATTTTGATTCTTTACACGTGTAATGATGTCCAATGACTTGTATGCATTATTTATGCATTATTTTATTTATTTGTAAGACTTGACTAAATTTGGTAATGGGAGAGTAAAATATTTTTAAAACGTACACCGTTCAAATTAGGCTGCTTATGTTGAAGTGTTTGGGCTGTGGCTTTTAATGATGAGACCTTTTTTGTAATCGGGCTCTCAAAAAGTATATAACAATTTGGATATAGATTTATCGGCCAACATATCAGTTATCGGCCATCAAAAATAAAGAATAATCGGTTATCGGTATCGGCCAAAATTTTCATATCGGTGCATCCTATGTAAAATAATTACACCTGTCTAAACTTCTAAGAAATTCTGTCTGCGAGGGTCGGTCTCTTTTTGAAAGAAATCAATTGTGCTCACCAAGGCTGCATTTTTTGATCAAAAAATATAGTAAAACAGTAATACTGTGAAATATTACTGATTTTAAAATAAATGGTTCTATTTAATATATATATTTATAACCATTATAATTATATATATATAGCTTATATATATATATGAATTTTTACGCAGTGGCCAAAGATCTAGTGTTCAGTTTCATAAATCATTCTAATATGCTAATTTGCTGCTTAAACATTTCTTATCATCAGTATTTCACTGTATAATGTATGACAATTTCCATATCTACAATGGTGTCTTTATTTATATTCTCACATAACAATTCTAAAATTCGTTAGGAGCTCTTTGGATTAAACCCGCTTTATTGTCCTATATTTCCTGATATGAAATGAAATTATATTGTATTGTAAATTGCGTTCATTACCATTTATTGAGAAAATGTATAGATAACTGTTGTTTCAATATATAGCTATATCTGTAAACATTTTGAAGCACTAAGCCTTTTTTTGTTGTTGCATTTATGTTTTTAATGGCACAATTGAGCTAAATTTGTGTTTTAGGTTGTGCATGGTGAGAAAATGACTTATTATTCTGCTGTAGTAATTTTTCATGTCTTCATGTTTTCATCTTCTTTAGTAATGTACATCAAACTTTGGCACACACCTAACCACCCCCCCTACCACATTTGCCCTCCGTGGTCTTGTGTCTACTGACATGAATGCTCTTTTGAGCAATGGAAAAACAATGTTCTGTCTTTTGAAACATCGTTGTAACAAGTGCTGTGTGGGCAAGTCTGCCATGAGACGAGCCATTTTCATCCCTTTAAAGGTTTATCTAAAGGCCACGGCTCCCATTGCAGTGGCTTTTTGTGACACGGCGTATTTGTGTGTGGGTTTTTTGTTTTTGCATTGTTTTCCAAGAGAGCAAAGTGTCACTTTCCACAGGGGAGAGAAAAGAGAATTTTGAGATGCAGTATAGTAGGTGATGTTGTTGCAGATGTACATTGCCATTCAGAAATGTGGGGTCTGTACGGTTCATTTGTTTTTGACAGTGGTGGGCAGTGACTAAGTATTTTTAAGTACATTTTTTTAGGTATCTGTAGTTTGTCAGAGTATTTTTATTTTGAAACGTTTACTTCGCTACATTCTGAAGCATAATGCCATACTTTCTATTCCACTACATTTCTTAAAATCATGTTGTTCCTCATTGTTTTGACTGGAGAAATCATATATAACTGAAGAAATTATGTATATTTACAGTATATGTTTGTGTGTGTACAATAAGACCCAAATCAGCAAATTAGAATGGTTTCTGAATGGCCATGTGACATTGCTGCAGCTTTGGCAAGCATACAAAAAAGTTACAGACCCCAAACATTTGAATGGTAGTGCAGATGTTGCAGTATTCTTGATTGATATCATCTGTGGGGAATACGATTAATGTAAATTTGTTGAGTTTTGTATTGATTGACTCTTCACCAGAATTCAGGAAATCGTTACCCAAAAAAAAAAAAACAGTTTTGTCATTTACTCAATTACTTTTTGTAATAATAATTCTAAATAATAATGTCTAGGTCACTGTTTTCATACAATTATAATAGGAATTATAGAATTATAAAAGCACAAACAGTTGAGTACTGCTGTTTAATAGACAATTCCTTGTCTTCCTCGCGGGTCATTGTACATGCTGTCTGCCTGCTCTTCTTGTACTGCATTAATGTAGCACCAGCAGATGACGTCTTTACAGATATGAACGTCACAGTGCTGCAAGACAACATTCTTCACTCATACTACTGTTTCCACCAATCCACTGGGTGTATAAAAATGTTCCCAGAAAACCAGCTTGTGTTTCTGGTAATGTAGGAACACTTATTGATGATAATTTTTTGTGTGTTGAGTTTTGAGTATGATTCATGGTGTATTTAGAGAATATACAGTATATACAGTCTGTAATTGATCAAATCCAGATTTGTGTCTAAGATTGTGTGCAGCTCCTCTCTGTCCTTCAGTACTAGTTTATTTCAAACATCTTATCCAAGCAAGCCAAGGGAGTGGATTTTAAACATTAAAAAACTGCATTGTGTGTTTATATATATATATATCCATTCCAAAGGGAGCTATGCTCTACATCAGTAAGGCCAAGTTCACACTACACAAATTTAAACGACAGCGGATTGCTGTGCTGCTCAGACTACATGACTTGAGTTTCTATCTTTAAGTTATGTGGTGTTCACACTACGTAAATGATCCACAACCGGGGGTTACACACTACACGAGCTGACAACAACTCTATCAGCCAACGGCTCTATCTGGTCCCTAAACCACGTTTTGTCACAAAACCGCACGTGAGAAGCAGAATGGCCATGACGCGAAACAACACGTGAAACAGGAGTTGTTCATTTGAAAATGGACGTCAGGAAGAAATTGGCACTGCAAGCTGTTTGATGATCTGTTGTAAAAAAAAATAAAAAATTTGGGATTGGATTATTGTCCAAACTGTTTAAGCCCTGTTGCTGCTGCTGTTTTTCGTCTGGTGACCTCAAACCATGCTTTGCTCTCTCATTGGCTGTAGCTTGTCATGACACCTGACAAGCCACGTGGTGTCAAGTCGGCCAACCGTTCTAGATATTGGACATGCTAGATATTTTCATCAGCGAGCCTCTTTGTTGCGTCGTTGTGTAGTTTACACATAAAGATTGCAGAGTGCTGATCACCTGCTGATTTCCCCCCGATCACAGCCCAACCCGTAGGTGAGCTCTTTAACTTGCAAATCAGGCTTAAATCGGGCTTAAAATCCTTTAGTGTGAACTAGGCATAATAGTTTTCTTCCAGAAATGTACACATCACAATATCCCACATTTAAATAAATCCAAAAAGATTGATGGATTGTACACTCAAAATCAGAGTGCATTGTGGGTATAAAGTATTGAACGAATGTAGGGAATGAAGTCGTTCGCTCAGAATTCGGACAGCACCACAAAATGGCTGACACCTGATGTAGTGCAGTATATAGGGGATAGGGAGCGGTTTCGGACGCAACTAGAGATGGTAATCATAAACAAACCAGATGTTTTGTTTGTTGTTGTCATAGTAGCCCAGGCATGAGCTGTCAAGGCATAGCCTTTTCAGGAAATGGTGGTGGGGTGCAGCAGCTTATTTGCATTTAAAGAGACACAAAGACTACAGTATATTTTTGCTTCCAGCCAAAAAGGGGCATTTACAGCATGGCGTAATACATGATCTGTGGGGTCTTTTTAGGCAGAAACTTCATAGAGACATTCTGTGGACACCTAAGACTTATGTTGCACCTTGTAAAAAGGGGAATAGTAGGACACCTTTAAGTATTTTAAGATGCAAATTACAAACAATAACATGCATACAATGCAAGAAAGATACAAATATTTTCAAGTACAGTACAGGTGGGTCTATGTAACTGCAACGTTCAAGTAAGAAATGGAATAAACAAATGTAAAAATAAAACACTGCATAGTCTTTACTGTGTTAATTAAATATGCATTGATCTTATTAAATCCACAAAAGTTATTTAACCTAGAGCAGTGAGTGATTTTCTGTTTTACTTACATTTTTTGATTCAAATTAATAGCATAGACATCAGTTTATTAGGCTGCTGTCACAAAATGCTGACACGCATCTGATTGTCTTCCAACAGTTTATGTTCACTTTAAGACATAACTGACTGTGTTTATGTGAACCTGTGTATTTGACAATTTAGGCACAATAAGAAATAAAAGAGAACTTAGTGCAGTACTCACACTTCGTGTGACAGCTGACTATCTGTGTCTGTCTGTACACTTTGGGCTTCATACTCAGAAAACTGTATGACAGAACATTGTGAGAGTAAAAATGTTTAAGAGTTTAAACTGGCAAGGATTTAAGTGCATGCAAACAATAAACTTTTGTGGTGCCAAAGAACTGCAGCCACGTAACTGCAATAGAAATATTTATCAAAAACTAAAATAATCATTAAAAAAAGCCATAGAACTGCAACTGATAGAATGCACTATAACACAATACCAATGATCTCTTCATGATGGCAGATCATGGACATTGTAACCATTCACAATCTAATCTAATGTCAATCTTATATTGCACAGCCCTAGTGTAAATGGTATTAAAATTGTGAATGACTTGTTTGAATTCATAGATGTGGTGGAGCCAGAAACGGATGATGATTTTCCTGAGCCACTGGATCTCAGCCCCAGATATGAGAGGTCTCTGTCCCTGCTCTTCCAGCGCTCCGTGTCTGAAGACTCTGCTGGCTCCTCTGCCTCCACCACCAGAAAAGCCCCATACTAGGTTGGTGTCAAACACACACACACTCTCTCTCTCTCGGCTGACTTAAAGCTGCCCATATGTGTACATTTAAAGGTTGAGCAGCAAGTTTTTAATGTCGCCCTGAAGAGGGTGAGAGAGTTCGCACAAATACAGTGTGCTGATGAACAATGTTTGGACAGCAGAAAGTGTACAAGGGAGGGTCAGCAGGGTTTTAGAAGACAAAGAGGAAGTGCACATCAGGTCAAAGAAAGCCTCTAGTTGCCTGTATGTTTGTGTCAGTGGGGTGCAGTGGTGTTCTGAAAAAAAGTCCTCACTGTTTTCATGTTCCACTCTCACTTAATGTTGACACATTTTTCTGTTTAAATATTTAAACATATATAGATAAAAAAATCATAATTAAATGGAATGTTCTTTAATTAATGACCAAAGTAATTTTCTTAGCAAGGTACATACAGATTTACAGTTCACATTTGTTCCAAAAAATAATAACTGTAATAACAAATGTGTGTGTATATACACATTTATACCCAGTGCATAGTATTAGGCACGGGATATTCTGATCAGTTTTTCCCAAGCACATTTACCAATTCCAAACCACTAAATCTTAATAACTACTAGTACGTTTGTATTTATAATTGATATACTGTATAATTGTCCATCAAGGCTGGAAGAGAAAAACCTCTAATGTTCAGGTGTGCAGAATTATTAGGCATTTTTTCTTTTACTGATAATATGAGCCAAAAAAGAGGTTTAACTCAAGACTGAAAAGTCCAAAATTATTCAAATATGAGAAATATTCAAAACTAATGCAATGCAGAAATTGCAAAGTTAAGACATGACAATTGGACAGCAAAATGCTCACTGGGACAGCGTGGTCAGAAAAAAACAGGTGGAGAAGAAAAGACGCATGTTAACTGCAAAAGAATTAATGTGAAGAATTAGATGTAAAACCATCAAGAACCATTTAGTCTCAAGCGCCACCATTTTCCAGAACTGCAAACTACCTTGAGTCTCCAGAAGTACAAGGTGTCAGATTCTCAGAGACTTTGCTTTGGTAAAAAATCCTAAAAAATTACCCTCACTTAATAAGAATAACATTCTGAAGTGTTGTGAAATACATAAACTATTTTTATAGGCTTTATGGACCGACAAGTTTTGAGTGACTCTTGAAGGACCAGCACAACATCCTCTTGTACCACTGTTTGAAGAATTTATCTTCAAGAATCTGGCAGTAAGTTTTTAGGACGCTCATTTTATTCCCATCTCTGTCTGAAAAGTCGTCTTGCAGGAATTGAATAAAAATGAGTTTCTAAAACTTCTGCCAAATTTCTTGAAGATAAATTCAACGTGCCTAATATATGCAGGTTGTGGTGTATATATTGTATATATCTATATTTTATTTATTTATTTTAAATAGTCAAAGCTCGGTAAACACTGCACGTGACACGAGGGGTCATGGAAAAACTGATTTGTGTATGCAAACTTTTTTCTTTCCTGCACCGTTGGGAAACACGCATATGCTGCCAGTCAAAAGTTGTTTCTTTGAAGCAAAATTTTAGCACCAAATCATCATACTAAAATTATTTCTGAAAGATCATATGACACTGAAGACTGTTGTAAAGGCTGCAGAAAATTGCTTTGCAGTTGAATAGCAGCTTTGCCATCACAGGAATAAGTAACATTTTATATGATACAAAAAAAGTAAAACATAATATTTCACAACATCAGCCTACTGTTTTACTGTATCTTTGGTCTTGGTGAGCATAAGAAACTTCATGCTCTTTAGAGACATTAACATTTAAAAATGTAATCATTATTATAATATGTAACTATTGTAACAATTCAGTTTAAAACGTACACATAACATTGTTGAAAATCCCAATTACAGGATTTTGCAGAGTAGCAGAATCCTGTTGCCAACACTGGCACACAAGCATGGCCGCAGCTAGTGTGCTTTTTTTGCACACTGAGAGAAAGCAATGGAGTCGGGGGGAGGGGTGTCATTAGTAAAAGGAGGGGGCGAGAGAGTGCTCTCTTTTGGATTCCCAATTAGCACAGATTGTGCACTCGCTAATGTGCAGTACCATTTACAAAATGTGCAAGGAGGAGGAGAGAGACCCCCCTTCAGCCAGTACTACATGTGCATCACATCTCCCACTGACAGCAGCTCTCATGGGCCGCACAACAAACAGATAAAGAGTGTTTGAGAAAATAAATGAACTCTAATGAGAATGCGCGGACAGTTATATGACATTTCACAAAGATTTCCCACAATCACAATGTTTATGAGCAAAATATTGTCAGCAAATACAATTAAATACAAATATTCTTGCTGAGAAGCCCAATAACAAAAAACAACCAAAAAATCATGAATGTTTAAACGGGCGACCATGTGTTTAACTACAACAAAGTAGTTACATTTCAGTGCAGTTTAGTTACTAATTGTTTCTCAGGGTGACATCTGTACAAGCACATGCATGGCTCCACTTTTGCATCAAGATGGCAATTAATTTACTTGAAAATGAGGCAGTTGGGTAATTAATTTCATTTATTTTTTGCATAGTTTTGTCAATAATACAACAAAAGTGAAAAGTCTTGACCAAAACTGAAAATTCTGGATCTACTGGGCCAAAATCTGTCTTCATTCCAGGTAAATGAACCAAGGCTCTATGCAATATATTTAATTTAGCATATTTACAAATTTAATTGCAACCTTCACTATCACATTGACTTTCACATTAGGCCAAATGACAATGTATATTTTATTACGCTGTATCATGCTGCTCTAGCTTTCAACCAGTGTTTGAACAAAGATGGCAGTTGTAGGTTGATTAGGAGCTCTTGTCATTTGACTGATTTGGGGTGTGATTTCACTGTCAGAGTCATTCAAGGATGTTATATGCTCTCCCGTTATCCTATTTGAGTATGGTCTCCCAGTCTGGGGCACTGGGGCATGGACTGTAAACTAGTGCTGGGCGGTATACCGGTTCAAACTGAATACCGGTGTTTATTTTTGTTATGATATTAATTTTTAAAATACCGCAATACCGCAATAATGTCACTTAAACAACGTTCGGAACGCGACACTGTTTGAAAGGGGTCCCTTTTCACTGAACTTGTGAGGGAACAGCTGTATGTGTTACTAAGCGTGAAAGTTCTGAAACTGAAGCTGTAGAACTAATAGAACGTGATGACACAGAAGAACTCATCCACAATATCCACATTGACGGCCACAAATATCCACCACCCCCTGCCATCAGCTCCCGCGTCTCACACACACAAGCGTGACTTTAGCACTAGATTTAGCAACTTTCAGACCTTTTTAACGGATTTTTTCCATAGAATATTCATACTGACAAACCTAGCGATTTTTTTGGATAAACCTTAGCCGTAGTTCAGTTGGAAGATTTCGCCAGTGCAGTCCCGCGAACGCGAGGTCTGACTTTCCCGGAGACACGAGACGAGGAAGGTCAACTCTCTCGGAGTCTGTTCTGTGCAGTGAGTGGCAGAGCAGCAGTGCTTTCAGTTGGCCGCACCGCAGCAGACTCGTCAATAAATGAGTACAAAACAGCGTTTCCAATCCTACTGATTGTTTGGAATTATAAATATGAGTGTAGTTCGTCTGTTAATATCACATGCACTTGTTTGTTTGTTGTTTTTTTAGTTTGTTACTCAGATGCAGGCAGTGCGCTGCATGAGACAAAAAAGTAATATAGCCAAAACAACCGCATAGTTAGTCTTCAGTGTAGATGCATGTTGATTTTATCAGACGATGATGCGATTATAAATGAGAGTGACTCCTGGTTAACATTAAAAGGGGTCGTGTTTAGTCACTATTTAGTGTGGTATGTTTGCACAATATTCCCCCCACAAAACCCCTTCATTTAATGACCAGTAAATAGGGCCTTATAAGTACAATATATCGCAGGTAGCTCCTCTCTCAATCAGTAGAAAATATGGTTAACACAGCCGGTCATGCATGAAAAAAAAAATACCGCTATGTACCGTGAAACCGGTATCATTTTTAAAAATACCGTGATATAAATTTTTGCTCATACCGTCCAGCACTACTGTAAACCCCTGACTAGTCAGGTTGTTGGACAAATAAAACAGTGAGGATTGGATGCGGAACTGCTTAATGACTTGGGGCAAAACACTCTACCCAAGTACTTGAATGAAAGCGCTTCTGGCTATGAAAGGTCAAATTCAGTTTTCTTTGCCATATAAAATGTGTCAATGGAATTCATAACATCTCAAGTTGCACATTGCATTCTTAGCATCGCACTATATAGTAAGCATGCACAATGGAAGCATGCACTTGCAATGCTGGCCAGGCATTCATGTCTGCATTTGTGTACTTATGTTTACGTGGATTATGTTTCTAATCGAATAGTTGAAAGTCTGAAAAGTCATTTCTCTTATCTCTTCTCGTGTCCCTCAGAGAAAAGCTCTGTGCCTTCTGCTACTGTGGAGAAAAGAGTCTCTTGGGTCAGGGTGAGTTGAAATTGTTTGGACCCACGCCTGGTTACGTCCCCCTGCACATCCGGAACCGCCGTGGCAGCTCTGAGAAGGACGACGATTACCATGACGACGACAATGATTTTGATGACAATGACAATAACCGCAGCCCAGGGCATCGTGGGTGCGGCCTGAAAAAGTGAGTTGTTACTGCTGTTGTCTGGTGAAAGTGCTTTGAATAAGTGTTGGTTCTCCAAAGACGTTTAAGAAAAAAAAAAAAAAGGATTGCAATAAAGATGCAAAATATGCGCCATCATTGATTTCATCACAATACAGTTTTTTTTTCTTCAGCGTCATACCGCACACAGTGAGTAATCAATTAATTTGTCAGATTAGGACTCAGTTCAACTGTTAAAAATGACTCTTGCAATTTGTAACATTCTTTTGCGAAGATAGTTATAGAGAATTTTTTTTTACAATTCCAGATTGTTTTGGCTTGTTGCATTGTTTGTACATAAGTGGCATGCGGAATGAGAAAGTACAGGACGTGCTATTCATTGTGGAAGTGGCTTGGTACAGTTCTAAAGTGCGTTGCTGACGTGCTTTAAAGGGGTCATATGATGCGTTTTTCAAGTTTTCCTTTCTCTTTGGATTGTTTACAAGCTGTTCGTGAATAGATAAGATCCCTAAAGTTGCAAAGACTAAAGTCTCAAATGCAAAGAGATATTCTTTATAAAAGTTAAGACAGGTCCACGCCCTCCTAAAATGGCTCGTTTAAACACGCCCCCACGTCTACGTCACTGTGTGGGAAGATTTGCATAACGCCGCCCAAATGTTCACGCAAAGAAAGAAGGCGTAACTTTATTGTTGCCGCCGCCGCCATGTTGTGAAGACGCTGTGTTTCGTTGCGAAAGCGAAAAATACTTTGTTTGGCCTTCCAAAAGAGGACATGACTAAAAATCAGTCGTTAAGTTGTATTTACAACAATGTTCCAGAACAGTTCAAACCAAATATTCAGATGTGTGCAGCGCATTTTATGGAGGACTGTGTAGACTACAATACCGGCTGTTCTGACTCAGTCTGTAAGTACGTTTTCATATTTAAAGAATTTGTGCAGTGTAGAGTAGCGCTTGTTGTTTGTCATTTCTCCGATCACAAATGCAGACATGGTTTTATGTTTACACGGCGCGATGCAATGCATAAAAAGACAGTACAAGTCATTATAATCCGCAATTATGTCCCCAATGGATGCAACAAACGCCTCGTTTATAATAGGTTTTAATGTTTTTGTCTAGTCGCTCCGGGACACGGCATCAACAGTATGGTAGGGGTGTAACATTTCCATCTCACGCTTGAGGTATTCGGCCAATCACAACGCACTGGATAGCTGGCCAATCAGAGCACACCTCGCTTTTCAGAACGATGAGCTTTGTAAAAATCTACGCGTTTCAGAAAGGCGGGGCATAGGGGAGAAACAATAATGTACAGTATGTGGAAAATAATGTGCTTTTTAAACCTTAAACCGCATAAACCCAATTGCACCGTCTCGCCCGGATTACACCAGAAACACAAAATATGTATCTTTTAGCAAACATCGACATATGACCCAGTTTTTCAGAGCTGAGATGCATGTTAATGAAACAGGTTGTGTGGAGGTGAGAGTTGCCGGTTTGCCAGTTGTGTTTGCTGTGGGGACTAAAAGCGCCTTGTTTAAAAAGCAATGACCCCAGTGACCCCCGCAGAGCTGAAATAATGCTGAGTGCTGTGCTAGGCACTATCTCATTAGAATGTCCAGTGCAATTACTCCTCGAAATCGGACAAAATTAGTTTCTAAACTAGGTTTATCTTTGTAATGGTGATGTTTGAATTTTTCACAATCTTAAAATTTATTTATATTTTTTATTAAGGTATTTACCTTAATACCTTAAAGGGATAGTTCACCAAAAAATTAAATATTACACCATGATTTACTCAAGCCATCCTGGGTGTATATGACTTTCTTCTTTTAGATGAATACAATCTGAGTTATATTAAAGGCTATTATGCTTTTTCACTTTTTGAATTTTAGTCAGTGAGATACTTAGAGCCGTTTGTTGTAGTTCTTGAAAAGGGATTTTTTTTTAAACGAAATATCTCCCTTTGGAGTGGACTTTGAGGGTTGTCACTTTGAAGATCTTTTTTTTTTTCATGTCCGCCAATCATACCCACACACTGACTCCAAAACCTTGTCAAAAAAGGGACTTGGACGTACAGCGTTGTTTTTAACTGGGTTTGTGATGTCACAAAAACATCACAAAAGTGGGTTTTGTGCTAATTCACCTTTAGGCTATCTGTAATCATATGAACATTTTAAAACTGGAATATAATTAATTTCAGTCACGGACCCATGTGTTGCTAAAAGCATAATCATGGCTGGATTGCTTCACTCAAAATGATAAATTTAAGGGGGGGGTTGACTATTTTGTTTTTTCTAGGGCTTGATTGTGTGGTGGGGTGCCGTTTCTCAAAAAACATGTGTTAATGCTTCATTGTTTAAAAAACAAAGAAAACTAACAATTTTTCACATAATTTACCTTTATTCTACACCGCCTGTCCCTTCATCTAAAGAGCACAGCCCTCACCTCAGTGGCATGTGCTCCTGTTGTATTGTAAACAATGACATTGTCTATATTGCTTATCAATTTGAACCCGATTGAGATGCAGAGGATAAGCTTTAATAAACAAACTTGTTGAAAGAAAGCATGAAACTGTACTCATTTACTCACCCTGTTTCAGACCTCTATGACTTAATTTCTTCCATCAAGCTAAAATAAACATTTTATAATTAGTCTAATATAATAATGATAATAATAAATTATTATTATTTTAGTAGATTATCAAGGCTTTTCACCATACAATGAAAGTGAATGACTCCAAAAATTCATTCAAATCCTTTATATAGAACACAAGCCATAAACTAATTTTATGATTCTTTTAATTACTTTTATTTTTATAACTTGACTGGCCTTAGTATACATTCACTTTCACTGTATGGGAAGAAAGAGCAGCCATGGGTTTAGGAAGACATGCGAGGTTAAATAACTGAATTCTCATTTTAGAGTGAAATATTCCTTTAAATTAGGACCAAAAAATCAGGCTTGGATTATTTAAGTTTTGGGTCACACAGAACTTGTGTTCTCTTCCATTGTGCTTTCTGATGGAGAGGAATGGAGTGCTTTGACCCAAATACGCTGGGAGTTGCTAATGAACCCAACACCACAATTCAATTTGGGTCAATTAATTTGGTGCCAGAATTGTCTGATGATTAGTTACTAGCAAACAAGTGGAACGGAGTAAAAGGAGAACACTCGAAATGAGAAGAAGGTGGACAGATAATCCGCTGCCAGCCTTTCACAGAGCTCCACGTGACCTGTTGTTGTCAAAAGTTCTGTCAACAGCACCAACCGTCCGGCAGGAAGTGGGATGAGGCACGTGAATTTTCTCAGCGCTCCTTCTAAAACCAATCAGACGGCGCTCATATGAGGGAATAGGACGTTTAAATTGACTATCATGTTGCAGTACATCTGGCAGCGACTGCCCAGCCAGGACGGGTGAATTTGTTGTGTTTGAGAGGCATCTGATTGGTCGGTCTGAGCTGGAACTGTGCCAGTTATTGACAAGGGAGTGAAAACAATAAAGCTCAAACGAGAATGAGGAACATGGCTGTAATTACAGGTGGAGGACGTGGTGCATTAAGGGTGGAAGGCAGACATTGATGTTGCAATGTTAGTCTGGGCAACCGTTGAAAGGCCGTCTGCAGAATTAAAAGTGACTGACACAGATTCTCTTTTTCAAAACTTGTTAACTTTATTTTGATAGTCTGCTTCAGGACATATCTGTACGAATTGCAGGATACATTTTACTGCGACTGTTACTGAGTAACATGGCAAATTCTGAAATTTTGCAACTTATTGCCAGAGTTAACACAGCATGATTTTCACAAGTCTAGGATCACAGTTGGGTTTTTAGACAAAGGCGGATTGACTAGGGGTATTGGACAGTACAATGCGGTCGCAGTCCATGTTGCTGGCGGTTTTTCACAGCTGCAGCAGATATGTGACAGGGGGTTTCACATTGCATGACTTTACAATAGGAAGAATCACATACAACTCTATCTGGTCCGCAAACTACTTTTATATAACTTCTCCCCGAACTTCCTGCTGCCCTGTATGTTGCTCTCTCATTGGCTGTAGGTCATTGCAGATATATTTTTCAGTCAGAACTAATTTCACACAGCAGGATTTTGAATCACCGACAGGTCCAGATATTTAGCATGACAAATATTTCCCGTCCGTCGGCGACATTCTTCGATCACGTTTTTTGATAATCACACTGCGTGATTGTCAAATCGCTCTGGGAGACGAGCAACGATTTGACTACAATTTCAGGCATTGACGTTGGATTTAACAAACATGTCAGACAAAGCGTGAATATTGGGGGAGACATTGTGCATGTGATTCTGAAGTAGTGTAGAACCGATATGCATCGTATAGAAACTTCTGGACAGGTCTAAAGTGGGCTGTCGAAATAGTTTAACCCAAAATTTAAGCTCTGTTCCAAAATGTTGTAAGCGGTTTGTAAAGAAGGCAATAATGTTAAGTCGAGCTTTTTAACCATAAGAAACCTAATGAGTGATTTGCAGCACCGCATGTAGCCTCTCATGGAGAACAGACTTCAGAAGGTTTGGTGTTTTACAGTTGTCGTAAGGCATTCTAACGTTGGTCTGCTCCGCAGCGGATACATCTGATGCTGCTATTCTCTTGAGAAGATGTCTTGATATCACTGTTAAATAGACATTTATTTTTAAAGTGTAACTGAAATAAACATTGCTTTTTAAAGTGTAACTGTTCTTTAACCTAGTGAGCTGCCATGATGTGTAGTGTCTCCATAGAAGCTGAATTGTAAAGGCTATTTGTGACCCTGGATCCCCAAAACAGTCTAAGGGTACATTTGATCTGGAAATTGAGCTTTATAAACAAATCTGAAAGCTGAATAAATAAGCTATCCTTTGATGCATGGTTGTTAGGATAGGACAATATTTGGCCAAGATACAACTATTTGAAAATCTGGAATCTGAGGGTGCAAAGAAATCTAAATGTTGAGAAAATCGCCTTTAAAGTTGTCCAAATGAAGTTCTTAGCAATGCATATTACTAATCAAAATAAGTTTTAGGTACAGAATTTACAAAATAGCTTCATGGAACATGATCTTTACTTAAGATCCTAATGAATTTTGGCATAAAAGAAAAATCTGTAATTTTGACCCATGCAATGTATTTTTGTCTATTGCTACAAATATACCCCAGCAACTTAAGACATTTCACACTGCCCCACCAGATAGTGACCAATGCCAACAGTCCCCAGATTATAGTACACCGATTCTCAGACATTCTAAGACCAGACAAACTTTAGTGAAACTAAAACAAGCACCAACCAGTGCCAATAAGACTGTTTACATTTATGCATTTTGCAGACACTTTTATCCAAAGTGAATTGCAATAGAGGAACAAAAGCAATTTGTCACGGAGCGAATAATAAACTTGTAAGTTAGAGCAAAGGGCAAATGCAGAGAAGAAAAAAAAGATTTTTCCTTTTTGTGTGGGTGTGTGTGTTAGTTCATTGGCTTAAGGGTGTAGGGTGGTTAAGTGGTTGCGGAAGAGATGTGTCTTCAGCTGGTTCTTGAAAGCTGTGATGGTCTAAGCAGTTTGGATGGAGGTTAGCAGCTCATTCCACCAGAGAGGAGCAGAGAGGGTGTTTGGAGAGTGACTTTGTTTCTCTTTGTGAAGGAACAACGAAGTGTTACTCATTCAGTGACTTAAGCTGGCGAGAGGGAGCATGCATTTGTAGGAGTCAATTGACCTATCGGTAAGCCGCTCCCCTCAAATGCAGATGAGCCAATGGCAGTCGAGTATCAGTTGCACGGGGAGTGAAACTTAGACATCTTTAGTTTTCAGCACCATAGAGAAACATTGGAAGATCCGAAGCTCGCATCGGTTTGATGGTGTTTATGCTACGAAAATGGAAAAACTATGTGCCTGTGGTACTTGTAACACTGATTCAAGGTATCCTGAGAGGATGGGCAATAGAATTTATTTTATTACATTTCCTAAATCCAAACAAAACAGAGCAAAATGTCCCTAAGCATTCAACCCCAATCCCAATGAAGACAAAAACATAAATTTTCTGGTTGTCACACTCTCATTAAATTACACTTTTCATTTTCTCAAGCAGAACATTAATGTCATCTTGCGTTTCAGCAAGATATCTATTGCTAAAACCAGCTAACGTTAAAGTTAGTGAGTCAATGCTATTACAAACCTAAATAGCGAACTGTTCTCACATCATGTACATTGTAGGGCAAAAACACACAAACGAAGGTCTACATTTCAGTGCCTCTCCATATTAAACCACGGTGGCCGAGAAGTGCTAAACAAAATAACAAATTACAAACGCAAATGCAAGTCTAAAAACACAAAATAACAAATCAGGCTTTCAGAAAAGCACAACAAACAATCAGAAAAAACACTTTCACAAGTATGAAAACACAATGACAAATTCGGAAAACAAAGATAACAACGTCAGAAAAACAACGACAAATACGCCGGGAAACAAAGATAAAAATCAGGAAAACACAACGAAAAATCTGACAAACCGGAAAAGGTAGTTATAGTTCGAGACAGCACCATTGGTTTGGGATTACTCACCGCTGACTGGATGAGACATCTGTCAGTCAACATATACAGGAAAAACCAGCCGAAGAACAGCAGAGTCCTGGTAGAAAGTTTGGAGATGGTATTAAAGTAGCTCAGTTTAAGTGTATTGTATGAATTGTCCTTACTATGGAATAAAAAATACGGAGTGTATATTTAGATTTAGTTAAAAGTGGCTGTAATTCATCAGCTCCAGTGGTGCAGATGGATAAGCGTGTGTCATTGGCTTTTTGATGCGATCGACCCGGGTTCGATCCTACCTTTTGTGTCAAGTGTCAAAACCTTGAATTTGATTTTGTAGTGAGAAAAGAAATGGTCTGACATGAGCTAGAGCTGTGTATCATCTGTATAGCAGTGGTGGAAGCCATGTGCATTTATGATTACTTCCAATGAGGTTGTGTAAATGGAGAAAGGAGAGGAGCGAGCACTGAACCTAAAGTAACCCCAGTTATTAGCTTATGTGACTCAAACACTCCTCCTCTTCATGAAACCTTGAAAGATCTGCCTGTGAGATAGGACTGAAGCCACCAACGTACTGTACCTGTGATGCCCAAGGCAAAGAGGGTGGACAGTAGAATCTGGTGGTTTACAGTGTCGAAGCAGCAGACAGGACCAGTACAATAAAAGAGACAAAGAGTTTCAGCAATGGTCAGTGTAGTAAAGTAGGTTGTTCTGTTGGAGAATAGCAGAGAGCTGATCAAACACAACTCTTTTTTTGACAGAAAAGGAACTGGTCTGTAGGATTGAGTTTTGTTTTGTGATCAGTGGGGTTACTCGAGCCTGTATAAATGTGCTAGGACATTTTCCAGTAGTTAGGGATATGTTGATGTGAGTCAGCACGGGTAGCACTGTTGGCGAGATCTGCTGTAGTAGGTGGGAGTGGATCAGGTCTAAGGGACAGGATGTTGGACGGCTGGCACAGAGAACTTTGGAGACCTCATTCACCGTGAGGGGAGAGAAGGAAGAGAAGAGTGGAATGTGTGTAGGTTGGCTATGGATAAGTGGTGCAGAGAACTGGCTGCTGAAGGTTGCCACCTTATCAGTGAAAAAGCTGACAAAGTCATCAGCCGTCAGAGAAGAGGTGGGAGGTGGTGGAGGGGGACAGAGTAGAGGGGTAACACACAGACAAAACCAGGCGAACGTGTCTGCTGATGTTTGTCGGCGTCTGATGGTCCAATGTGAATTGGCCTCAAGGCTGTATCCTAATTCAAAATTAACTTAAGACTGGTCTACATAGACAGTGACTTTACTTTTGGCTTGCTGCGATAGATGGTGTTTTCGGTTATACCGGTGTTAAGCCGCAACACCGGTTACGTCATTTGCCTACCACGGCACCGCCCCCCACCGTCGTTTAGATTTTTTTTATAGTAACAAAAATCTTTTAGCCTAGTTCAGTTAGAGGACAGCTTCTTTTAAAAACTAAACGCTCAATGCAGAGTGCCGAACATTTCGCGAATGACAGTGCACCACGGAGCAGGAGTCAGATTTTATTTATCACGTGAGGAGAGTGAGTCGAGCTGACTGACAAGAGTGAGGTGAGAAAGACAAGACGATTGCAGAAGATTGTTTAGAAAGGAAATGCAAAGGCGCCTGTTTGTCTATGTTTTAGATTTTGAAAAGCCTATTGACTGGAAGTTTTTTTAAACATTCATTTCTTATTTATTTGGTTCCACAGTGTTTGCTGATTACTTTATTTAAACTTTGTGTATTTTATTTTACATCAAGGTGTTTATGCCGTGCTTCTAAGCTTTCTTATTTGTTTTGCTAATAAACGTTCTATGTTTTTTATTTATTTGGTTCCACAGTGTTTGCTGATTTTCAGTTTTATATACCTATTTAAACTTTGTGTAGCCTAAGTAATTTGTTATTTTATTAGGCATATATGGTGTATTTTTATTCGTTTTGTTAATAAAAGTTCTATGAGTTTGATGTTTGTTGTTGCTTGAATTGAATCAACGCCGAATTGCCGCTAATTTGAAAGTGAAAGTAAAATGTGCACGGCGCATTTCAAGCTATTTGAAAGCCAGGAAATCCGAGGAAAAGAGAGAAAACTCAAACAAACAATTGCTTGACGACGAATTGCGGCAATTCAATTGCTGCTAATTCGAACGTAGTCAGACTGTGCCACGGCACCTTTACTAGCCTAGTGTGAAAAGCTGAAGAAATAGAGGGGAACTCAACGAACTAAGCACCCCCCGACACCCCACCCAACAAGCATACCGGTGTATTGACCTGTGTTGTCCCCACGTCGATTAACTGGTGGGAAAATTTCCTCACCGTCACAACACTACTTGACTCACAAATATAGCTCCTCGTGTGAATTATGCAGTCATTTTTATCATATTGCACATTTTTTTTTATCAATACATTTTAATATTGAATAAAATATTTTAATCAGTGGTTCTTTCTGACACTCTTGGATCGTCCTATCAGTAAAGGGTGCATGTAATGCTGCCTTGACATTTTTAAGACTTACATTTGCTCTCTGATATTTGGAAGGGTCCGTACCTATGATGCCTTAGCATTTTAGGAACCTCAGTATGAAATCAAAACCAATTTTTAAATGACACCTATAAGTGTATTCCTTTCTTATGAAACATTGAAAAACACAAAATCCAAAACTCACAAATCCCAAGTCAACAATATGAAAAAACAAATTCATGGAGTTCCTTACGATACAATAATGTCCCTAATGTCACTGCTCCTCTGATGCAAGTCTATTTAAAGAGGAAGTAGCACACCAAACAGTATATTTATATTTATGCAGATGTTCTGGACAGAATAGGGATCGCATACAGTAGTCTTTCATCCTGTCCCTGCTGCAACCCACTTCTGGCTGGCCCTCTTCAAACCGGCTCCCTTTTTAAATGTTAATTCCTTTTTTTCCGCTTCTCTGAATCTCTGTAGCGCACTCTCTCAGCGCCACATCCAAGCAGCCAGTCATTCAAGCCTCCCACCCCCTTTCCGGCTCTCTTTCGTCCTCTCTCTTTCTCCGTCTCTTTCATACTTTGCTTCTAAACAGCCAGTCCTTGTGTAGCAGCCAAGTATGATAACCCCATACCTCGCCGTTGCAGACAGGGCTTCATGGATGTTGTAGTTGCACCGTAGGCCTTCTTGAAACATGACTGGAATGCTGACATCTAGAAATAAACTGCCAAGTGTTTGTTATCTCACAGAGGAGTGGGCTACATAACTGTCACCTTCAAATATTCTTTTGTGACTCCTTCAGTGTCTTTGCAGATTAAACCTAATGTGTCCGTTCGCTTCTTTCCTTAGGGTCAGCTCTCCAGACAGCGGCCTGCACTCAACCTCTGCTCCAGGTAGTACTGACCCCGCTGCTGAGGAGCCCGGCCGGAAGTTCTGGGATGAACTGGGCCAAATTGGCCTTCCTGATGACATTAACGTTGCGTCTTTATTCGACCCCACTGGTAGGTAAAGCTACTCTTATGTCACTGTTTGTGTCTTTCAGTGGCTGATGGTGTTTATTATTCTATTGCACCTCTAGGCCAGTGTTGCGCTCACCTGCGCTGTGCCGCCTGGTCGGAGGGTGTATGCCGCGGGGAGGGACAGTCGCTGCTGTATGTGGACAAAGCAATTGACTCAGGGAGCACAGAGGTGAGTGTCACCCACACCAGTGTGTTTAAATGTCTTGTTGGTGAACCTGCTGGTCTCCATCCAGTTACGTTGGAGGCAGAGGGCTGGGATAATTTCGTCACCAAATACACTTTTTCAAAAGAAAAAGCAACTCTAAAACGCAAAACAAAACTAGAGCTCTTCCATTACAATAAACCAATGGTATAGTGAAAATAGAAATGTATTTTGAGATTTAATGACATTTACCAGTTATCATTTAACACATAACTTTAGTTAGCAGTAGAGGACTCTAATGATAATGTTAGATGACATTGATGATCTAAATATATTTAAAAAAATAAGGGAAAAGAGCATGCACATCTAAACCTAGTATCAGCCAATTAAAAAAAATCTAATTATAACTGCTGTATTAATATATTGTGCATCCCTAAATTGTATTGTTTTTTTTGTTTTTTTACTTGATATATTTAATTCAGTTTTTAGTTAAGCCTGCACACTTTGAGGAAAATAAATTCTGAATGTGTGATTTAAAAGAAATTCTTTAAATGTGTGATTGTGATTTTAAAAAAAAAAGCTCAATGTTCCTGTGTTTGTTTTTAGGGCTGCAACAGTTTGGCCCTCCACTAAAGTAATTTCACATCAAATAAATATATAATAATAGTTTCAGTAATAAGTAAGTACAAAATTACAAAAAATAAAAAGATTGTTGACACATGTTGCATTCCCAAATGCTCATTAAATGCGACCTTGCACATGCAAAAATGATTTTGTGTAGAGCAGCAATTTACTGCAATTTGCCGCTCACTCTTATTTACTTGATTTACATTTCAAGTAAATAATGCTAGCAGTGTAATGTTTGTTTATGGGCGTGTTATAGAGTAACATAGTCAGTTACGCCATTGTTCCTCTCTGTGGTCTTGTGGGCTGAATTGGCAGAGCTTCACTGAGCCCTCTATCTAGCATCATTTTAGTGGCAAAATGCTATTAGTGGGGTTGAGTGGGCCCGTGTTTGCACCAATTTGTATTTTTTAATGTAGTTGCAAACTTGTGCTATACCTTTCCCTGAGAGTACTTTCTGTGGTGGAATGACAAATGCACTCACTGTTGATTAAGTATTTAGAGTTAATCATGAATGGGGTTATTATTGGCAGTGGAAGAGGTTGTGTCGGTCCCCTGGTCTTTAAAATATTTTCTAATTAGGAGCAGAGCAGTTCAGAACTGCCACAGCCGTCTCTCTTGTGCAACTCCACTAATTAACACAATGCAATGTGGCAGACGCAAGGGCACACGGAACCCGGGCAGGGAAAGCACATTAGGTGTAATTAATTTTTATATTCTCTTCACCTGGGATCTGATTCTTGAGGAAAAACACATAGCATCTATCCAAATGTGTGGCTATGCTATGTAAAATACGGTTAGGATCTGTCAAAACTCCAACCATCCAAATAGAAACTTAAGCTTTTAGTGTAATTGTTGTCCATGTTTTCTGTGAAATCAGTATTATTTCAGTGGCCTATGCTTTTGTTTTGGTGTTTCTGCCTCTGGCATTCACTAATCTGATATGTCTTGCACACTTTTCTCTGCCTTTCTGAAAAACAGAAACTGATAATGAGTCATTGGGGACCGTTGTGCAAAAAATAAATGATCCAAATGATGAATTAGCTTTACATCACACTAGGTTTTCCCCGATATGTGAGACCAGCTTTATTGCCTGCACGTAGCTGTTGTTCAGTAATCCACTGGACTTTGGCTGAATGTTTTGTTACTGTTTGCCAGACAGAGAACAATTTATTACTGGGGTGACCGAGGTCTTTCAAGGTAGACCTGGGCTTCTTAACACCAAGCCTAGTTGATTTGCTGTATGTTTAGTAGTTCACATCCAGGCAGTATACTATAAGCACTAAGGCTGTAAATTAGTTGGAATATATTCTTACAATAGCTTGGGTGGCAGGTTGAATGGTTGAGCTTGACAAATGTAGTCAACACTACAGTTTATATAGAAATTGAGAAAATAGAATGAGATGATTGACTTGTATTTTTCACCATGCTGTTGAAAGGCTCCAAATGATGTCACTTTCTTAGTGTCACAATGTTTAAGTAATGTTACTTTTTTGATCATTTAAACATTGTATCTAAAAGCTGCATGATATGTAATGTGCATGCTATATAATGTTATAATTCTTTATAAAAAGTAATGGGACACCAATTTGTACCCCATTTGAGGAAAGTGCCAGCTGCCAGGGGGCATTGGCAAGAAGGCTGCTGAGTGAACTGACTTGCTCCAGTAAGGATTTTGTTGTGATGTAGGTTTGTCCTGGCAGTGAGACTCGCTGAGCTGTGAAATAGTAAATGTCAGAGGGCTGAGGATGGCTTGAACTTCACACAGCCCCTTCCACAAGATCATCTTCCTCTGACTTTATTTGCACATATAATCTACTATTGGTGCATAATTCATTTAGCTTGCAGCTAGTGCTAAACAATGATAAATCGCGATTAATCGCATCCAAAATAAAAGTCTTTGTTTATATAATATATATGTGTGTGCTGTGTATATTTATTATGTATATAAAGACACACACATACAGTATATATTTTGAAAATATTTACATGTATTTGCATTAGGGCTGGACGATATGGCCAAAATTTATATCACGATATATTTCTTTATTTCGGTCGATACGATATAGTTCCAATATCGATATGAACTCTATTAAAAAGCCTCATAAAAACGGCCAAGAACGGCCACAACAGATGTCTGTACCTACAAACTTATGAAAAATTAATTTGCCAACTCTATGAAACCTACTTCTATAAAACTATATAATATTTTAGGAAAAAAATAGCGCAAATAAATACATGTTCACCTTTTATTTGTATTTAGCATTCATACACACAAGAAATTTGAAATCACTGTCAAATAAATCTCAGACTCTCCTTTTTAATAATAATATTTTTTACTTCCAACTATATGCTAACAGACCATTCAAAGTTTTTGAACAGTAAGAGTTTTTATGTTTTTTTACAACATTTCTCATTTCTGCTCACCACGCCTGCATTATTGGATCCACAATTACAGCATAAACAGTAACATTTTGAAAATTTTTTACTTATTTAAAATACTTGTTTTCCTATTTGAAAATTAATTTAATCCTGTGATTTCAAAGCAGAAGCTTTAAGCATCCTTACTCTCCAGTCACATGTATCCTTCTGAATCATGTTAATGTCTATGTGACTGCTCAAAAAACATTTTTTATTATTATGATGTTGAAAACAGCTGATCTTTTTCAGGTTTCTTTGATGAATAGAAAGTTTTCAGAAGAACAGCATTTATGTGAAATAGAAATCTTTTGTAATATTATAAATGTCTTTATCATCACTTTTGATCAATTTAAAACATCCTTGCTAAATGAAAGTAATAATTTCTATAACATACATTTTAAAAAGAGCTTTTGAATGGTATAGTGTATAATGTTACAAAAGATTTATATTTAAAATAAATGCTGTCCTTTTGAACTTTCTATTCATCAAAAGAATCCTGAAAAAATGTACTCAACTGTTTTAAATATTGATAATCAGCCAATCAGCATATTAAAATGATTTCTAAAAGATCATGTGACACTAAAGACTAGAGTAGCCTTGATGCTGAAAATTCAGCTTTGATCGCATTAATAAATTACATTTTAAAATATATTCAAATAGAAAGCAGTTATTTTAAATAGTAAAAATATTTCAAAATGTTACTGCTTTTGGTGCATTTTGGATCTAATAAATGCAGGCTTGGTGAGCAGAAGAGAATTCTTTAAGAAACATTAAAAATCTTACTGTTCAAAAAAATTTGTGTAGGCTGATTATTCTTATAGATTTAAACATGCATTAACCAGGATAACGAGTATGAAACATGCTTCCGAGTTGCTTCAGAAAACAAAAAAATAGAGCAACAACAAAAGCATGTTTGCTGGAAATGGGTTTATTCTTGAAAATGCAAACTGCTTGTCTGCCAGCAGGAGACGCTGTGAGAGCGGTGGAACTAACGGGTTTCTCCAGTAATGGCTGTAATCAAAGCAGCTCCGCTCATGAATGCTACTTTATCAGATAAAAATGCCATCTAAACTATTCTGAAGACAGTCGGTTCCCTTCAGAGATACATTCATATAAAACACCCACGACGCGTTTTGATTTTGAAAACGTGCAGTGCTCATGTTTATTCAACAAAGTCAACCGCCACAAGAATCAGTGTATGGGAAACACTGGTAATGAATATCGAAATATCGGAAATGTGTTTAAACATCATATCACTGTTATTGAAAAGAATAATATCGCGATACATATTGATATTGAATTACTGTCCAGCCCTAATTTGCATGTATATATTTATATTCATATAATTTATATTATATGTAAATATAAATATTTTATATATAAATATAATTTTTTTCTTAAATATTTACATGCATGTGTGTGTATTTATATATACATAATAAATATACACAGCACACATATATTATGCACACCAAAACGTTTATTTTGGATGCGATTAATCGCGATTAATAGTTGCCCAGCATTACTTGCAACACACAATGTGACTTTTTTTCATTTATAATCAAATGTGTAAATTTGGAAAGTAATTTCTAATAAGTTGTGCATTCTAAACTCGAAGACGTGCTTTGACAAAGTAAAAGAATCATCTATTTAGAATCATGTCTAGAAACAGTTTCAAATGCTATGCTGCAGTTCACGCACTGACTGACCGAGACACAAACTAGCCGACATTGTGCACAGTACAGCACACTCATCCAACACTTTACTACATCTTTCATCACTGGCCTGCTCCGTTTGGAATGCTGCCATTATGCCTCTTTGCATATAGGATTTCAAGGAGGGAAAGCTGTTCTACTTTATAATAGTGTCCTTGGAGTCTTGGCAGCAATAACGTATCAGCTGTAGCTTTTTCACCCCATGAAGGAGATGTCTGAGGGGATGGTTTCCGTTTGATACATTATTTGAGGCATGAGATACTAAACACCCACCTAGCCTTGAGAGTGGACAGTATGGCCATAGAGCTCTATATGGCTGTCTTTCAGAGTGATTCAGAAAAGAGCATTGTGGATAGAGGCTGCTGTCAGCCCCAGTGGACTCACCGCCTGGGCGATAATTGCTTAAAGCTCAGTGTTAAAAGGTATTTGCAGATTGTTGCATTTGGGCTTTAGGCCAAGGGTTTTTAAAACATGAGAGAGCTAGAGAGACTGCTGACTAGAGACATTTTTAGTTTAGGGCCGTTTTCTCAGGCCCTGGTGTCCTCTATTATTCAAAGTGAGTGCTTTTTCCATGGTGGTGATTTAAATGTCTTGCCAGTTTTCATCCAAGTCCTTTTATTTTGAATGGCATTCGCCTTGATCCTGAATGCTTTACTGGATGTATCCGAAAGGTTGAAAAAATACATGCTGAAAGAGGGGGAAATATGTAATGAGCAAATTTACCTGTGAGAGGAAAAGCATGTTGTGATGACCTTGCTGTTCAGGGTTTATAGTTTTGCACCACTTTTGCTACAAAAGGCTATTATAAGAGCAATGCAATTGACAGATGGAAATTTTCACCTTTTATGTACCATAGCATTTTTGACACGGCATCAAATACAAATGTGCATTTTATTTTTAAAAGAGTTCAGAATCCTCATGTTAAAATGTACTAAATAACAGATTAAATTAAAAGACAGCATGTTTTTTCAAATAATTAAATAGCTTTTTAAAGTGATTAATCAAGCGAGTGTAAATAAAGTACATTATATTACCCTAATGAATTGAATGGATTTCTGTTTTATAATTAATTGCTTTCCACAACATTTATTTTCTTGTTTGTTTGTTGCCATTTTGGCTTTATAAGCTGTTTGAGGCTAACAGCTTATGCCTTATTGGTCATTGACCAATAAAAAAAGTGTTTCAGTGCAGTTTGAATTTTCACATACTGTGTTAAGGTGTTTAGAGGGATATGTTATTTTGTTTTAAAATCTTAAAGGTCACACCAAATATGTGTGAATACACCTTAATGAGTCATGGTTTCTCTGTTTGCCATGCAAGGTTCAGCCACAGTTCATCTTGTGTTTTTGGATATATAAATATTATATTTGTACAAATTGTGAGGTGCCCATTTTAATAAGTATCACTGAATCTCTGTACAGCAAATTAATGCATCAAATTAATTAAACAGTAAATAAATCTAAACTTGATTCAGGATCTCACATTAACAGTGACTGAGAATGCCACTGCCTGAGTGTAGAAGAGCAAGAGCTTTACAGTCTTTGTTTAACAGTTCTGTCTAATAAATCATTTGACAGAACTGTTAAACAAAGCAATTAATTGGTATATGAAAAGGTACTGTAGCGTTTGCCTTGTCTATTTTTAGTAGTAGAAAGGTAAATGCTGTGGTACTTTTACGCTATAGTACTTGTGTGTGTGTGTGTGTGTGTGTGTGTGTGTGTGTGTGTCTCGAGTGTCCGTCAGATTCTGTTGCGGCGACCTTCGGCCACCCTGCTCTCTAAGCTATTGGCATCAGCATCAGCCATTAAAAAAAGTCCATATCGGTCGACCACTACCCCTAAATTCAAGATACGGGGGCTCACCAGAAATATCTTCATAACAATAACAGTAAAACAGAAAAACATCTCCCAAATATTTAATTGTTAACGGTCTGTTACTTAACCTAAAGAAACCCCTAAAGAGGGTAAACATTATAAATGTGAAAGATTATTCACTTGAGCAGTTTTGGAGCTATGTAAAAACAAAAACACCAGTTAATCTAAACTCTCCATCGCTAATAGTGATGTATGGAGTATTTATGTAACTGAAACTACACTTCTGATATATATGTTTCTGTATTCACTTTATAGTGCTGTGCATACTGTAAGCGCCTTGGAGCATCCATAAAGTGCTGTGAGGAGAGCTGTGGGCGCTCCTTTCATTACCCCTGTGCAGCTGCTGCCGGAAGCTTCCAGGACATAAAGGCATACACCCTCCTCTGCCCGGATCACATCCAACAAGCCCTTGTCCGATGTGAGTTTCTCTGTTACACACATTTCCTTCTGCTGATTCTTTCATAAATTGGGGGAAATCGTGGCCTAATGGTTAGAGAGTCGGACTCGTAACCCAAAGTTGCGGGTTCGAGTCTCGTACCGGCAGGGATTGTAGGTGGGGGGAGTGAGTGTACAGCGCTCTCTCTCACCCTTCAATACCATGACTGAGGTGCCCTTGAGCAAGGCACTGAACCCCCAACTGCTCCCCAGGTGCCGCAGCAAAAAATGGCTGCCCACTGCTCCGGGTGTGTGTTCACGGTGTGTGTGTGTTCACTGCTGTGCGCGCGCACTTTGGATGGGTTAAATGCAAAGCACTAATTCCGAGTATGGGTCACCATACTTGGCCATCACTATAAAATGTTGAGGCTTTTTTTTTTATATATGTATATGTTAATTATTATTATCATTAAAACAGACAAAAATTAATGAAAAAAAAATCTTTTGAGACAATAACTGTAAGCAAACAGGTATGCTCATGACAGACCGATGGAGCACATCTGTTTACATCATAAATTACTACATATAAGATATTCCTTGTGTAGTTGGAGACACATTGTATATTAACTCTCCCTTACAGCGAAAGATGAGGTGAACTGTCTGGTGTGTGACAGTTCTGGAGACTTGCTCGATCAGCTCTTCTGCTGTACGTGTGGCCAGCATTACCATGGGGCCTGTTTGGACATCACTGTCACCCCACTGAAGAGGGCCGGCTGGCAGTGTCCTGAGTGCAAAGTGTGCCTCGCATGCAAGTGAGTATCCAGCTCACCTGGACATTAATTACTCAACACAGTTGAAAAGTTCAGATGTCTGGAGAATTTTGAACACTCATTGTCTGAAAATTGCACACGTTCCCTTTGCATTTCTGTTTTTTGCTTTCCCTTTCCCTTCTCTGTTTTACTATATTTAAATCCACACAAAAATAAATAAATAAATAATAATACTAATTGATTAATTTGTTGGTATTTGGCATACTGCCTAATCTCACTAGACATTAAATAAATAAAGCCAGAGTTGTTTTGCTGTTTTTATAGAATGACAATAGAGTTTCTATGTCAGCATGGATGAAGACAAGGCTATCCTTAGGGAATTTTGTTTGTTTTGAGCTGTTTTTTCATGCCAGCAGCCTCACTCTAACTATGACTGCTGGGAGATCCATCCGACTGATGTCAGACACCTTTAATGTGTGTTCAAGTCTTTCTATATGTATATTGTTTTGAGGAGATAGAATACAGTAGATCATAGAGCCTGGACCTCACGAGAAGCAGGGATTTTTACAGTAAAAATGCAGTGTAGTCAAAATGGATTGTATTTTATATAGCCTTCTCCAATATGATGTGCTGCTTTGTTGATGTGATTCTGGGTATCAAATACAGTAGGGCTGGGAGAGGCAGATCAGTGGAGGAAAATGGCCATAATGGCCATGGCTCAGCTAAGCTGTAAATATCAGATGACGTTCTCATTTAATGTTGATTTGCATTGGCTGAAAATATAGGCCTGGAAATGGCTAAATCTCCTGAACGTCACATCACCTTCTCTCGGCTCTATAAATCTCACTGTTTCCCCTCTGATTTACCACTTAGACAGGTTTGGGCTCTGAAAAGCCAAATTGAAAGTGTTATTGCTCATGGGGAGAAAGTAATGGGGTGTTTGTTTGCCTGGGTACATGTAGAATGAGGTTGTATTTGTCTGAGGAGTGGTGGCTGCAGTTAAAAGTGTCTTTTTCAGTGGCTGACACTGATATCTTGACAGCAGATTAGTCGTTTGGCTCGCCATTATTGATTTTTTTAATTTTCTGCAAAAAAAAAACAAGTGTATTTTAAATCAACACTTCACTAAAATTCACTAAAAATATTGGAAACCAGAAAAGATGTATATGCAGTGTATATGTAAAACCTTTTTAGATAAAAAAAATAGACACAATGGAGAAATAACACTTCTATTAATAAGCCGTTTAATCGATTAATCTGCAATCTGCAGATGGTAGTCTCTAAATGCATCATGACAGTTCATTTGATTAAGCCCACTTGCAAACTGGAATACCTTAATAATGTTAGGAGATGGAAATGGAAGAGAACTGAGTAATTAATTGACTGCTTTTGACGTTTATCATTGATTTATTGTAGCGCATTTTGAAAGCCAATCAGCATGAAGCTCTCAATGTAAGAACAGAAGTACCATGTGGATTTAAGCAGTCATCTTGGTTCATAATTAGCATAAATATTTTTACACTGGAATCACTGCAAGAGCAATGATTGAGTGTAGGTTTTTGTGCATAGACAACAACAATATAACATTTACAAAGTTTGCGGTGCACTATATATTAATTTCTTTTTTTAAGGAGCACTTAATTGTCTAAGTCGTTTTGTTTGTAATCATGTCAATAAAACTAAACATTACGAAAAAGAAGAAACACAAAATAAAGGTTGAACTATAAAAGAGAGGGCTAGATTGCAGCAAACAACAGGTAATTTTGTCATTCAGTTGTACTGGCTGCAGTGAAATCCCATCAGTCCATTCTCTTTCCACAGAACTGAACATTAAACATTAAATATCTTCTGATTGGCTAAACGTTTTCACTTTTGCCCTGCTTGTCACTGAAACTTACCTAACTGGCCACTAGCTGCAAGCAAACTGTCAACATGACATAGGTCAGAATGTCTTGTTATCTTGAAATTTGCAAACGCCCCTAACCCGGTATCTGGAATCTATCTTTAATCTACTCTCTTTTTCTCATCTGGTTTGTAGGAACCCAGGGAATGACAGCAAAATGCTGGTGTGTGACATGTGTGATAAAGGGTGTCATACCTTCTGCCTGCAGCCCGTCATGGACACAATACCCACCAACGGCTGGAGGTGCATGGTAAGCTTGTATTTGTGTATGGACTACAACCAGCATTGTGACAGTGATTCTGGCCTGCTGTGAGTAGAGGCACACAGTGCTTTCATTTCTGCTTTGAGCCTATAACTCGCAGCACACACACCTCTTTCTTTTTGGTATGTTTATGGACTGTGAGATTGAAGAGTGCATTGGTTTTCATCTCATCAGCATACTGTATATTCCCTCTTGATTGATGCTGGAGCTTGATTTAGTCACCATGAAGAATTCATTACCTCCAAAACACTTTAGTTTAATTATTCCTAATGTGCGTGCTGTTCTAGAAGGTTTTGATGCACTTCTCCTGTACCCTCCCTTTGAAGACTGAGTTGCTTGAGTGAGTTGTGGAATGGATTTTCATCTCAACTATAGAAGACTATATCACATTTATTTTCACCATAGGAATTTTAAACTGTGAACCAAACCAGTTAGCTCCCAGATGAATCAGAATACAAACCAAAAAATATTTGACTTAATTCAGTCAGAAGGTGCATTACAAAATTCTTGACTATATTGATAGGTGTAAAAAAACTCAATTAATTAATTAATTAAGTTGTTAGAGACCTGTAAGGTAACCGACTCATACATAACATACACTTCCTACAATTCAAAAACCCACTTAAGATGGTTAAATGCCTTATGAAGTGTGCTTTGCAGAACACTATCAGGTAATTGGAACATACCGTTTGTTTCTGTGTTGACTGATTTAAAAATCTGTGCACCTTTCAGAAATAGCATGAAGTCAGCCAATCAAATTCAAGCTTGCAATTTATGAAAGCTCTTTTGTCGTCTGTGTGTGGTATGCAGCAGATGGTCCATGAACAGTCTTTGGGTATGCCACCTGAGGGTGAGACTACACGATACTTTCCTAAATTGAATTTGTAGTCAGATTTTTAATAGACCCCTACATATCTTGCTTATGTGAAAGAATAGAAAATCTGAACGAAATTACACACAGATCCCTCTCATCACTTTGTGGAGGCAGCCAAGAAGCCCCACCTGTCATCCAGGACTCAGCACAGGAGTCTGTCCATCATCAGAGGCTTGACAGGGCTTGGATTTCCTGCTAAGGGTCTGTGGGTGGTTATTAGAGCTGATACTTGCCCCTCTTCTGCAGTCTGAATTGCTGCACTTGATGAGCTTGAAGTGCCTTTTATTTGTGTATGCTTTTTAATTGACATGGAATTTTCCGGTGCTTTGCAGCTGTTGCAGACTGATGAACATGATTTTGAGGATTTAAAGAGCCGTAATTATGCTGGAGCTCAATCCAAATTGATTTAAGAGAGCCCATGAAGTTTGTAGTTCGCAGTTGTTGTGAGGTTCAAGTGTCGTTGTTCAGATGTGAATTGTTGTCGGATGACTTTCTTTTTTTTTTTTTTCAATTCGTAGCATTCATAATACTTGAAGCTGTTGGTCTCCGCAGTACAGCAACAATACTGGCTTATATGAACATATAATGCAGTAGTAGAACTTGCGATACTGTTTACACCACTGTACTGTTGGCATGACTGCTTTTACAGTTTATTTAAATATGGATTAGTGTGATATCAATATTAATGTAATGTGCACTAATGAATTATACTTTAAGGATGAAAGTAAATGGTCTTTTATTTCATGTTGACTTTAAAGGGGTGCTATTATGCTTTTTCACTTTTTCAACTTTAGTTAGTCTGTAATGTTGCTGTTTGAGCATAAAAAAGATCTGCAAAGTTACAAAGCTCAAAGTCCACTTCAAAAGGAGATATTTTATTTAACAGAAATCACTTTTCATAACCTAAAACGAACGACTCGTTTGGACTACAACGCATATTTTCCGGGATTTGTGATATCACAAATATCGACGAATGGGTCGAGACCTCGTTGAGCTGCACTAGAGAAAGCAACGAGTCTTATCACTATGTCGGAGACACGCTAGCTTTCCCAAGGCAGACGAACTTAGAGTGGTTACAATCATCTGGGTTTAAATCGCACTCAAATTGAATTGATTTTGACGCAATGTTTACACTGAAGCTCGCAGGCGGCTGTGGTAAGGGGCATGACCCGACCAGGCACCGAGTGCAGCCAGTCACAACACACACTGGCCTAGCTAACCAATCACAGCACATTTCGTATTTCAGAAGGCGGGCCTTCATTTGATACAGGAACTATTCGAGCCGTTCATGCCAGACTGGGGAGAGAGGTGTTGTGATAATGTAAAATATGTGAAAAATAATGTTTTCGAACAACCTAGTATGAGAGCCTGTTCTAGTACACCCCCAAAACAAAATCAAGACTTTGAAAAAAGAGCACAATAGGACCCCTTTAAATGGGGTTGCGGTCATCATTTTGTATAACCGTGCATTAGATGATGTTGCAGTGAATTGTGTGTTATGTTTTGCAGAACTGCCGAACGTGTGCTCAGTGTGGCGTGAGGCCTAACGGCCAGTGGTCATCTAATGGTGTAATGTGTGAAGGATGTCAACAGCAGCATGATTCAGCGCTGGTATGCCTCATCTGTGGGCAGAATCAGGACTCTGGTGGCCCTCTGGACAAACACTCATGCTGCACTTGTAAGAGGTAGGAAATTACCCTTTCAGCTATGACAATATCACACAGTGGCCTAATGCTGTAATGAAACTGTTTCTGCATAATAACAATAGCTCACAGACTTCCATTAAAATTTTGTTTTATTAAGGAAATCATTGTCATCCTTCAGCACTTGAGTGTTTGGTTTCTAAATATTGGTTGAATTTGAATGGTTTCTTTGTGTTTGACACAAACCAGGTTTATCCTTGTTGCAAGTGAGCTTGTGTGTAAAGTAGTCGAAATTGTATTTTCCTTGCATCATTTTTTTATTTTATCTTAGTTTGTTCATGGGTTTTAAAGGAGAGTCTGTCCATGTTGGTATGCAATTTGACCAGTTTCTACCACATGGCATTAACACAGCTACTGTAGTATTATTACTACAGAGCTTGTTGTAATTCCTGGCATGTAAACGCTGCTATATGGGGAAGAGATGTTTCACATCATAGCTGTTACTATGTTGTGTATTTTAGCATGTCTCTGGCTCAGGTGTTTTTATCCATTATTACTGTGAAGACTCGGTCAGTATTGATAAATAATAGTTGATTACTTCTCTGCAGGCTTCAAAAACTGTGATTAACCAATAGAGAAATGATCTATCAAATTCAAAGAGGTCTGCGAAGAACACGGTAATTGAACCAGCAGCTTTAGAGAGTGGCTCAATGACGTCTTTGTGAACGAAAAGATGTTCATATAATTTGTATGGCAGATTGATTTGATTCTCTTGCTTTGAGAACTGACCATGGGGCAAACATGTAATTGTGAGCCGCATCATGTGTAATGAATGTGGATGGAATCTTTGCACAGCAGCCAATCTGATCTGTCATGTATTGAGAGTTACAATTTGTGACTGACATAATTAGTTCAAAGTTCATTGTATTTAGTTAGCTCAGATACTATAATAGTTGTGGTAAGGTAATATAACTTTAGTGTTTTCCTTAGCATTTTTAAGCTGTTGAAGACTTCCTAACCACTAACCATTATGACATTATTTGACTAGTCACAGCCTTTGTTTTCTGTGTATCCACCCTGTTTGCTGCATCATATGTGTTTCCATTAGCATCACCCAGTGGTGTTGCACAGATAATGAGTTGAATTCCAGTCAAATTTCCCAAATACTCCCCCCATCTGCCATTGGTTGGCCAAATGGATAGTCCAGCCTTATTGGTGGAACCAGAAACTCAAACTGTGGCGAGACAGATTAGACTATGACCAGAGTCTAGGTTATTAATGGAAAACACTGCAATGCTCATGGTGTAAGGCACTTAAAAAAACACTAACTGATTTCTGTAGTGGACAATGTTTGTGTGCAACATGTACAATGATAGATGTAAGAAATGTAGCTCAAATAAAATATTTTTACCATGCGCTACACATTTCTGCTTTAGGTGCTGTACATAGAGCTTTCATTTGTATTAACAATGGAAATTCCTCTATTCTACAGGTTAACAATTAGTAGCAGCTTTCATAAATAAATAAATATGATGTTGGGTTTAGGCAAAGGTGGTGGTTACCTTGATTGGGGCATTGATGGTTGTCACAGATGGTTGTTTATTGTATGTTTCTCTATCAGATGGGTTCATGTGGACTGTGTGAGGCAGGAGGGTGCTGACCCTGACACCCAGGTGCAAGATGGGTACACCTGCAGAGTGTGTAAGCAGGTAGAGGAGGAGAGCAGGCACAATCAGCCTGTCAGCAGCCAGGAGGCTTCGTTCACTGACCCAGAGCCAGCCAAGGGTGAGTACATGTCTCTCAGCACTTGATGCACTTCTGATGGGGATGTTATCCATGCAGTTGGTAGTATTGTACGGTTCTGGAGGCTGGACATACTGCACCACACAAAGACCCTGTTTATGCCTGCATCTGTGTCTGGCCATCCAATCAGAGGTGGTCAGCTGAGACAGATTGCAGTTTACACCTGGCATTAACCTGCATATCAAGTATTGCTATAGTACAAAAGGTATTTTTAAAAGCTAGTTTTTATGTCAAGCAAATTAAAATGTTTACACAAAAGATAATATGTGATTACGTATGTTTTTGATGACCTTCAAATTGATATGATTTATCGGATCACGTTTGCACCTGTATTTTAGTGCTAAGCACTTGAGATCATAAGAGTCGACATCATTTTAATGAAACACACATACTGTATAAACGCATGTAAAATGAAATTTCGTTTTCTTAGGTTGTGTGTTTAGTATAGGATTCTTTCTTTCTTTCTTTCTTTCTTTCTTTCTTAACCAGTTATGTGATAAAGTAATCAAGCAAAAGTCTATAAACTTTCTTTTTTTTATTATTATTATTATCATATATTTTAATTTCTTTTACCAATTATAAGTCAGTTCTTCCATGGAATAAGTATATTTAAAAATGTAAATGTTTAAAAATCTACTCTCCGTGTAAGGAGGTTTTAGCTTATACTATTTTCCTGTTATGTTGAGGTTTGTTTTTGCAGTTTTCTTTGTCGTTGTAAGGTGCTGTAGACCGGTTCTTTGATGTTAAGCACTCTTCATGACTGTTACAGACGCTGTTGCATTGAGTGTGACAAAGATGTAAGGCATGAGCCTCTCTGCTGTCACTGATTGTAATTACAGTGTGTTTGCCAGTTCAGCCAGAGACCTGAGTGTGTGAGCAGGTTGAGAAACACTGCCACCACATCTTAATGCATCTTTCATAGTATACATAATATGTATATAATACATAAATGAAAATGGCCCTGTTTACAGTTTTACATATTTATTTACAAGGGAAAGTACAAGTGTTTCTCTTTGTAATCTTGTCTGTCCACCAACTTTTTCTCATTATGTTTTACCTGACAATAAATTAGATTATAGAAGTAAAATGGTTTGCAGGTGCCATTTCATGTGAAGTTTTTTTGGGCCAGTTTTTGAGTCCACCAAGGAGAATTGAGTAAGACATTTTTATTTTCTTTTTGTTGCACACTACAAAGCTCTCTAAAAACTGCAACCGAAGAAAGAAACGAATCACCTACAAGCTTCCTGTGCTCAGAGTCCCAGCTGGTGACCTATCATCAAGACGCTGGAAGCTAAAAGCAAATCTTATTTTCTTTGGGCCCTTTATTAGGAATTCTAACTCTTCATGTAGCCTGATGGTTAAGAGATGAATTTCCCATGTGCCTTTGCAGTGGTTACAACTGCGCCTTATTACCAATAATTTTTTTCTTCCTGTGGGCCTGTGGTGGAGAGTTGATATATGCTGGCATGTGGTTGGCAGAAAAGAATACAATCAGACCCGGCTGTAAGGGCCCTGTAAAGCCAGTCATGCCAGCAGCAATGGACTGGGCCACTGCCAGCAGCTAGAGGAAGCAATCATCCCATTGTTGGGCCCCCAAGAGAGACAGCTCTAATCAAGACAGAGACGCCCACCTGTTAACCAACCCTACCACACCCCCACTTCCTGATAAACACACACTGAGTGCACACATGCACACGTACGTACTAGGGTTGTCACGACACCAGAATTTTCATAGCTTAGCATTTCTAGTGAAAGAAATCATTAATTTCTTGAACACAGTACTTTGAAAAGGTTTGTTATAAATAAATAAATACATAGTTTTAAAGTACGAAGTGGTTCTCAGTGAAATAAACATTCGTGTAATAATAAAAAGAGGTAATTATTCGTGTAAACACTAAAATATAGATCAAAAACAAAGAGCATGATAAAGACAGAACAAGAAAAAAAATGGTGACTCACTGACCAGCTTTAACCCCCCTATAAAAAAAGCATCTTCTTTCTACTGTTCCTGGATATTATAATTATTTAAGTTTGCATAATAGGTGCATGCTATTTATTTTTTATTTTTGTCGTCTCTGCTGACTTGAACATGTTCACACCACTGGACTTGACAAATATTGGATTGAGTTCATGTAGAATGTGGAGCGTTTCTGTCATGGACATTTGTAACATCTGGAACAATGCAAAAGTTAAAAAGTGAATCAGTCTGTATGTGTATATATCAAACACCACCAAATACAAGAGCACAGAGTCAAGAGAAGACTGTTCTGGATTCATCTTGTGCTATTCATTGTCGCTTATCAAAAGTCTGTGAGCGCCACCAAGTCAAAGTTTTATACAAAAGCAGAGGATCTAGGGAAGTGACCAAAAGTGCAGATTGTATGGGTTTGCCAGGTTTCTTTGCAGTGCAATGGAAAAGAGGATTAAAACATCTCTCCGTACAAAAAATCTGTTGCACTGGTGACATGCGAATGTTTGTGTCAGTCTGAACAGATGCATTAACAATTTTTTTTTTTCATTTTTCTTTGTGTGAACAGGACATAAATCAGATTTTGTTGCTGATTTGAAACATGTTAATTAAATGTGAGTTTGGCAAAAAAAATAAAATTAAATTCTGCAATAAAGCAGATAGCATTTAGTCTTGCATTGCTTACTGCTTACCATTAACATACTGTAGCATGTTGTTTGCAAACTGCTCTGCATGAGCTGCGGATGTCTGAAAAGGAGTTAATTTGGAGTGAAACCAGAAGTGGAGAACCACACCAGAACCTTAAGCGATTGGGTCATTCATGACAATTCAAAATGCATGAATGTGGCAATTGGACTTCTGACAGACTCGGCGCTGAACTTTCCAGAAACTGTTAAACGATCGATGATGCTTCATTTACTTGAGGTAAACATTGATCCATGGACTAATTGGGTACTTTTGTGGATGACTGTTTGACTAGTAAAAAGGAGTAATCTTGTTGGCTCTAGTGTTGTTTTGGCATTGAAGTAGCAGTACTTTTGACAGCTTTAGTACATTTATAGGTAGGTAATTATAGAACCTCTTTAGTCTTATGGCCACATGTTAGAGGGAGTATTTTCCCAACGGTGCAGTAATTTGACTCCACCACCAATCTAAAGTCTTTTTGTTGCCATGGATGCGTGATGCCATCAGTGATTCATCCTGACACGGCTGAAAAGAACCAGTCACGCTTACTCGCATGACCCAGTGCACAAACAACACAATCACCTGAGCACAGATGGCTGATTGTAGCTGCTGCATAGCTGCTTTGAGATCTGCTTCTTTCATGATGTTATGAAGTGTTAATCTGTTAGGCTGGAGGCTAGAGCCCATCTGATCTGCTTTGCTCTCAGGCAGTGTGCAACGCTGCCAGGTGACACTTGTCAGATGAGTATTGAAGAGTGAAGTCAGTGCGAGGGCTTATGGGAGTTTGCAGACCCTGAGGCGTACCCGATCAGCAATAATAGGTGTTTGAAAACCAGCATCAGTGTGCAAAATCAGCCAGACAGCAGACTTGCTATGCTCTCTGGAGTAGGAATATGTCAGTATCCTGTTTTAATCTCCTCTTCTTCCTCGTCTGTCCAGTCGGACTGTAGTCATTGCGCATCAATGCCTCATGACCTCAGCGACCTTTCCTCTTGTTTGAACTCTGCATGTCCACTGAGGTACCCCGAGGCTTGTTTACATGCTGCCTCTACTGGGCAGCTCAACAAGACTTGAACCTCTGTCTTTCCCCAGTGGCAAAATGCACTTTTTTGAGGGCCACAATGTATCGTAGCCTTTAAAGCATTGCTGATTTTGTGTGATGTTTTTAAGGGGTCTCAATTAGAAGTAACACTCACACTTGAAGAAATCCAAAAATATTCAAAAATATGTGACGTCTTGGCCATTATCCAGGCCTTCATCAGATGTCTGGCCAAAACATCACATATATTTTAAACAATAAAGTTGGATTTCTTCAAGAGTAAGTGTTGCACCTTTTCTAATTGGCATTGCTTTTTTTTATTTTTTGGTTGCACCTCCACATTTGTTGGTAGAGCACCTCTGTTCGGTAATTTTAGTTTTTAGGGGTGTTGCAATATTTAAAAAATTAAATATCAGTATCATGTTATTACAACACGTATGATAATATTGTAAATATAATCCAGTGCCTATAACTGTCTTGGTTGACAATCCAAGTAGTGCACCTTAACGCTGGTTGCCCACCCGTCAGAAAATAGAAAAAAGAAGACAACAATGACAGAATGCCGATACTACTGCTCTACAAAATCATGTCGGAGATGAGATGACGGATGAAAGTGAAACCCTTTACCTGCACCTGAGAAATGTTAGCTCGCCAATGTGGGAGTTTTTTCGGGTTCTGTAAAAAAAAAAAAAAAGACAACGTGTTAGACACCCCAGTCTGCAAGAGGGGCCGAAATTCTCTCTTCTCCACCCTCCATATTTTAAGTGTGAGAAAAACAAGAAAACACAAAAATATACCAAATATTACATATACCATATTCATATTACAGATGAATGGAAATATTATCATCTTTAATTATGTTGCTGCAGTAATCATAGTGAAAATCTGTAAATGAAATGAACGCAGTTAATACATTTATGTAATTCAACAATACAACTGTTTAAGACATGCACACTAGTTCTATTGCTCCTGCTGATTTGTAGATCATCAAACCGATCATTTTAACAATTCAGTTTTAGTGCGCAAATGATCCTGTGCATGTATGCTGCAAGTATAGTATGACACATCAAATCATGTGGCTTGTTGAGGAAAAGTCAGTGTAGGTGTGCACTTTTCTAAGTGATTAGACAATACAGTATGTCACAGAAACACACTATCACCAAAATGTATTTAACTTCAGAAGACACAAGGTGATGTTTGTGTGCATCTATGTAGGTATGTGTAGATGTGAGTATTTGTAGGATTCTTTGTAGCACAGCAGTCTGGGGGAGGGGAAGATATTCTCTAGACCGTGACTTGTCTGCCTGGGTTAAAAATAGCTAGGAGCTCTAAACCAGTGAGGCTTTCATCTTCCCTGTGCTGCTAGTGGATTATAAGTGTAGCGACGTTATCAGGACACCACAACCACCCTAACTTCTCTTTAGCTCTCTGAATGATGGCTGCTCTATCATGAGTCTTTGATGGCTCTACACTGTTTCTAACACCTCAGGTTAGATTCAGGTTAGATTAATGATGTTGTATTGGCATGATATATAGGGTTTACGTTGCCAACGTATTAAAGGTGGTCGTGCAAAATAGGATTTTCTTGCTCTTTAAAATAAAGTTGATATGCTATGTAAAATTGTATATCATTCACTTTAAGCTCCTCCCCAAGCAATTAACTGAAACTAAACTACGAAAATGATTTTTTTACGAAATTGTCACGACTGTGACATAACAGCCATTAGCATTTACACATCAACACCTATTTATACAAGTTTTCTGATTGGCTAAAGTACAGAATCCCATGATCAGATAAAAAAAAATAAAAAATATGTTGGTATCCAGTAAATACACCAAAAATCAAAACGTAGTAATAGTTTTGTTTTAGTGGGTTCTCATTCATTCAACCTACAGCCTATCAGTTTAGTTTGTTGTTGCGGAAATGTATTTGAAGTTTGTTTTTGTTCTAACAGTTATTCTGAAGTCTTGCATATGAGTGATTAAAAAAGAGTGCAGAGCATGGCTCGTGTTTGTTTATTCATTTATGTGTGCCCTGTATGTGACCATCTCAGCAGTGTCTAACAAGAGCAGGGCTCGTAAATATGTTGTCATGGTGATGCCTGGCAAAATGGGCTGCAGTGGCAGCTGAAGTATTCCTGTTCCCTGTTCAGAGTGAGAGAAGCATAAATGTATGGTGGAGGAGGGGGCAAATAGAGCACTGTTGAATTTGATATATACAGATGGATATAGAAAAATACAGATTAATAATAGTAGAAATTCTCTGATCAATCATGTCATGTCGATTGAGACCAAATGATAAATTATGCATTGTTGCGATTTAGGATTGCAAAATAGTTGTTCTGTTAAAGCAAAACAGTTCAAATCATTTGCATCTCATCTGATTGATGGCGTGAGTGGTCACTTTGAATATAGTTGTGATATTCAAGTTCTTAAAGCTGAACATCTCAAGTTCTCTCTGATATTTTGAAGTTGTTGAAGAAACCTCATCATATGAATGATATCTGAGTGGTTGCTGGTTTGGTTGTGCCCTTTGAGTAATGCACTAAACCCCCGGTTGTTTCAGGGAGGTTGAACATGTAATAAGTTAGCGGTGCCGTTCTGTGGCATACGTCACGTAAAAGTCTCAGAAAAGTATTCTGACCATATATGTGTGGAGATAAAGATTCCAGGCGACCCGCTGTTTCATTATTTCGAGTAGTTTACTAATTGTTGGTCCAGTGTTCTGTGTGTCAGATTCTTTGGTGCATGTTGCGATGCAGTTTGAGCAAAGATAATTGGAGTTCTGACAACCAAACACAAGCAATTTATTTTAATTCAGGAAAACAGTGAGTCAATGACAATAGTGTCCAAGATAAAGACAATTTTCAACAAAAGTTTAACTTTTTACTGACTCTAAAAAGTCATCAGTGTAAAAAGTAATAGTTACGCCTTGAATGCATGTGAATGTACACATTGTTTGTTTCTAAGAAAATATTATTAAAGGATTATGCCAACCAAACTTCATAAATTTGATTTTTTTTTTTATGAATGTCATTGTTTTAATGAGGGCTTTCTTCAGAGGCATGTTCATGTCACTTGAAGTATGAAATACCTTTATGTATTTTTTTATAAATTAAATAGAAAAGAAATTAACGTAATTTCATTGATCCTTATGGATGTTCAGCATAGTAAATAGTTAGTTTTTTCTTTGTGCAACTCAACACTTCCCTTTCCTATCCAGATGTCTTCATGGCTGTGTCTTCATGGCTGTTGAAGAAGTAAATGAGGCTGAGGAGAAAGTGGCGTTGGAGCCAGAGGCCAGTGCTAGTCCACTTCCTACATTGCCAGAAGAGTTCCTGTCATGTAAGTCTTTCTTTTAGTCAGATAATCATGTCCATGAAGTGTGCATAATGTTTTGTAATAATGTGTTTTTTTAGCCACAGACACCTTAGTTTTTTTTTTTTTTTGCACAGCTGCTGAACCTGCCCAGGAGATCCAGGTTACTGTCACTCTGACAGAGGGTTCCGAGCCTCCTCCGTGCACATCCACTATAGTGGGTGTACCCTCCCTCTCCTTTCAGGCCTCTTCCAATACTGAAGACCATAACCAGGAGCACAGTCTCATTGGTGCTTTGGAAATGGGGAAGGAAACGGAGGATAAGCTGCCTGATACTACAGAGGATGAACCTGAAGCAGACGTTTCAAAAGCTCTTCCTGCTTTGCCAACCAAAGAAACTTCCCCCAAACACTCTCGAGCACAAGAGGAAGAACCCATGGATGTCTGTCCCTCAGACCCATCCAGTATGAAGGATAAAAGTATGACAGATGTCCCAGAATCCCAGAGTGTTGTTGAGGAAATTGAGCAGGGACAGAATCAAGACAAACAAGAGCACGAAGAGGAGAAGGTGGCAGATCCTGAAGTCACTTGTATTTTACCTGAGCCTGATAGTGTCCCACTGGTTGCAGAGTGCAGTCCTACCGTGGAAATGGAAACTACACCTGTCAGTGACCACAGTTTCTCCAGTTTCAGCTCTCCCATTGAGGATAAAAGCCTCGTCTTGAAGCATTCCCCAGGACTGTCCCCTGATGGATTAACCAAGTTGACCCAGTCCCCATTTTCCACTGAAGCCTCACCGAGGGAGACGTCTCAAAGCCAGACGCCTACCCATGGCCTGAATCTGGCTGGATACAGCCCCAGTGTTTCCAACACCACCTTCTTCCCCATTACGCCCAAGATAGGTATGGGAAAGCCAGCCATCTCGAAGAGGAAGTTCTCTCCAGGAAGGCCAAGGGTAAAGCAGGTAAAACTCCTGTTTTTTTTTGGCCTTTCTTTCTTGCTGCTTGGCTCCTGGTTTTCCTCTGTCTCTTTAGGACACCGATTCTGTCTGTGATCCACAGTTTTCAGCCACACAGTAATTACTCTTTTGCTCTCCATGTTTCTTCGTCACATTGATTAGTGCCAGAGCGTAGCATGTATTAATTAACATGGAAAGGCTCTTACTGTGCTCTCTCTGGCTCAGTCTCTGCTTCGCTCACTCATTCTTTTTCCCGCTCTCTCTCCTGCCTCCCAATTCCCCCACTGCCCTTCTCAAATACATCACTCACAGTATTCCGGGAGAGAGGGGGCTGAGAGTTGGCTCCAGAGCCAGGGGTTTATGCTAGTGGAACATAAAGGAGTCTTTTTGGAGGTGTGTAATTCGGATAACTGCTCACTGAGCTGGAAAGCACAGCACAAACCCATTTCCCCTTTGAGCTCTGGAGCAGGGAGGATGCTGAGAACTCCTTTTTAGGGCCTTCTAACTTGTCATAAATCTAAATTAATCCTGGCATTGCGGTGTCTTTGTGCCCAGTAGAGTAAACTTCAAAGTACAATTAATCTAAGCATTCTTCGAAACAAAGATTAGAGTGTGTTCGTTCCCGTCTCTGGTGCAAACCTTGGCATTTCACTTTGGGAATGCTTTCAGTATCATTGATCTGATTGGCAGATCATACGCAGCTCCCAGTGGGGCTTAGGCCCGATATATAGTCTATACGAGTACGCAAATGCAGGTGTGAATGCTGGCAATGCCAAGCATGAGAGTTAAGTTCACACAGGAATGAGAATCCTGTCATCAGTTACTTACCTCATCCAAATTCTTAAGACACACATAAAATATTTTAATGAAAATGTTATTTTAAATGAAGAAAGATTTCTGTCCCTCTATTTGAAAATCCACGTAACCACAACTTTGATGTTTCAAAGTGTTCATAAAGGCAGAATTTCAGTGGTTTACTCCAAGTTTTTCTATCTCTTTATTTGATGAGCAGATTCATTTTAGGCAGTTTGACGCACATACATAGACCATGTCAAATATGGTAAACTGAAGATCAATCGTGCTTGCTTGACGGTTGAGAACCAATAAAGGTATTTTTTTTTTCTCGCAGCTTCATTTGTTGTGGCTGAAACAAGCATGTTTGAGGGGTGCTCCGATTGATCGGCTACCGATCATTATCGGCCGATAATCACGTTGGGATGATTGATCAGCGGTCTCTAAAAGTTAGATCTAAAAAAAATGTTCTCAAGCTGATGACGCTGCCGTGAGAGGTTTGGCACGACATGCAGCGGCACTGTATCAGTCTCTGTCCAGCGTGGGTGAAATAATTATAATGCTGAAGGTGAGGTACTTACCTTCATATTTCTTCATTAAATAACTTACAAAGTAATTTGAAAACCTTGGTGAGACGTATTTCACAAAAAACGGTGAGTAATCACCGCGTGTGCTCCTCTTTTCTCTTAAATACGCAAATGGCTTCAAATCACCACACATTGCATCTGTCTATAAGCGAGCTGCACAGTTGACACAGGAATTGTCACTTGCACAATCGAGGCAGTGTCACATCGTCAAAGTTTATACAAGTAAAGTAAAGTTTTTGCATTACTTTTTAATTCTTGCCAGTGTAACCATTCAGCGCTCGCACGCTCTTCTAGAGATTGTCCGCTCATGCACACTCGCAGCGCGCACACACAATGCCAGGTTCACATTACACCATTTGTAGTGCAAATGTTGTGCATATTTTTTCCGCGCTCATGTTAACAGATTAAAGCATTCACACTGCACACGGCAGTGCGTTCAGGAGCGGTGCGTCTGCAGCAGTGCAGAGATCGTTTCCGCACCGAGTCTATTTTTGCTGTGATACAGCGCTGAATTAAAGTGACATCACATTGTTTGCAGTACATATGAAAAAAAAGTTAAGCAATTGCACCATAAATGCATATAAAGTATACTGTCTTTCACAGTCAACACACATGGCTTGTTGGCTAGTTTTAAAGGAAAAGAGCACTTTTAGACAGTGCTTAATTTGTAAATTGCGAGGTCCTGGAACAAAATGGGGTGACTGATCCGGCATGATTAGAGGAGGGAGAGGTAACAGAGCATTCTTGCAATGGAGGACCAGCTTACGTTATTAACAGCGTGCATCTTACGGTCATGAAAAAAAATTGAAAAGTCATGAAATTTTAAAACAGCAATTTCCAGGCCTGAAAAAGTTTTGGATAAGTCATGGATTTTTTCCCTTAAATCTCTCAGGGTTCCCACGCTTCTTGAAAGTACTTGAAAGTGCTTGAATTTCAGACATATGGATTCAAGGCCTGGAAAGTACTTGAAAACAAACATAGGTCCTTGAAAGTGCTTGAATTAAATTTGAAATAAATTTTGTTTATGGCGCTATTTAAAAAATTGTCCTATATATTCTGTCAAAGACAGAACAAGCGGCACTAATGATTGGGGGTGAAGATGGGGGAGCGCGGAAAAAAAAAAAAACGGGTTTGTGTATGGCGGGGACAGTTTTCTTAAGCCCGCTCCGCAATGTGGTGTCAATGCTCCCAGCAAAATCTCATTGTCTAGTGTATATATTTATCAACGAAAATAGTCTAATATAACGTAACAGCGAGCCGCCTCCGCGCATTCGCTATAAAGCAAACACAGCCGAGTTTCATTCATGAATGAAAGTGCATTTTTGAACGAATCTAGTGAGTTAGGGATTTATGATTACCCATACATAAAGATTTAATTACCGAATGAACCGAACGAATCAATTGAATGAATGATTCAGTGATAAAGTCAGTGACTTACCGCCACCTGCTGGCAGTTTGTTTCATTTTTTAAAGTATCTTTTCAGTTATTTAATCATTTAATATTTCTGTATTCAAATTTATATTTAAAACATTAATCTCCACATTAATTTATGAATTTAATTGCACTCATGCTACATCTGAGCCTCATTAAATGTCTAAAAATGTACCTACAAGCCACTTTTGTGTTCTTCTCTGCCACCTCTGTAGTACAAATAAATTTTTTAAAGCGGTCATACCTCCTCATCTAGGTTCACAAATGGTCGTCCATAAAATTTATTGCTGTTCTGTTGTAAGTAATCTTAAAGATTCCTAAATGCATCTACTTTCGGAAGGCCAAATAAAGTGCTTTTGCTTTCACCTAGAAAATCACAAGGCGTCTCCCTGACATGCTGCTTCAACACAAACTGCGGTTACTGAAACCACACCTTATTCTTTGCGTGAACATTTGGGCGGCATTATGCAAATATTTCACATAGTGATTGGAGCTATGTGGGGGCGTGTTAGAACCGAGCCGTTTTAGGGGGGCGTGGCAGAAACTTAATTTTGATAAAGAATATCTCTTAGGGTTTGAGACTTTAGTCTTTGCAACTTCAGGGATCTTATCTATACACAATCAGCTTGTAACACTGCAAAGAGAAAGGAAAACTTGAAATCGCATCATATGACCCCTTTAATACTAATTTCATATGATTGGTAACTTATTTGTTTTATTCTACATATTGTTTTAAATAGAAATTAAAAAAAAATTATAAACATACATTTTTGAATTTGACATAGATAAAAATGATGCCATTACAAAGGTAAAAAGAAAATACTCCTGTAAGTCACTTTGGAGTCAAATGTCACCTCGTATTAGGAAGGATAATTTTTTATCCAAATTTTTGATTATTGATCAGAAGGTGCTCCTATCATTATTTTTTTTAATTAGAAGGACAAACGCACCTAAAAAGAAAAGCAAGCATAGAGTGTATCAGAGAAAGCTGAGAGTGTATCAGTATATTAGATCCGTGCATGAGGTCTTAAAGAGACAGCAGCCTAAATAAACCTGCTGCTGCTTTTCATTATACAGTGAAGACTATCCAGTGTTATTTTACAGTTGAGTATAGATTATAGTTAGACCTAACTGAAAAAAATTCAAGTACTGTTAATTTAATTTGTTTTTGTTTGTGCTATTGATTGTCATTAATTTATTTGTTCTTATTTTATTATTTACTATTTGTTTTTGTTTTTTTGTTAAAATAAGGCCATGTCCACACGTACACGTGTATTTTTATAAAGTGAGTTTTTCCTTCTTCCGTTTTTCAATCTCCGTCCACATGAAAACGCAAATGCGTGGTCCATGAGAAATAGTCCTGGCACTACAGCTGGAAAAAATCCTAGCGGAAACACTGCATTCATTTAATAAAATTAGAAAAATGCATTTACAATGGTATAAAGAAAATGCCCCTGAAATCACTTTGAATCAAATGTCAGCTCGTATTATGAGGGCTAATTTTTGATCAGAATGTTTTATTATTGATCAGAATGTGCTCCTAAATTTTTTTAATTAGGAGGGCAAGCGCTCCTAATTACAAGAAGAAAACCACTGCTCTTAAACTGGGTGTGTGACAAGTATGGCTGAGGAATGGGGTTTGGCCAAGGAAAAAATTTCAGTCAAAAAGGGACGTGAGGGGAAAATGTTCAGTCAAAAAATTATTTTGTTTTAAACCATAATTTTCGCACAGATTTAACTCAGACTGAGAAGTCAAAAAATTATTAAATCCCCTTGAGAAATATTAAAAACTAATGCAATACACGAAATTGCTAGTTAAGGCATGACATGGTCAGCAAAATGCATTGGGTCAGAGGGTCAGAAAAAACAAAAGAAAAGTTAAACTGCAAAATAATTAAGAATTAATGTGAAGAATTAGGTGTGAAACCATCAGGAACCATTTAGTCTCCAGCGCCACCATTTTCCAGAACTGCAACCTTCCTGGAGTCTCCAGAATTACAAGGTGTAAGGTTCTCAGAGACTTTAAAAAATCCTAAAAAAATGACCCTCATTTAATTAAAATAGCATGCTGAAGTATTGTGAAATACATTTTTATAGGCTTTATGGACAGATAAGTTGAGAGTGACTCTTGAAAGACCAGCACCACATCCTCTTGTACCACTGTTTGAAGAATTGATCTTCCAGAATCTGGCAGTAAGTTTTAGGAGCTCATTTTTGTCAGTCTCTGCAAGACAGACTTTCAGGATAGGAGATGGACTAAAAACCTACTGCAACATGGAGCTAAGGAGAAAAATGTAGAACTTGAAAAATTGGAAAAACAGCTTAGTGAAAAGCGTTTAAAGTTTAAAACAAATAGAAAGTCCAATTTTTTACATTTCTTAATATTTTTTTGCAGATTTGCACATGTATAAGGGTTAAAATGTTCATAAAACATTTTCAAAAAATACTGACGTTTTGAGCAGCTGCATGTTTGAGCAGCTGCATTCCTAAAGGTCAAAGATGAAAAAATGGGATTTACAATAAAAAGTAATTTACAAAATTATTTTGACTTGAGTTTATTTATTAATGAGTAACGTCTCTCTTCAGTGAATGTGCAAATTTGTAATGTTATCAGGTTTTACCATGTTATTACAACATTTAACCACTTTTTTACTCATTTAAAATGAGAAATTCTTTCAAATTTAAATCTCGTACAAGAACTACAGCAAAAATCAGTTTGATGCATATTTTATCAATATTTTAGAAATTGAATTTTATCACCAGTACTGACTTCAATGAATTTCATTAAATTCCTTTGAACACAACTGCTCAAAACGGTCTAAATTTATGAAACCTACACATTCAAAACATTATTACTCTGAAATGTTTAATGTAAATGTTAAGTGTAAGTGGTGAAATGTTAAGTAATGTAAGGTCTTTCATGACACTACATATGCTGGGGTGTGAATTTGATAGGTGCTTGATATAAAATAAATGGTGCTTTAAAAAGTCCTTGAATCTGGTGTTCATGAAAGAGTGGGAACCCTGTCTCTGTATAATAGAATTATGTTTAATATGCTTTCGAGTTTATAATGAGAGAAATTCCTGCAAACATATTCAATAGAGAATGTAGGTTAGATGAGTAAATAAATCCACACAAACCATCAGATCAAATCAGTCATTTGAAAACTGCGTGAGTGATTCAGATGTACCGCATCTTCTCTCACTCTCAAAGCGACTTCACAACAGCGCATCTCGTCTGCACTACTGCATGCTGCGATACAAGACTTTTGCTCGGGTTTCGGGACAGTCGACAGAATTGTCACTTGCCTAATCGAGTCATTGTTGCATCGTCACAAAACTGTATAATTTGCACATTTTTTAAAGTTTAAGCCATTCGATACTCGCGTGCTCCAAAGGGGGTTTCCTATGCGCTCACAGTCACATCCATAGCGCGCATATCGTGCCGCCTCGCGAGTACCAAATTGAGTTATTTTTCGCAGCTTGTTGCGCTTACGCGGCCAAATACACACAAAAAATGACGTCAAAAAGGCCGTCCTGGCGATTATCCTCGTAAGCACAGTCGGTTTTGTCTTATCTAAATGTAAACATCTGAGAAAGAAAATGTTTGGATTTGAAATCAAAATAATGGAATGATTATAATGTTGGAATAAATGTTGTGTTTGTGGTAAACAGCCACGGATCAGTAGCGGACTCCTGTGTGAAAGATGCTTCCCCTCTCACAAGAGTCACCTAAGAGGGAATTCCCCACATTTTCAAAAAGGAAATTCAGGCCCTGAATAAATGTCTAAAATCCTGATTGGAGTATCACTATAAATAGTTATAAATTATAAAAAGAAGGCTCTAAAAAGATCGGTATCAGTGATCGGTATCAGCAGATACTGCTTTCTGCGATCGGTGATCGGCCTCAAAAAACCTGATCGGCGCCACCCCTAGTTTGTTTCTCACGTGTCTTGCAAGTTTGAGCTTTCGAGTTTACCATGTTTGAACTCTGTATTTGTTGTTCAGTGTATATGTGTTAAAGGGGGCATATGATGTGATTTTCATTTTTTCCTTTCTCTTTGGAGTGTGACAAGTCTCTTGGTGCAATAAAGAAGATCTGTAAAGTGCAACGATAAAGTCTCAAATCCCAAAGAGTATTCTTAATAAAGTTAAGACGGTCCCGCCTCCTAAACGCCCTCGTTTAACCCGCCCCACATGTCTCCGCACTGGTGGGAAGATTGCATAACGCGCCCAAAATGTCCGCAAAAAAGAAGGCTAACTTTTATTTCTGTAGTTTGTTGACGCCGCCCCATGTCGTGAGTGCCTGTGTGTTTCGTGGGAAAGGAAAACTACTTGTGTGGTCTTCTAAAAGAGGACGATATCCGCTTTGTCTTGCCTGGAGCTGATCTGTGCTGGTCGCCGAGGAAATACATCAACTTCGCACTGTTGATCACCGGATCGGCTTAAGCCCGGGGGTCCAGCCAGGGTGTGTCACGTGTAGTTTCCGACAGCCTCCTTGCGGAATACGCCCGGGGCGCCGCGCAGATCAGGCTGCTGTGTATTTGTTGTGAAAGGGACTACTTTTTTTGGCCTTCCAAAGGAGGACAAATGTTTCTATAAAGTTGGGCAGTTACAACTTTGCAAGGACAGTCTGGCGCTTCTGACTCACCACCTGTAAGTACGTTTTCATATTTAAAGAATTTGCTACTGACGATTCAAACACGAGTTTTGATCTGTGTAGAGTAGCGCTTGTTGTTTGTATTTCCGATCACAAATGCAGACCATGGTTTATGTTTAGCGGTGCTGCAATCCGCACGCAAAATAAAAAAAAGACAGTATAAGTCATTATAATTTGTAGTTATGTCCCCACTGGATGCAACAAATGCTTCGTTTGTAATGGGTTTTATTGGTTTTGTCTCGTCGCGCCGGGACACATGGAAACACAATATGGTAAGGGGCGTAACATTTCCGTCACACGCTTGAGGTATTCAGCCAATCACAACACACAGGATAGCTGGCCAATCAGAGCACACCTCGCTTTTCAGACCGATGAGCTTTGTAAAAATCGACGCGTTTCAGAAGGCGGTGCATAGAGGAGAAACAATAATGTTCAGTATGTGGAAAAATAATGTGTTTTTTTTACCTTAAAACACATAAACACATTTCATTACACCAAAAAAACTAAATAAATTTATTTTTTAGCAACATCATATGACCCCTTTAATGAAAGCCTAAATTAAATCTGTTTTTTTTACTGTTTTTACTTTTTAATGTTCACTGTTTTTTTCTAACTTTATAATTTTGCTAACCTACACTACACATCCTGTCTTTAAAACACAGCTCTCCAAAAGCATGCCAGTAAACTCAATGTCAGCAAAACTTAAAGGTGCAGTAGGAGATCTCGGAAAATGCTAACTTTAGCATGATAGCACTGAAAGCGAACGTCACACCCTCCCTTCAATCGCCGTCCATAAAGGCCACGCCCACCTGAAACGCATATCGCTGTCGCTCACAGACCCAAAATACCAGCAGAGGGGGACAACATTACTACAGTAGGCTACATCAGCGGTTCCCAATTCCAGTCCTCGCACTGGATGTGAAGACGTGTGAGTGTGTGAGTGAAGTAAACTTCAAAGGATTTCCCAGACTCAATGAACACTGTGTAGGGATCATATCGTTCGGAACACCATTAATGCACGTAGCTCACTTCTAACGAGTTGGTTATCTGAATCGGGTGTGTTAACTAAGCGAGACATGCAAAATATGCAGAGCTGGGGGGCGCAAGGACAGGAATTTGGAACCGCTGGGCTACATTATGTGTCATTCACCGGTGAGAAAACTTTAAAAGTACTACAATACCAGGAAGGAAGATCGGGTTGTTGATGTTTGTCTGCCATTCTCGCTCTGTCTGCACAGCGTGCGTGAACGCGCTGATGACGTATCCTGTGCGCGCGACAGGCGTGCGCTTGAAAGGATGTTAATAATCCGTTGAGAGCAGAGTGGATGGATTAGCCAATTAAAACGCTCGGACCAAGCATTTTGATTGGACGAACATTTCTTGGTCCTACGCCTTCCACAGAATATATAAATACAGATAAATAAATTTAGACCACTTAACTTAATGATTGCTATCATGATGTGAAGAGACTTTCAACCAGCATAACAAAAAATGTTTCTGAAGACAATCACCTATTGCACCTTTAACAAAATGTTTCACAGAGAGAGAGCGTTACTGATTGGCTAAAACCTGATTCTCTTTTTGAGCTTTATACAGTATAGGTTCTTAACAGTCTAATATAAAATATCAGGACATCTGATTCAATGATATCTGTCAGGTATTAGGAATAGTTTATGTGTGGGATACCAAACAATTAGCTTGCGACAAAGTGCTTTCTGTTAAATTTAAATGGGATATGTCGATTTTCAAATAGCTGGCTATAAACACTTTGAGAGTTTAACAAAACATGCTTAGCAGTTGTGTTTGGATATACTTAATTTTTGTAGAATCGAATGGCTAGAAGAGTGTATATGTGTCTATATATGCTAGTTTCTATGGCTCTGGTCGCTTTTCTCTCTGAGGTATGCGCCATCTGGGCACAGTGTAATTTGAAGGGTGGGCAGCTGTCATTGGCTCCAACTGAGATTTCCGGTTTGGTGTGTAAAAGTGCGTTCATGAGTATGTGCACGCCCCTGTGTTATTCTGTGTGTGCGTATGAGAGAGAAAGCGATTTCGTTTTGTTGTGCAAATGAGCTTCTAGCGTTTCATCATTTTCTTGAAGTAACTCCCGCTGATTCTCTTCAGAGACGATCAGGCATGCCTTACGCTCTGAATTTTGTAGAAGTTTCAGAGTGCTATAGGGATTAGCTTGAGTTTTCATTTGGAAATACGTATCTCTTGGCTGAAAAAGATTTCATATTACCGCATATGTCTTGGTAAAGTGTCTCTTGGGCGCCTACCATATAAGCTAAAAGTGTTCACCTCTCCATTTATTTTACATTTGTACTATATTTGTTTATTTTGAAAAGACTTAGGGCTGGAAATTCAGTATGAAGACATACGTCTTCCTCAGCGTACTCTTACCGAACTAACATTGCATGGCTGTCAATAAGCAATTTAAGACATCACCAATATCAACACCATGATTTTTTCTTATTGTCAATACTTAGTGAGATTTTATTATTTGTTTGTTTTGATGTCTTTATTCACAGGCATGTTGGCATGATAATATTTGTTTGTTTCTCAGTTGCCTCCCTCCACTCATACTTTTATGTTTCAGGAGAGCTATTCTTTTCTTTCTTTCTTTTTTCTTTCTTTCTTTATTTCTTTCTTTCTTTCTTTCTTTCTTTTTCTTTCTTTTTAATCTGTTATAACAATTTTTGGGTATTGTGTCTATGGAATGGTCATTTGTTTCATTAAGTACTTTTGTTTTATTAGGAAGCAATGTTCTGAGTTCAGTGCAAGTTATGGTCTATCTACATCAGGAATTTGTTGATTACCACAGAAAATAATGTTAAAGCAGAAATTATGGAAAAACGTGTATTCGTTGCCTAGTTTTTTTAAGGCAATTTTTTTATCTTTTCAATATTATGGGACAATATTATTGTGTCAGGTAATCAACAGCATATGACACTGTTGTCCAGAGACATGAAGTTGTATTGGATCTCAGACATGCATTTAAAGTAGTGGTTTGGGACAAAACGATACATGACAGGAAAAAAAGGCAACCAACCCGCGGCTGGTATTTATTATTTATAATTTAGAAATAATTTTCATTTTGTAAAACAAAAAAGGCCTTGCGGTGATTGTGTTATGCATTGTAATTACACTGACTAACCCTCATTAGCTCGTTAAACAGACTAAATGCTCCCCATGATGCTTTGTGCTTTTTGAAATTCTCTGTTTATCTCAAAGAGCTGCTTGTTGTCATGCTGACACAATCACGCTTGTTTAGTACAAACAAATAAACAAGGTTGTTTCCATGGAGGCATAATGATGCTTTATAACGCAGATCCTCATGTTGTAAGGGAATTTAGCAGACTTCCCTACAAATTGAAACTTGCTCAAAGCAAATATACACAATTGCTTTTCTTAAGACACAAAATATAATTCCGTCATGTTTCAGGAATTTGTCCCAAACTTAATATTTCACTGTATTGGCTTGATAATATGATGCATTTGTGTAGACGTATTGCATTCATTTGACATGCTGTGTTCTTGTTGCTGGCTTCACATTTATGTTACTGCATTTTGTCACCCCTCATCTTCCCCTCATCACCAATATACCCTCCCCCTCCGTCTCTTCTCCGCCGCTTTACCTCAGGGTGCATGGAGTAACCGTAGCGCAATGAGCTCGCCCTCCTGGTCTCCAGAGCGCTCGGATGCCTGGGACAGCCCTAAGACCAGGCCGATGCACGGGCTGCCCATCTGGACCATGAGATTGGTAAATGAGGGGTGGGTGTTGAAGGGTTTGGGCTCTGCAGGGGACTGAGCTTTTAAGGTGGGTGTGGATCATAAAGCGTCAGCTGGTTTAGTCTAGAAAGTAAACTCCAAAATGGTACAGGAATTATGGGTGAAAAATGACTCTGTGGTTGTTCAAAAACGTATGTTTGTTACTAGTGTTGAATTCAGGCCTTGATATTATGATATCCAACTTGTTCATGATATAATGTGTCATGCTTCGGACATTTTTATGTATTTTTGGTTTTACTATTTTTAGCCTATCACGCTGTCTTAAAAACATAATGCTCATGGTGTGAGATTCTTAAAAAAAACAATGAGACGCAACGCACTACCCCAAAGGCTCTTATCTAATCCATATTACATGTTAAAAAAGGTTACTGATATTTGGAATCAGGGATGCATTGAAAGAGGGTTGTAATAATGTGCAACTATAAATGTCATGATTCATAGTGCCGGTTCTCTAAAAAAAAAAAAAAAAAAAAAAGTTTCATTTTCATAATCTGTGAATAAACCAAGGCATGCGACCAGGTTTATCCAGTAACCAGTCCCCTCATAATTCACTGAAGTCCTGGTAAACAAATACAAGCCTCATCCCTCATTAACGAATAGTCAGTAATAATCAGTTTAACTCTGAAATGCATCACATTACAAAGGTTAATGCTTTGATTTACTGTTTTATGTTGTTATCCATTGTACATTTCCATGTTCACATTGTATATTAATCTAATGAATATGTCATATGATAGCATATAACAAACCCTGCACTACAGTGGGTACGGAAAGTATTCAGACCCCCTTATTTTTTTCACTCTTTGTTATATTGCAGCCGTTTTCTAAAATCATTTAAGTTAATTTTTTTTCCCTCAATGTAAACACAGCACCCCATAATGACAGAAAAACACAGAATCGTTGACAATTTTGCAGATTTATTAAAAAAAAAAACTGAAATATCACATGGTCCTAAGTATTCAGACCCTTTGCTGTGACACTCATATATTTAACTCAGGTGCTGTCCATTTCTTCTGATCATCTTTGAGATGGTTCTACACTTTCATTTGAGTCCATTTGTGTTTGATTATACTGATTGGACTTATTTGGAAAGCCACACACCTGTCTATATAAAGCCTTACAGCTCACAGTGCATGTCAGAGCAAATGAGAATCATGAGGTCAAAGAACTGCCTGAAGAGCTCAGAGACAGAATTGTGGCAAGGCACAGATCTGGCCAAGGTTACAAAAAAAATTTGGCTGCACTTAAGGTTCCTAAGAGCACAATAATCCTTAAATGGAAGACGTTTGGACGACCAGAACCCTTCCTAGAGCTGGCCGTCCGGCCAAAGTGAGCTATCGGGGGAGAAGAGCCTTGGTAAAGAAGAACCCAAAGATCACTGGGGCTGAGCTCCAGACATGCAGTCGGGAGATGGGAGAAAGTTAAAGTCAACCATCACTGCAGCCCTCCAACAGTCGGGGCTTTATGGCAGAGTGGCCTGACGGAAGCATCTCCTCAGTGCAAGACACATGAAAGACGCATGGAGTTTGCTAAAAAACACATGAAGGACTCCAAGATGGTGAGAAATAGATTCTCTGGTCTGATGAGACCAAGAAAGAACATTTTGGCCTTAATTCTAAGCAGTATGTATGGAGAAAACCAGGCACTGCTCATCACCTGTTCAATACAGTCCCAACAGTGAAGCATGGTTTTGGCAGCATCATGCTGTGGGGGTGTTTCAGCTGCAGGGACAGGACGACTGGTTGCATTCGAGGGAAAGATGAATGCGGCCAAGAACAGGGATATCCTGGACGAAAACCTTATCCAGAGTGCTCAGGACCTCAGACTGGGCGAAGGTTTACCTTCCAACAAGACAAATACCCTAAGCACACAGCTAAAATAACAAAGGAGTGGCTTCACCACAAAATCACTGTGTGCTTCTTGAATGGCAGACCTAAAAATGGCTGTCCACCAACGTTTACCATCCAGCCTGACAGAACTGGAGAGGATCTGCAAGGAGGAATGGCAGAGGATCCCCAAATCCAGGTGTGAAAAACTTGTTGCATCTTTCCCAAAAAGACTCATGGCTGTATTAGATCAAAAGGGTGCTTCTACTAAACACTGAGCAAAGGGTCTGAATACTTAGGACCATGTGATATTTCGTTTTTTTTTTTATAAATCTGCCAAAATGTCAACAATTCTGTGTTTTTCTGTCAATATGGGGTTGTAGTGTGTACACTAGTGAGGAAAAAAAATTAACTTAAACGATTTTAGCAAATGGCTGCAATATAACAAAGAGTGAAAAATGTAAGGGGGTCTGAATACTTTCCGTACCCACTGTATCTACAAATGCATGTGCATGAGACACCAGAATTGCATCCTTCCCATTGCTGCAGTATCTCATCAGAATTGCTGTTCTTCTCTGTGGCTGCACTCGAGCAGATTTAGAGGAGTGCCTTCCTTAACCCTAGTCTATTTTTTCCCTCTCCATAATTCATTTCTGCACAAATTAGACTCAGACTGTAAAGACGACAGAGTGCGCCAGGCTTCCTTAGGCAATCTCTCTAAATGAAGTTGACGTCTCCTGTCTGAGTAGTGCTGCTTGGCTACAGTGAGGTAATTACCTGGGAGGAAGTGGGAATTGGGCCAGAGCTTCAGCCTCGATGCAAACGCAATGTGACACCTTCAGAAGCAGGGCGAGTTGGCAGAAGCCTGGCCTGAAATGTGATCTGTAAGTCAGTGTAGTGTTCAGGGAGTTGGGCTGAACCTCAGAGGGTCAGGTCTTGGGATGGATGGATGAGTTTATATCACAAACACAGATGCAACGGGTTTGGTGCCTTCCAGAAAGTGTTCCACCATGTCAAGCTAGGTTATTGGTGGATTCAGGTAATTATTTCTCCTAAACAGTGAATTCAGTAAAATCAGTCAAGCAATAGTACCATTTGCTACTAGAGAATAATATGTGTGGATTTCTATGTGAGCTGGGCGAAACAGCAAATTTTAGTGCAATGAATGAAAACTTTTTTTCTTTTCTTTTTTGTTATTTGTAAAATGTAATAAAAAGGCAAAAAGTTATTTAATGTTAAAGAGTAACTGTTTTTTTTTTGTTTGCTGTTAATAATTTTATTATCTTGATTTAGGGAGTAAAACTCTAGTTGAAAATAATCCACAGATGACTTAAATAATTGAACAATAAAATTAAATGCTTTAGCAAATTTTTTTTTAAACTTGAGTGTGAGGAAGTGTGAGTTTTTTTGTTTTGTTTTTCTTCAGTGAACATTTCTGAGTGATGATACAAAAACAACAACAACAAAAAAGCTAATTTGTACAAGTAAATCAAACTGACCAACTCTTTTAACATTTTTAGTGAGGTTTAAATCAGCGATTCCATTATAATACAATGAGCAGACACAAAACTGGCCTACTGTCACGGTCTGTAGGAAACTTAATGGTCAGATATGAAGCACATTAAAGTCATTGTGATATTTCAATGTTGGTTTATTTTATATCACCAACAAACCAATAGTTGATATATCGTCTGTATCGCCCTGTTGGCTATGAGTATTTGCCCATTAGTACTATACGTTCACACTCAATTTTCCCAAAGTGTGCCATAAGAGAAATTAAATAATATCCTTTCTCTCTATTTCTGTCTGCTAGGGTCGTGGATCTGGATTTGCTGGAAGGCGGCGACCCAGGGGAGCTAACCTGTCTGGGAGAGGTGGCAGGGGACGCTCCAGGCTAAAGACGGAGAGCAGCCCTGTGGTGACTCCTGGGGTATGAAGCCCCCACCTCTACAAGCATAAATAAAACAGCGCTCAGATGTGCTTAATGTTCACATTAAAGCCTGAGAACTCCACTCACGCTCAGCAGAGCTTCAGCAGCAGTTCCCGGCCCAAATGGCCTTTTCAAAATAGCAAATGCTGACATTTCCCCCAACACAAACGACTTGTGATGGGGGAGATTGATCCAGCATGTTCTTGGCTGCCAATATGATAAAATAGGCAATTTTGTACTCAGCAGCCATCCTGTAGTCTACACACACAATGAAGATGTTGTCTTAACTTAGTCAGCCAGTCTCATTACAGTCCAATGCCACAGTAAATTGTCATGTAAAGGCCTGTTCGCACTAAGTGTGAATTTTCACTAAGACAAGTGTTAAATTTAAACTATCCATACACTTAAAGCCCATTACACCAGCTAAACAAAGCAGCGTTACTTTTCCCCTAATCTATAAGTTGAATACATTCTGCATTTTTTCATCTAGATGATATTAACACATAATGAATAATAATATCATATAAATACAACATTCACATTGTACATGTAAGAAACATGACCCTGCATTGCAGAACCAACACTGCAAGCAAAGCCTATTTTTACGGTGCATTGCGTGCTTAAAGGAATAGTTCACCCAGAAATTAAAATTGTCATAAAATTTCTCACCCTCTTGTTGTTCCAAACCCATAACACTTTTATTCAACTTCAAAACACAAAGATATTTCTGTTTAAACCTGAGAGATGTTTCTCTCATTTTCACCAAATCTTTAAAGCTTCAAATTGTTAATAAAGACATTGTAAAAGTAATACAATTGCAGCTTAACCGTACTTGCTTGATGCACGAGAACTATGTACTTGTTATGCAAGCATGTATGAGCTCCTACAAGAAGCAATTAGATTTCAAGCAAGTATGTTTTAACTTCCATTTACCATATTTGAAGTGCTCTATGTACGTTTGTCATTGTTTGTGTGAAAAGTAATCTCTCAAGTTTCAAATTTTTTTTTTAATATATTTTGAAGATGAACAAAAGTATTATGGTTTTGTAATTGATGATAGTTAAGTAATTGATGGCAGAATTTTCCCTTTAAGACAAGCTGGGCCCATTGTATGCAATGGTTAAAAACTAACAGCAATTTTTTTTTGATCCACATCTAACATTTTCAGTTGCATGATTACATTGAAAAATTTCCAGAACCAACTATGATGTCATTAGACAAACAGTATAGTAATATGCTAGTAACAGCTGGATGTGATCTGAGCAAATGTAAACCAATGTCATGTGCTCTGTTACAGGTGAGCTTAATGGATTCTCCATATGTGGTTAAAGAAGAGGAGGAGAACTCCATGCACAGCACTGTAGTCCTGTTCTCCAGCTCTGACTCTTTCACACTTAAACAAGTAAGTATATGAGTTCAAAGTCAAAAGTGAAAACACTTCATCGGACACATGTTCCTGCTCTTAAAAATGTGAGACTTAGATTAACTTTATATTAGCATGGGTATGAGAATTAACTTCACGGGTGGATGTCTGCTCTCTCTTGTGTCTTCAGGACATGTGTGTGGTGTGTGGAAGCTTTGGTCAGGGTGCTGAGGGCAGATTGTTAGCCTGCTCCCAGTGCGGCCAGTGCTACCACCCCTTCTGCGTCAATATTAAGGTAAGTACCCCCCCAATCAATCACAGCTGACCCTGTTCGCCAGCCCCGTTCATGAGATGTAATGGTGTGAATTATGAGCTGCTTTTATCTGGAGTGAACGTTAATGGTGTGTGAGATAAATGTGACAGGTCAGTGTGTGAGAGGACCTGGATGAAAGCAGCCCGAGGGAAATGAGTAAAATGTTAAGAGGATTATGAAGCACACTATAAAGGCCGTGTCTTATGTTGATAGACTAAAGCAGAGATCTTTATCATGTAAAGACAGCAGTGACAGAAGAATACATCAGGGTGCTTTTGGTATCTCTCAGCGCTTTGAGATATGCCAAGTAGAGAAACTTCCTGACCTTCACTTAATACAGGAGGCCCAGATGGGATTCTACTGATTTTATTTTTTCTCCACAGTCCCAGTGCAGGTTCTGAAATCTGCTGAGATTAATGTGGAGTTCTACACACACAGATTGAGTGTGGGCCTGATTAAGAACAATTAAAGTAATAAACCTCAAGTGGCTGTGCATTAACGTGATTGTTGGTCGTGGAGAGTGGCTTATTAAGGGTCTAAAATGGCAGCACCAACATTATGATAAAAACACTAGTGTTCTATAAATGTATTATTAATAATAAACACAGTAATATAGTTTTGTTTATCCTGACATTTTTTTGTCATGTTGTCCCTGCAAACTCCATCACTAAGGTTCAAATATCCCTTCATCAAAACCAAACCACAATGTGTTCCTTAAAACTTATATTATACTTAATTTCCTTAAAAAAAAATTAAACGTGTTAAGGTTTTCCTACCAAAAAAGCAATGCAATTAAATGATTATATTTTTAAAATCGCAATTTATTTTTCTTCTTTTTCTTTTCTTCTTTTTTTTACCCCCTGGAATCTGCTTAAGTGCCACCTGAGGGAACGTGTATACCCCTTGTTGGGAATCCATAATGTAGTTCATTAGCTTATCTGCAGGCTGTTTAAGGTTGCCAAGCAACATACAGTTCTTCCTTGTTTTGTTGCAGCTTATTACATTAATATAGAATTCATGTGTGTTATGTATATGTGTGTGTGTGTGTGTGTGTGTGTGTGTGTGTGTGTGTGTGTGTGTGTGTGTGTGTGTGTATATATATAATTAAACAAAAAAAAAATGTAATCCAGTATCGAACAGCCAAATGTCATCACCAGGTGTCATGCATTCTGATGTCTAAGCCCAGCACCTGTGAAATAGCTGTCTGCCTCTCATTCAATCATCCATTGGTCTGTGCAAGCAGCTGACTATTAACAATCACAGCTGCTAAAGATAATTGCTCTTATCCCATATAACAGAACAAGGACATTTATTTAAAGATAATTGATGAAAATTCTGCTATTAATTCACCCTCATGTTGTTCTAAATCCATTTCTCCATTTAATACAATAGATAAAATGCTACTTTTTCCGTATAATGAAAGTGGGTGAGGATTTATACTGTCAAGCTCCAAAAGCTATAAAAGTAGTCCATACAAATAGTGTGCTATATTTTTGTAATCTTCTAAAGCAATAAAATTGCTTTGTTTGGTGAACAGACTGGAATTATCTTATATCTCATATTATTACTGGAATTATATTATTAAGAGTGTTTTCACACCTGTAGATTGATTGCTTTGTTCTAAAATGGGATTAAAATTATTACAATGTTGCTTTTTATTCTTGGTGGTGTGGTTCGCTTTCACACGGCAAAGTTTAAAGGGTTAGTTTGTGCAAAAATTATGTAATCATTTATTTACCCTCATGTCTTTCCAATGCCAAAAGACTTTTGTTAATCTTCGAAACACAAATGAAGATGAAATGAAACCTAAGAGATTTCGGTCCCTCTATTTGAAAATCCACGCAACCAACACTTTGAGATTCAACAAATTTGTAAAGGCATTATAAAAGCAATCCATATGAATTTAGCGGTCTAAATAGTTTGTTCAGTATCTCACTATGGGATACACCCAAGGCGTGACCGATTGCGGAAGCACCAATGACACTACGTCTGCCAACCATGGCAGACCAATCGCTGCAGCGATCAGGGAGTCCCGCCTCCCTGTATTTAAACTGCAGCTACCTGCTGTCTCGTCATTCTTGTGCTCTTCCCCATGGAAGGTTTTCGAAAGCTGTCCTCAGCAGACTTTTGGAATTATTGCTCAACCGTTTACTGATGAAGACGCAAGGTAACGCCCCGAATGCAATTTTTTCCTTAAAGTTTCGTTGAGTGACCGCACTTAAAGTTGGGTTACTAACACGTTAAGGTGAGTTTTTCAGCTCTTAAGTTCTCAAAAAAAAGAGAGTGCTCACTACTCTCAGCACAGCTCCGTACAAGATTTTACATTGTGGTGGACTTACCGTATGAAGAGAGTGCAGTCGCTGTCATGGCCACCTTCGAAAGAGCCAGAAAGCCACAGAGGGAACAGCCGTCCTCCTCATCCTTGCACTTGTGGAGCGTGGATTTTGACCAAGGATTCTCACGGTCTCTGCATCTCGTGCCTGGGTGCTAAACACACTCAGGCAGCACTATCCAACCCTGAGGGCTGCCCTCACTGTGTGACTTTCTCGAATAAAACCCGAAAAAAGGAACCGAGTGGCAGCCACAGCAAAGTTGGACCCATGCCTCTCTGCTCAACCCAGAGAGGAAACCCATGGAGTGTCCACAGACCTCAAGCTCGTGGGGAGATATGATGGATAGTGTGTCACCAGTTCTTCCCCCGCTGTTTGAAGATCCTTTACCGGGAGAGGAAGACGATGATGACGAGGTACTGTCGACCATCCTCGAAGACTAGGATGATGACAACGAGGATGCCATTCTCCCTCCAAATCAGTCCCATCCGCCGAACGTGCAGGATGTGAGCTCACCCTCCCCTGTGCAGGTGGACACAGATCTGCTGGAGGTCTGTCGTAGGGCCGTGGCTAAGCTGTCCGTCGATTGGCCATCCCAACCGACAGGGAAAGGGGCTGATAGAGACCTCTACGATGGGAAAAGGCTCCTGTCACATCTCCCACCAGCGAGACAATTTATACCGGCCGCCCTTTGTTTTCTAGAAGATTTACAAATCCTCCGTGCTTACGGTTCGCGCTTTGATCGCGACATCTCTCCTCATGGCCTATCAAGCCAAGATTTTGAGGAAATGTGTTATCAACTGGACTGCAGATCTCCCAACCCTGCACTCTGGGAGGAGATATGTGTCATCGCAGATTTAAACCTGCGTACATCTCGTGGAGCCGTGCAAAGTTGCGGACCCAGCATGGGCATGGCAGTTGAGGGAGAGAGATCGCTGTGGCTGAGCTTGTCCGGACTCTCGGGGAAAGAGAAAGTGGAGTTTTTGGATGCCCCCATCGATCCAAAAGCTAAGTTTGATGCGACTGTTACAGCGATGCGGCAACAATGCGATCAACGGAGGCATTCAAGGTTTGTCTCCCCAGAAAGCTGGTGGCTCGGCCTTATTATCCGAGCCGGCCAAGTTTCAGACCCTCGGGGAAAGTAGGTCAGTCTGATAATCAGCCTTCCCACCCCACCCCGCCGCAACAACCGGGAAGTGCAGTCGCGCTGACAAAACCCAGGTTTGTGAAACCAAAACCATCGTATACAGCCGCAGCAGCGAAGCATCTTTCAACCAACCCCCAGGGTAACAAGAAGCGGCGGGCTACCTGAGACATCGGTTCAGTTTCAGGAAGGGATTGGAGACAGCACTCAGAGTTTCTCTGTCTCATCCCTTCAGAACGTTCCACTTCTCCCTCCCGCGGGGAAAAGGAAAAGGGATTCGACTACAAGAATCGTTCCTGCAGACCGTTCGGTGTCAAATGTATGCAGACGTGTGGCCCATGTTCCCCAGGTGCCCCCCGAAACAGTGTCTCCCCCTCTACCCATTGGCGTTTGTTCCGAGGGAGGAGAACCAAGAGGTAACAAACATCCCAAAACAATTAAAAGGTTCTCTGTCGCATCCAGGCCAAGGGCTAAGGGCGCAGAGTGGAATTAAAAAATAAATTAATCACAAAAATTTAGTCCAAACAAAGATGAATATAACTCCTTTACTGGAACAAATTTCCCTCCCTTCACCACTAGAGGGTGCCGCAACACCGCTAGTGAGCGAAGATGGGAAAGTACAAGTTCAAAATGCTTTCACTCAAAACATTGTCAAAATATTCGTCAGGGAGACTGGTTCACCTCAGTAGATCTCCAGGACACATATTTTCACATAGATATCTTTCCTGCGCCACAGGAAAAATCTCACATATCAAAATACAGCATACGAGTATGCGAAAATTCCCTTTGGCCTCTCCTTAGCTCCAGGAATTTTTACCAAATGTGTAGAGGAGCTCTGACTCCGTTAAGGAATATGGGAGTCAGAGTCTTGTCTTATCTAGACGACCTGCTCGTGTGTGCACCGTCTCCACACCAAGCAGTGGTCAATACAAATACACTGGTGACTCATCTGGAGAGACTAGGTTTCAAGATAAACCAGACAAAGAGCTGTCTGACCCCTTCACAGGAAATAGTCTACCTGGGTCTCAGATTGAATTCAGTGGAGTTTTGAGCATTTCTGTCAGAGGAGCGCATTGAGGCATTTCGCCGCTGCATCTCCCTTTTTCAAAGAGGGAAAACATTCTCTCTCAGATTATGCCTCCGGTTACTGGGGTTGATGGCCTCAACACTAGCAGTGGTCCCCCTGGGACTACTGCGAATGAGGGAATTTCAAAACTGGGCGGCGTCACAGGGCATCCGCTCCAAGAGTGCACATCTCACCAGAATGCATGAACGCTCTCTGCTACTGGAGACCTCCATCATTTCAGGACAGGATACCCTCTGTGTCCGGTCATTTCAAGGAAAGTGGTGATGACAGACGTGTCCCTCACAGGCTGGGGAGCTGTGTTCGAAGGCAGAACAGTGAGAGGAGTTTGGTCTGAGGGAAGAGCACATACATTTTCTAGAGCTACTGACAGTATTTCTGGCTCCGAAACATTTTGTTATCTCAAAAATCATAATGTATTGTTCAGAATGGACAATACAACGGTGATAGCCTATATAAATCGGCAAGGAGGCTTACGCTCTCGCAAACTTCACATGTTAGCGAAGAAGCTGATAATGTGGGGCAGCGCGAACCTTGTTGCGCGTGACGCATGATCCAGGAATAATGAACAGGGGAGCAGATTTGCTGTCCAGAGGGAACCCGCTGTACGGGGAGTGGAGACTTCATCCCCAGGTGGTTCAGATGATATGGCAGAGATTCGGTCGAGCTGCTGTAGATCCCTTGGCATCACGCGAAAACGCACAGTGTCTCCTGTTCTTCTCTCTAGCGGGCGACGATGCACCGTTGGGTGTGGATGCTCTAGCCCATGAATGGCCAGACGCGCTACTGTATGCGTTCCCCCAGATAAGCCTAATCGAGCCAACATTATGGAGGGTAAGAGAGCGCGGTCATATGATGATTCTAATAGCATCATACTGGCCGGGGAGACTGTGGGTAGCGGAGATTGCACAGCTGCTCTGCGACCAGCCATGGCCATTACCAGCACACAGGGATCTTCTCTCCCAAGTGAGGAGATATTCCACCCCTCCCCGCAGAAGCTGTCTGTTTGGGCCTGGCCCGTGAGAGGCTGAATTTAAATGCAGCTGGTTTACCTCCTAAGGTCATTGAGACGATTCAGAACGCGAGGGCCACATGCTTCAGCATGCTCTTTATACAGTTTCAAATAGGGAATGTTCGAAGCATTTGTCCGTGGTCCTGAAGCCCCGTTCGAGCCCATTGAGAGCATCTTCTTTAAAGCTGCTTTCTTTAAAGACTGCTCTGTTACTCAGTCTTACTACAGCAAAGAGGGTGAGTGAACTGCACGCTTTATCAGTCCTCTCCTCATGTATGATGTTCGCTCCGGGTGGTCAAAAGGTAACTTTTAGGACTAATCCGGCATTTATGCCTAAAGTATTCGATCACACTGGGTCTGGTTAGGCAGTGGATCTGATGGCTTTCCATCTGCCACCTTTCTTATGTTCTGAGGAGGAGCAGCTACACTGTTTATGTACAGTGCGGACTCTACAAGTGCAATGTGCAAAGTCCAGGGCACTTTTCAAAAGCAATCAGCTTTTTGTTTTCGTGGGCAGACTCTTTCAAGGGAAAGCCTGTCTCCCGTCAATGTCTCTTGCACTGGGTTTTGGAGGCAATCGTGTTATGTTATTATAATAATGCGGATGTGGAGACCCCAAGAGAGTTACGGGCTCACACAACTAGAGGGATAGCTACGTCCTGGACGCTATTCAAGGGCATTTCTATTCAGGAAATCTGTGCTGCGGCTAGCTGGTCTTCCCCACACACCTTTGTGAGGTTCTAAAGACTATATGTAACAGAACCTTAATTTGCCCATTCGGTCCTTGGAGTGTGTGGACATGTTATCCTTTAATCACATGAGGTATTCCATTCCACTTTAGTGTCGATTTTTTCAGACTGTACTGATCTGCATTTAACCACTCGTACCAGGACAGAGAGGTATAATTCAGATCGTAGTCATTTTTAGTCTGCTTCGTCAGCATATCGGCAATACGGAAGTTGTCTATATCCCATATTGAGATACCGAACGAATGTTAGAAACAGAACTTTAGGTTACTACCGTAACCCCGGTTCTCTGATAACATGAAGGGAGGTATCTCACAATATTGCCCTCCTTGCTTGTCCCGCACTGAGAAGAGATATGCGGAGAATGACGAGACAGCAGGTAGCTGCGGTTTATATACAGGGAGGCTGGACTCCCTGATCGCTGCAGCGATTGGTCTGCCATGGTTGGCAGACGTGGTTTCATTGGTGCTTCCGCAATCGGTCATGCCTGGGGCATTGCCATAGTGAGATATACAAATCTGACCTCAGAAGACTACAGAGGATAGTTCGGACTGCTGAGCGAATCACTGGCACAACCCTCCCTTCTCTCCAAGAACTGTACTCATCCAGAGTGAGCAAAAGGGCTAGCAAAATCACTCTGGACCCCTCACATCCAGCACACTCCCTATTTGAACTGTTGCCATCTGGTCGACGCTACAGAGCACTGAGCACCAGAACGACCAGACACAGGAACAGTTTCTTTCCTCAGGCAATCCATCTCATGAACACCTAACAATAATCGTGGAACACACAACACTATTATTCATTTATTTATTTAACACACATACTTATTACATTTCAAATTTGCACATATCATACCTGTACATACAAAATTGTCTATATTATATATTGTGTTTTTGCTCTTTTGTACATTGTCTATTTTGTATATTTTATAGTATTCTTTTTATTATCTGTGTCCTGTCTTGTCACTGTCATTCTGTTGCACCGTGGAGCTTTTGTCACTAAAACAAATTCCTCGTATGTGTAAACATACCTGGCAATAAAGCTCATTCTGATTCTGATTCTGAGATAGGTTAAACGTACCTATTAAGCTCACCAAAATCTACATTGAGTCATTTTTAGTGCACAAGATATTGGTTTCAGTACAAAAAGTTATGTTAAAATAAAATATTAATCTCTCGCATGAAAATATTTAATTTGATTTGAAATGACAAAAGCATTTAAATTAAGATATACATCTTTAAATGCAAAAAGTCTGGCTGTGGTTAATGGGTACATGTTTGTACCCTTTAAGCACACCCCTGTTCCCATTAAGCTCACATCATGGTTTATTAAAAATTCTTGTTTATTTTAAACAACCTTTTTAAAGAAAAATTGATTTTAATGTACAAAGTCAATCACAAAAAAAAACAGAATACTAAAATCAAGCAACAAGGCTTGATCAGTTATAAATTCATAGTGAAGTGTCATTTAAGCACATTGCCGCATCTAGACTAGTCCACATTCAGCTAAGTAACACATTCAAAAATCAAATAAATCCAAAACCAATCAATCATTTCATTCACGGGGATGAACACAGAAACTAGCCTCATTATGAATCTTCTTATTAAATGGATGTCAACTTATCTATAGTCTCTTAAGGCTGGAATACACTACAATATTTTCCCCCTTGATTTTTCACCGATTTACAGTCTGGAGAATTTGATGCTAATTGCCAAAGGTCAGAGCCAGTCTGCAAATTTGAGTCGTCTGATTTCATAGAAAATCGATTAACTTTACTTAGTGACAACCATCAGTTAATATTTAAAGTCTGTTTATGAGGTATTTACAGAGATGTTCATTGTGTAAGAGCTTAAAGAGAGCACACTGAGCTTAATTGGAGCAGCAACAATTTTTAATAAATTTCATGTAATATTCATTAAAATGACAAGATTTTGCAAAATAAATAGTCTAGGTCATGTATTAAGTTCATACATATTTTAATATGAACAACTATTATTAACAATATCTATGAAATTATACTTTATCTTATTGATGTCACACTGAAGCTGTGTGATTTTCATAGTAATGTACCCTTTAAGCTCACCTTAAAGTAATATGAAATCTTTAAAAAATACAGCAGTTTAAAACCACAGACCAGCAATAAACTGTTAATTTATAATATTATGGATTTAAAAGTACAAGCCAGTAATGCCGTTGAAGTAATTTATTAGCGTAGCACACAATCTTATACAGCTAGTCAGCTAACTGTGTTCTGTAGCATCTGCGCTATGTTGCTAAAACTATCTTTTGGATCTAATGTAATTATTTCCCACATCCAAGTTCCAGGTTATAATATGCAAAAGTCTGAACATGAATCTCTTAATTTTACAATAAGTAGTGAAACTTACCCAGAATAAAGGCTTAAATATCTAAAAAATGCACATTTAAGGAGCTACTCTTTTGGTGAAAGTTTTCAGACTACTTTCAAAATGGCTTCCAGACAGTGTGAACACATGGACAGCCATATCTCAGTGAGCAATGATCTGATTGACTTAAACATACAGGAGGTATGCAGTAACAAACACATCAATTGGTTAAGACATCAAGTATGATAATACATTATTTTTTATTTTCATAATCTGAGCTCAAATATGGAAGTGTGCTTAATGGGTATGTGAGCTCAATAGGTACGTTTACCCTACTTCACTTCATGCTGTCAGAGAAACCGGGGTTACAATAGTAACCTAAAGTTTTCTGAACAGACACAATTGCTTTATATGATAAAGAGTTTTAATGTAGGCTTTTGTCAAACATTTGCCAATGCACTTACACAGAGCACCTAAAAAATGGTCAGTGCCAGCTCAATCGTACAAACCTCATCATTCTCATGCCAAGCAAGTACAGTTGAACTTCTGTTTTGATGTGCTGTATGTAAGTGCATTGATCAATGTGCTAAAAAGCCTAAATAAATGAGTTCATCGTATAAAGTAATTGTGTCTCTTCAGAAGACTTGAATGAAACTGCTCGATTGATATGGATTATTTTGAAGCTTCGAGTTTTGGTTCTGTGGACTTTTAATGGAGGCACAGAAATCTCTCAGATCTTTTATTTTGTGGATAAACTAACCCTATAATTTACCTGATGAGTTATGGACTACTTTCATGGTGCTCTTTTGGAGTTTGACTGCCCCTGGTCACTTTGTGGTTGGATTGATTTATCACTGCCCACATACATTGATCTATAAATGCCAGTAAATCATTCTGACAAATACCTTTGACTCCACAGACATCTTACGGCTGTGTTCTTTGTGTTTCTTATATCCATCCAGATTATAGCCTGTTAAATATATAACCCTCCATCACCCTTTAAACTAGTGCTTTGACCTCAAGTGTGTGTTTGTGTGTGTGTCTGTTTTAGATCACAAAAGTGGTGTTGAGTAAAGGCTGGCGCTGTCTGGAGTGCACAGTTTGTGAGGCATGTGGGCAGGCCAGTGACCCCGGGCGCTTGCTGCTCTGTGATGACTGTGACATTAGCTACCACACATACTGTCTGAACCCACCACTGCAGAATGTACCCAAAGGCAGCTGGAAGTGCAAGTGGTATGTACACACACACACAAACAGAAGTCTTCACTAAAATTAGATGCAGCTTTGGACCGTAGCCCAGTGTGTACTGTCATAGTTCTCTCTTCATCTTTGTCATTTTTTTAAACCATCAAGATTATTTGCAAGCTTGTGTTAATCTCATAAATTAACACATTGTTTTTCTTGCATGTATTAAATGAATGTGACCTGTCAGTTTGAATATGCAGGTTGGATAGTGAGATTTGTGTATGGAGCTACAATAGCTTGAAAATGATTATTTACAAAATATGATTCACAAGTCTTTGATTCAAGAACATTGAATGAATGAATAACACTAATATGTAAATGATGGCTGGCAGATGAAAATCCATAACGATCCAGAAACATGATGATTTTCAAATGCAGATCTAACAGTTGTTTTGCATTTGTGCATCTTATTTTGCAATAGAAATTGTTATGAGTCTGTAAATTGCTGTTTGCAAATATATTCCATTTTTATGAATGCAAAGTAGCTTTTGCATTTGCGAATCATATTTAGTAAATATATTAATTTTAAGACTGTTTTAGCTCCATATTTGAGAGCTAAGGTGAAGTGGAACATTTTCCATAAATAACGAGCTGAATTTTGAACTCTTTCTCATAGAAAGCTTGTAAGAACACTTGTAATATAGTGCATTAGTCATGTTGACTTATTTGAGAGGATGTACTTAATTGTCCTAAAAAAGTATTTCATAACATCATTATGCAAAATCTTGATCCTAATCATCCCCTCAGTTTCTTTATGCAAAATACAGCTTTTAGTTCTTTCTCTTGATTTTGAGGTGAAATATAACCTTTATTATATAACATTTTCTTTACAGATGCCATGTCAATTTCTTTCATTTAAATCTCACTATCGCTCTCAGTGCTTTAGCACTATCTCTTTGTTAGCTTCATATCTCTTTTTTTCTCTCTCTCTACCCATCTAACACTCTCTTGATCTTTAGCAGCTGTTTTCAAACAAGATCGAAAGGGATTTCCTACATATTTGCTGTAATATCACATGTAATCCTCATTCAAACAGAGCTGGTTTTTGTATTGCATTGTGACACATTCGGTCGGAGCTTTACATGGATTGGAGCCATTTAAATATTTATTTTTAAGGCAGTGCAGTCAATGCTAAGCCTGTGCAAACAAGAGGCATGTCCATTCACAGAAAGGCCACAAAATAAGTGTAAAAGGATAGATTTAGACATTTATGATTAAAAGTGTGTGTGTGTCTGGGATAATGTGTATTTGCACACTCATGTATGTTATATCGGTGTGTAAATGTTTTGTTCTCCATCAGGTGTGTATTGTGTACTCAGTGTGGAGCCACGTCGCCTGGCCTGCGCTGTGAGTGGCAGAATAACTACACGCAATGCGGTCCGTGTGCGAGTCTCACGGTTTGTCCTGTGTGCGCGCGTAGCTACAGACAGGAAGAGCGTATCCTACAGTGCCGGCAGTGTGACAGGTGGGTGGCACTCCATCATGCCAAATGCCATAACAGCAGAATAAAAAAGTATCCTGGGAAATGGCTCAGCAGTAGATTAGTACATGAATAAACGCAGGTGTTGATGGGGGAAAATATTCATCACGTTGAGCATGTGATATTTGCTTGCTTTGTGACTGGTTGTGAATGTGGTCTAATCATGACGTTTGGTCTGCAGGTGGGTTCATGCCTCATGTCAGGGGCTGAACTCTGATGAAGAGGTGGAGAGTGCAGCAGATGAGGGCTTTGACTGCTCTCTATGTAGAACACATACCATGTCCACACCTGGTAAGACATGAACACATTTTCAAAAATCACATTTAATCAGTATGTGTTTGTAGTTTGGATTGAGTTTGTAAATTGAGTTCATGCCTCGATCTGTTTGTTCAAACTACAAAGAACTAAACAGATTTGATTTGGATATGCCAAAAAATCAGATTTTTGCTCCGTGTCTGAACAAAAATGCCCTAATCGCAGCTTCAGGTGAATGTGCTTCAGGAATTGTCTCTTGTTGATTCCTGTATGATGTTCATGTTGATGCACAATTTTTTCTGTAACAGATGGACACTAGAGTGTTTTGGTCATTGAAACTTTGTTCCAGCAAAATGTGGTTCATTAAAAAAAGCAGATGGGCTGAATTTTAAATCAAGCTGCAACCTGTTCATGTGAATTAAGCAGCAGTTAATGTAATCTGCATTTAATGGCTCCAGACTGTCCTCTTATCAATAAATAACTAAACAAATGACTGCGAATACGCAGTGTTTACCTGAAATAAGTCAATCTTCCGTCTTGCTTTTGTGTTGTTACAGGTGGCACAGTGGCAAAGGTCATGGACATCAACGAGCCTCCTGTAGTGGCACAGCTTCTTACAAAAGTCAAGGAAAATGGTATTAATGCTTTTTTTTTAATTTAACTTAGCTGTGTAACAGTTATGTTACTTAAATTGCTGAAGTGTCAGAGCGACAGTCATCATTGCTGTGTTCTGTTCTGTGCTAGAATTCCAACGAACCTACACTCAGGATGGTGTGTGTCTGACTGAGTCAGGCTTGTGCCAGCTCCAGAGTTTATGTGTCCAGGCCGCCCGCCGCAGACGACCCAAACCCAAACTTAAGCTGAAGATCATCAATCAAAACAGTGTGGCTGTGTTGCAGACAACCCCTGATCCCCAGTCTGAGCTCTTCAGGGATGGAGACATGGACGACAGCAGAGGTAAAGAATGTGTTTGTGCTTAAAATTTACTTCCTTTTTTTTTTTTTTTTGTTAGCCCTGCCCCAAACTCTCACCATTGGTCGAATGAGTGCTAATGTGCTGGGTTGATCAGGATGCCCAAAGAAGCTCAAATTATTGTCTCTGTAACGAATAACTTTCTTACTGTACAATTCTACAAAAGCTTGTAGCGTAAATCTGCATGATTAGTGACTCCGGTTATGAGCAAACAATGAACACGTCAAGTGTGATACAAGTAAGGTTTTATTAACTACATAAACACTTAAACTAGTCTAACATACTACATAAACACATAAACTGGTCTAACATCCTACATACACACATAAGCTGGTCTAACATACACATACACACACACATACAGTTGGTATAGGAAAGGGTTAAAGCTTAACTCACTACAGAAAGAGACATAAGGAATGAAATTTATGAAACCATTTGCATATTCAGCAGATCTACACCTGAGGGAAGCGTCAGATTCTTAGTTCAAACACACCTTCGTAAAAAGGAGTAACTGATACTTAATGTATCAATTAATAAGACTAAGTTTGATACTTGCAAGTCTCGTTTGTCTGAAAATAGATTCCTGATGCAATCTTAAGGCCCAAGATCTTGCTGAAGTTGGTTGATGCGAAAGAACCAGTTTTGAGTCAGAGAATTTTGATTGAAATGGAAAGGACAAGGCCGAAGAAAGGCCTGGCACAATGCTTTGGTATCCTGAAGCGTTTTCTCACATCTTCATCTTAGCATCTGACTGAACCACCGACTGGGCGGGTCACATGTAGTGTGGCCTTTTAAAGCCTGCAGAGTTTCACGCCTCTCAAGATGGGCTTGTCCTATGAGGAAGTCCGGAATCTCAAGTGGAGTTCTGCGTTTTTTATGGCCTTTGTTTCTAACATGGTAATTTGCATATGTAATTCGCTTGGGTGTTGATGCACAAATTAGTAAAGATTCTTAGAACATCAATATGTTGCATAGGTATCAGCATGTAATATGCACTCTCAGTTAGATCATCCGAAGATGAATTCATAGAGACCAAACATGATATAGGTGAGGTTATATTAACTAGTGGTTCTATCATAAGCATGCATAAAACAGTATACAATACATAAGACAATATACAAGAACAGTAATGGGATACACAATGTCCTGAGGAGATGTGTATTCATTCACAGAAAGGTTTTTCTATGAATTAATTAGAGAACAGTCCATTTCTCTGGGCATTATGTGTCTTTCTTATGAGGAAAATGAGGGAGTTTCTCTGCCCGCATTCCTTTAGGCAATAAAACCAGTGATATCAGCATTGGTTGCCATGGAACCAGAGGCCTGTTCTGCCTTTCTGAGGTGTTAGGTGCATTTCGGGGGAAGGGTCCATAGACCCTCGTAATTGGCCCTTTGGTTAGGTGTGGGGGAGTTAGATATTATTTGTTAAATATAGCAAAAAGTTGTGTGTCTGATTGGTCCCAATGCTACACTCCACATATTCAAATGGGCTAAAGGTTTTGACATTAAAACATTGCACACATCACATTTTAAAAAGAAAAAAAAAGTTGATCAATCACTATGGCTAGACCATTAGATTTTGTTTTTAGGCATCATTCTTGAATCAAACCATTGTTCTTTTAGTGTCATTGATATAATGTTATTGTTTTTGTTTAATATTTTTTGAATTCTGTTTTCATTTTAGTTGAATTTACGTTTTAGTGATTTTTGTGCTATTATTATTATATTAATATATATATATATATATATATATTATATATATATATCTATAGTATAGTATATAATATATATATATATATCCTCACAGCTGAGGCATAACCGGAAAGAGAGAATAATCTAGAAAGTAGATTTAAAAAATAAAAGATTTGTTGAAAATGTAGAAAACAGAGTGGAGTGATTGGGGAGAGAGAGAAATCGGCAGGAAGGTGAGCCATGTAATGAACTTGACTTGGAGAGAGAAGAGAGTCTTTGAAAACAGCAGTCAGCAAATTATACCTGCCTTGGCATTTCAGTGATCAGAGGCTGGGCGGCTCTAACTGAATTAATGAGGAATGGGGCCACAAGTTTAACCCCCTCACTGCCAGACATCATATATAAAATAGCAATTTATAATTTTAAACTAAAGGCCTTGAATAACTCCAGCTTCTGGGTTAGCATTAAGAGTTGAATTCTAAGAATGAAATGCATGATTATACTGTTGATTCAGTTGAATTACTTCAAGATTAATTACTTTAAGAAGAACACATTGTGCTGCAAAAATGCTGGAGATATTTATTTTATTTTGTGTGCGTGTGAATTTTTTTACACATTTTTACTGCTAGAAAATCACAAACAATGTATTCAATTAAAACATTAAAACATTTACAGGGCTTAAAAATTCTGAACATCATATTAAAGAAATAGAAAATTTGTTTCATCTTTTGTTCAAACTGAATTCAAATATGGCTTTTAAAATGTTCTTTTGTATCCTATTTGTGGAATGTGCCAAGCATTTCTCTAAACAATACTCTGCTGTTATTTTAGTGCACCAGTCTTTCCATCTTTCTTTGTTTTTGTGATCTTCATACAAGTCAGATGGCATTGAATGCAAATGTGTGTGTTGTTTTTATTGTATGTGTGTGTTCTGTGGTTATTAATGTCATCAACTGAACCAGACAGTCTAGTGAGTCCTGCAAGTTGTGCTTTGTCTATGTATCTTTGTGAGGTTTAGAGAATATTCTGTCAGCATCTAGAGTGCTCTATATTGTTTGGCCGCATTGCAGAGGGCGACCCGATGGACTGTGATGGGAAATCTGACTCCAGCCCCGAGCGTGAGCACTGTGATGACCACCTGAAAGGGGCCGACGGCAGCGACAGCAACAAGAAGAGGAAGAGGAAGCCATACAGACCGGGTGAGAGAGCGAGAGAGAGAAAGGTGCACTTATCGGAAAGGACAGCTCCACTGGACTGTGAAGTAGTGCGGCTGCAAATTCTGGACCTTAAATACCATCCCACAGTGCTTTGCTCTTTAAAGCTTCTTGCCGGGGAGAACTCCGGAAAGAATGTTCTCTCTGAGCTTTTTTCTGACTAAAGAAGTAATCCCTTTAAAGTAATGTCCTTTTTAAGCAGTACCTTCCATTTCTTTAAAAAAATGGATACAGTATAGACGTATCTGTATTTGCACAGCTTTTTCGTCACATCACCCCTTTAGTTGCATCTGAGTTCAGTGTTAGCATCTGTTTCCTCTGTCTTTCTTTGATAGACACACTTACTATTTAGTGGTGTTGGTTAAGACAAGCGTCACTGTTACTGTTGCTCAGGGTTAGTGTTCTAAAACAAATATAGTTTATTTTTTGGATAGAGATGAATTCATACAAATGAAAAAATGTTTTGAGATTAGAGAAGCAGTGTTCAAGAGCTCTTTTTTTTGTTGTTTAGTCTAGTATTTTATAAAATTTTGTTCTGAACCCTGTTCTTCCCATTTAAATGTTTACACTACTTGCATAAACCAACCCAAGTGTCTTTCCTCACTCTGTGTCCATGCGGTGGACCTTGGTGGAGTGGGGGTTGTTGGGTCAGATTCAGCCAATGTGGTGCAACCAGAAATAGACTTACCTGAAATGGTTTCTCCAGGAATGTAGCCACGATGAATCACCCTCTCCTGGCCCAAAGCTAATACGTCATCCTGAATTATAGAGATGAATGTCAAGACCTCACTGTCCGAGTCCCACGTTATTAATTCCTGATTGCATTCATTATCTAGTTTAGGGGTCCAGCAGCTGTATTTTTTTTTAACTGACACTATTTTAAGTTAAATTAGATTTTGGTTTCCCATCTTCCCTCTAAAGGTATTGGTGGGTTTATGGTGCGTCAGAGGAGCAAAGCAGGGCAGGGGAAAGGCAAGCGGTCTCTCAGTTGGAAAAACTCCACAAGCTCACTTACAGAGAACTTCACAGGAAAGGAAGAAGGTATGGTCTGGACATCTCAGGTTTTCATGTATATTTATTTTGGTATACTCTTAGTTGTTGCATCAAGTTGATCTTTTCACCAGGTTGGAATGAACCAGACAATCCTGTGGATGGGACACCCATCGTCATTGAGACCTCTGGACAAGTCAAGAAGAGATACAGGAAGAAAAAAACCAAACTTGAGGAGGCCTTCCCCTCGTACCTGCAGGTCAGTCCCACAGATATTCCTTAAAAGTGTTTCTCCATTGAATTCTGGGGCATTTTTGTTGAGGATACTCTACCTCTCTTGTCTCCTCAGAGGAAATGTCCCTAAAGCTAATACTAATTTGTACACTACTTCGGACTGTAGATAATTGTTTTATAGTAGTTGATTGTTTGCCATATATTTGGGGGTTTAAGGGTAATTATTGTTTTATTGTTGAAGGGGGCCACATTTAAAAAAGTTTTTTTTTTTATTTATTTATGTATAGATATATATATAATGATATATATAATATATATATATATATAGTTAGTATATATAGTCGTATAAACCCAATTTATAAGATACTTAATTTAAGTTCCTCAACAAACTGTACAATTTGAACTCTCTGGAATGGCTTTCCCCTTACACTTCCATTTTGCTTGTTTTTACAAACTGAGTCTAAATTATTTTCTTTGGAAACAGAGAACACTCCACAGATGTTGTCAATAGAGCGTAACTTGTATTGAATCTGGAACATTATTTGAACCACAAGCCACTCCAGAGGAATAAAGCTGTAATAAGTGTACTACATAAGTCACTTTATATAAAAGTGTCTTGTAATTACTTAATTACTATTTCTCTCAGTAAACATAGGCATCCCTGTCAGGACCTCAGAGCGTGTTTGAACTGAGGAATGAAATGAAGTGATCAGGGATTTTGTGAGCATGTGCAGGGTTGACACGTGCTCTTAAAAAGACCATCATGCTCAGCGTGGAGATGCAGTGATGCGTTAACTGTAACAGCTGTCACTTTAGGCGTTCCTGTTTGTCAAACCTGAAATTAGACGTAAAGGTCATCACCAGAGGAATGTCTTGAATCAATGATTTAAATTGCAGCACATTAGGCCTTTAATGTTTTAACACAGCTGGGAGCCATCACATTGGTAGTTTGGTACTGTTAGATATTCTGAAGTGGTACAAACGTGCTTCACCGTGTAGCTCTGTGGCAACCTTTTGACATTTAGGGCATAAAAATTTCAGCAAAAAAAAACTATGATTTTCACCTGATGGGTGGCAAAATGGGCAGAAAAAAATTTGTGATTAATTTACATTGAAGGATGAGCCATATCTAGACAGCAAAATGTCATAAAGACTTGGATTAACCATTCAGATTACCCTAGGAATCACCTAGCAAGTACCCAGAACATTGTAACTACTGCATAACAGTGCACTAGAAACTACCCAGGGCATTTTTTGTGCAGTTTTTGCAGTCAAAAACAACTAATATTTTCTTGAGAGTGTGAAAATCTAGTATGAACTTGGAGTGCTTGTGCATTATTAACTTGTGTACATGTTTATGTTACAGGAGGCGTTTTTTGGGAAAGAACTTCTGGGTAAAAGCAAGCAGACCAAGCCAGCTCTGAAAACAGGGCTTGTGGAGGAAGAAGCCAGTCATGCAGACAGTAAATCACAGAGCAGCAGCTTCCTTGAACCTTTATCTGACCCACTTCTGAGTACCACTTCCACTCCAGTCTCGTCTAAAGCAGGACCACTGCGTATGTTCAGCTGTACCTACACACACATTTTCCAAATACACACACAGAGTACTGCCCAGAGAAAATAGACATTCCTACCCCCAATGTGATTTGCCTTTGTTTAGAGATGAAATAGTTTTTTCTGCTCTGACCAGTCAGGTCATTTTTCTGCTCTAGACTGCAGTGAATTCTGCAGGGAGATATAGTGCACATTATCACCGTTCCTCCCGCTTTCCCATCTGCACACACTGAATGCATCACACAACCCAACAGTACTGCAGAATCCTACATTGTAACTCCAGTGGTTTGCATTAGAGACCATCTTGGTTCATCTTTTGCCACAGGGACTAAAGAAGATGAACCATACAAATGAACTTTTTTGCCCCCATGTGCTCATTTTGTGTCTTCTTCAGCCCTCATTTGCATACTCTTATAGGCTGAAGAGCTTGTTCAGACGCCTCATTCTTCACCATTTCTTCTTATCCTCAGTTCTGTCAACCCTCATTTACACTCAGCCCAGCAGACCTCTGCTCGTAGCCAACCTAACATGTTTTTAAAACCCAATTTGCTAGCACTTTTCTGAATTCCCTGTCGGAGCTCTCTGGGAGGATAGGAAGCTGGCAGTCACAGTGCAGTGTTTAGAAGGCCTGTGCGTATTCGTTTGGAGCGCAATCACAAAGCTATTTGAAGGCTTTCAGGGCCGCTTGTTTGTCCTTAGAGATTTTCATCCCCCATAGAGTGAAGCTTCTTTTTCTGCTCTGCAGATTCCTGTGTTTAACCCTTTCATGCAGGTTTAGTCTTGAAACAAGTGTTTGATTTGGGAATCGTATTATACATGCATCTTTATGCAATTAATGCTAATGAAATTATAAAGAATAGTTCAGTTAAATTAGGGGTGGGTGGTATGACTAAAATCTTATACCACTTTCAGGATATAACAAAATTTTGAAGGCGTGGAGCAGGAGGTGCAAATGTCATTGAAAAATTATTTTTTGAAAGGACATGTCACCCTTAATGTTTAAGGTGGATACAGCAACGTGAGCAATTTTATATTACACTAACAGTATGGCTCTGTTCCAAAACTGAGAATGTTTTGAGCTTCTCATGACAGTGTATAATTTTGTTCATGATATTGTGTTTTTTAAAATCCAAACCGTGTCCAAGTGACAGAAGTTGCACCCCTATTATCAAGAAGATTGTCCGGTTGACACAGTGCAGTATATGTCTTACCGCCCAGCCCTTGGTAACATTTAATGAAGAGCACTTGGTGATTAGTATGGATACTCGTGCTCAGAAACGCTTGTCTTCTTGATCTCTAGCCAATGTGGAGGATCCCTTAGCCGAGCTGGTTCTACATTCAGATGATGATCTCGCACTGAGGAGGAATGCTCTGTCTGTTTGGAGGTTGTGCATAGACCTTAGTCAACCCCAGGCCCACCAGGCTGCAATCAGAGTAAGACTTTAGTCCCAAAGATTCTGTCAATAGAGATAAGTAATCCCCTCTACTCTTCATTTTTGACAGTCATCGCCTGAACCATCTCAGCAAAGGCCCACACCACTGCCAATTGTGGATTACAAAATGCTGACCATATCTTTCTTTCACATTTTTCACACTTGCATTGCGTCTGTATCTTACAGAGTTTGCATGTGTTATCCTTTATTGTTGTAATGGGCATCCTCCTCCTTTTTTCTAATCATTTTTTCGTGCATCTGCTTTATAAATTATTGTTATCTAGCGTTTGAGCTGAGGGCATATGCTCTGTAGGTCTTGAGTTATAGCCCCCTTCCAGGAGTAGGAGCCGTTTCCCTCCTCATTCGCGTAGACGCCAGTTGGACACAGACCTAGCTGGCCTGTAGAAGTCAGAGACTGCCCCCCCCCACCCACACACACACACACACACCCGGACCCCTTGTCACCCCAAACAGGACCTCAGACTTTTTGTAGTGCCAGTTCTGCATGATCCCTTTTCTGACAAACACACACACAGTCATCTTTGGCTTTCTGCCTCTTTTTACTAACCACAAACAAACTGCATGTTTTCTTGCACATGAACCTGTTGTGACACTGAGGTGAAAACTAAACTGTCCTTAAATGGATGTTGGGATTGGCCGCAACTGTACCTTAGTTGGAAAATGTGATTGTTTGCAATCTGTGACATTTTACTGAAGTGTGCTTGATATGTGCTGTGTTCTTTTTCTTTTCTCAGGGGTCTAATTGAGTTGATAATAAAAAAAAATTCCTAATTGTCAGCTTTTTAGTTGGCAAGGACACATTCCCTTATCTTTGTGGAATGGCCTTGCAGTGGAAAAACTAGTGGTTTAGAGTTGAAGCAACTGCTTCAGTGTGAAAGCATGTTCCACGAGGTTACCAAAAATTTGTTTTACTCTTGGTTTCCCTTTAACGTATGGTGTATAAACATGCAATCATAGGTTATGCTTTTAAAAAAGTCAGTCAGAATTTTAACATTGACAGCTAACTATTTGTTTCCCCCTTCTTTAAAAAAAATACATAATAATAATAAAAATAATTGCAGTAATTCCCAACAGTACTTTAGAAACATTCCCACAATGAAAGGAGGCTTAAAGGGACTAGAAGTGAACAAAGCTAAAAATTAAAGTTTTAAAGTGTACCTAAGAATGTGAAAACAGACTAGGAGAGAGACATAAGAGTGAACGAAAAAAAAATATGAGAGCAGAATAAGATGAAAGAAATGCAACACAGGGCTTGATAAGGACTTGGCTACCCTTGTCAAAGGTTTAGTGGTCTCTTATTTAAAATACTGAATGTTACAATATTTTACAGATGGATAAACATAGAACATGACAGAAAATGTACAACCCAATTTGTCAAAGTGACAGATAATTATCATTTGTAGCATAACCTCTGTGTGCAATATATATGTAAATATATAAGGGCTTGTTTTTAAGTGCATACCAAGGTGCTTGGTTTATAGAAATGTTTTGATTGGAATACAACTTAAGCTGCATTGACAACATGCTATCATAATATAATTTTGATTTATCCTTCACCTTGTAAAAAAAACTAAAACAAAACAAAATCATGTTTTAAGGTAGTGCAATTACAATGTTAGTCAGTCAAAACAACAAAAATGTTAAAACCTCCACTGTTTATTTCAAAATTATAGCTTGCAAGGCTATACACTTTAAACATTATACATGTTAATATTTGTGTGATTAAAATTGCTCACTAACCTTATAAGTATAAAGTTATAGTTAAATTTTTTGTAAGAAAAAAAAAAGTCATGCTAGTGTTTAAACAAAAATACAAAATGCTTTTAAACCCTGTAACAGACTTGCATTGCACCCATAGACAACTGATGCCACATATTCTGTTGATAGAGCTTAACCTGTTTTAAACCTGGAACAAGAACTTTACATGAAACCAGTGTAATTGTCACTGGAAAGCTCACCTCTGCATTTAGACCAAAGCACAATGGCTGACTCTTTGATTTTGATGACAACATTTACTATTATTAATCATTGCAATTGCTTGCTTTTTCATTGATTAAGCTCTCATCTATTCTAATGGGAAACAATATGCAATGATGAAAGAACATCCATTTTTTAAGAGACTTTTTCACACTCAGTTGAGCAGGCAACACTAATTAGGTTCCTGTTTTTCTTGGAAAATTGAGTTAGTGGAGGGGATGAAAGAGCGAGCAAGGGAGAGAGAGAGAGAAAAAAATGTTTTCCTCATTTTTCCATGACATGAAATAACAGTCCTTTCTCTCTCAGTGTTTTACTTCCTTATCTTAGCAAACACTCAGACACAGGAGAAAATAAATTGCTTATCAACACTGATTTAGGCATTTACAGAATGACAGCTCTGTTTTTCTCTAGATTTTTGCAAAGTTGAGTTTTGTATTCAGTAGAGATAAGAAACTAAGTTTGAGAGTAGCTGTTTATCTTTCCCTTTCTTTCAGCTGGTTTGGACATTGGCATCCTGCCGGACGATCGGTCAGCTCCTCCTCAACCTGGCCCTGCTCGAGGGTCTCAACCACTACAGGAAGAACCACTGGATGTAATATTGAGTCCTGAGCTGGATAAGATGGTTTCCGATGGTAAGAGTCGTGGATTACATTCACTTTGCTATTGGAACTTTTATTATTTTGTTTAAAAATAATAATTATCCTATTTTTGTACTACTTAACACACATCACAGATTAAATGCATTCACTATATGGACAAAAGTATTTGCACACACCTCTTGATTTATTGAATTTAGGTGGTTCAATCAGACCTATTGCCACAGGTGTATAAAATCAAGCCCCTAGCCATGCAGTCTGCATTTACAAACATTTGTGAAAAAAAAGGTTGTTCTGAAGAGCTCAGTGAATTCAAGAATGGTACTGTCATACAATGCCACCTTTGCAGCAAGTTTAAATTTCATCCCAATTAAATGATTAATATTTCTTGTTTATTGTTCCATAGCAAACAAGTGATTTACCTTAGCAGTTTTTCTAACTTGTTAATAATGATTATTGTTTGCAGACTTAAATGTAATAACTAAAAAATAGTTTGGCATTTCGTACGTGAAAAATTGGTGTTTGGTGACACCTTAGTTACTATGCTGTGATATATTTGAATGTCTGAATGTTGAATATTGTTTAATGGCCTAGTTATATTTTCTTTTTTACAGGGGCCATTCTGAATAAGTTCTACAAAATTCCAGGTTTGTTGTTTTCTAAAATGTTTTGACGACATTCGTCAACAGAGCAGATGTTTCTGTTGTAAAAAGTCTTTAGATATGAAAATCCTTCATTCTGTTGATTCCATTTAGAGCTGGAGAGTAAAGATGTGGAAGACTTATTCACCGCAGTGCTCAGTCCAAACGCCAGCCAGCCTCCTCAACTTCCTCATCCACCCAACACTGCCCCCAATGCCTCGGCTACAGCAATGTCTCTTCAGAACCCAGGTATCAAGTTGTCTGCATTATCTCTTCATATTAACAGTCAAGCCAACTACCCAGATGTGATGTTGTTGTGTGCTTTTAACTTGAGTATCACATGTAAAATGTACTGCTCATTTTAAAAGTGCATGTTTCTCCATGGTCTCATTTACAGGAGGTGTTGGTGGAATGTTCCTACGCATGCCTATGATGAATGGCATGATGGGGCCAAACACCCACTTTCCTCCAAACCCCGTGATTACTGGAGCAGGAGTGTCTGGGACATTCTCTTCCATTCACCGCATGCCTTTTCCAGAAAATGTGAGGTGAGTGAATTCATATTCTGAGTAACATAGATTGGTACTGGCATTTCTGTTTATAAAATCTAAATAGTTTCAGTGACACTTAATGGCTTGATATGTTCACTACAGGGAGAAGAAATTCAGCCAGATAGGGGGTGATGTGATTGATCCCTGGGCTTCTCCTGTTCCCGTGCCTGAATCTGTCCCTCCTCCAGAGGTGGAGACTGACACCATGTCCAATGCTCAGAGGAGCACGTTAAAGTGGGAGAAAGAAGAAACTCTTGATGAAATGGCCACTGTGGCTCCTGTTCTTTACACCAATATGAACTTCCCTAACCTTCGAGATGAATTTCCAGGTGAATGTATTATCCTAAAACACTACAAATAGAATTGTCAACTTGAAATGGAGTCAAGTTAGAGACCAACCATCTGACTTTTTTCACAGATTGGGCGACTAGAGTGAAGCAAATTGCAAAGTTATGGAGGAAAGCTAGTTCTCAGGAAAGGGCGCCTTATGTGGTAAGAGACTCTGTTTCAGTCTCAAAAATGCTAACATTGGATGTGTTTATATATATATATATATATAATCCAGTGGGCCGAAAAAAAGTATTTAGTAAGGCACCAGGTTGTTGCAGTCCTCCCACTTAAAAAGATGAGAGCAGGCACTGTAATTTTCATCATAGGTATACCTCAACTATGTGAGACAAAATGAGAAAAAAAATCCAGGAAATCACATTGTAGTATTTTTAAAGAATTAATTGGTAAATTATGGTGGAAAATAAGTATTTGTGGTCAATAACAAAATTTCATCTCAATACTTTGTTATGTACCCTTTTTTGGCAATGACAGAGGTCAAAAGTTTTCTGTAAGTCTTCACAAGGTTTTCACACACTGTTGCTGGTATTCTGGCCCATTCCTCCATGCAGATCTACTCTAGAGCAGCAATGTTTTGGGGCTGTCGCTGGGCAAAATGGATTTTCAACTCCCTCCAAAGATTTTCAATGAGGTTGAGATCTGGAGATATGGATAGGGACACTACCCTGACCTTGAAATGCTTACTACGAAGCCACTCCTTCACGTATTGCGCAGGGCGGTTTAGCCTTAAGAAACGTGTGACTGTTTGGGATCATTGTCATGCTGAAAGACCCAGCCACTTTTCATCTTCAATGCCCTTGCTGATGGTAGGAGGTTTTCACTCAAAATCTCACGGTACATGGCTCCATTCATTCTTTCGTTTACACTGATCAGTCGTCCTGGTCCCTTTGCAGTAAAACAGCCCCAAAGCATGATGTTTCACAGTAGGTATGGTGTTCTTTGGAGGCAACTCAGCATTCTTTCTCCTCCAAAAACAACAAGTTGAGTTTTTACCAAAAAGTCATATTTTGGTTTCATCTGACCATATGCCATTCTCCCAATCCTCTTCTGGATCAACCACCCCCACACAATGTCTTAAGCAAACTTCAGACGCAGATACCTGACATGATACTGCAGACCCCTTAATCAGAGCGCGGCGACACGTCTTGGCATCTGCCGAGGATATTGAAGTCCCTAGGCCGGCGCAGTGTGTTACTGTGTAGCCTTTGTTATCTTGGCGCCAAGAATCGTGAAAAGGATCAGTCATAGTCCCCCCACCACTCCCGTGTGGTTCTTGGATTTTTGCTCACAGTTCTTGTGATAATTTTGTCCCCACGGGGTGAGATCTTGTGTGGATCCCCAGATCGAGGGAGATTATCAGTGTTCTTGTATGTCTTCCATTTTCTAATAGTTGCTCCCACCGTTGATTTCTTCACACCAAGCTGCTTAACTATTGCAGATTCAGTCTTCCCAGCCTGGTGCAGGTCTACAATTTTGTTTCTGGTGTCCTTTGACAGCTCTTTGGTCTTGGCCATGGTGGAGTTTGGAGTGTGACTGTTTGAGGTTGTGGACAGACGTCTTTTATACTGATAACGAGTTCAAACAGATGCCATTAATACAGGTAACGAGTGGAGGACAGAGGAGCCTCTTAAAGAAGTTGTTACAGGTCTGTGAGAGCCAGAAATCTTGCTTGTTTGTAGGTGACCAAATAACTTATTTTACCGAGGAATTTACCAAATAATTCTTTAAAAATTCTACAATGTGATTTTCTGGATTTTTTTTTTCTCTCATAGTTGAGGTATACCTTTGTTGAAAATTACAGGCCTCTCTCATTTTTTTTAAGTGGGAGAACTTGCACAATTGGTGGCTGACTAAATACTTTTTTGCCCCACTGTATATATATATATGAAAGTTTTGACTTTTTGTTTGGCTCTGCTCCACTAGCAAAAGGCAAGAGACAACAGAGCAGCCCTTCGTATAAACAAAGTTCAGTTGTCTAATGACACAATGCAAGGACAGCAACAGCAGCAGCCAGCTGATCTTTTTGATCCCAATGTTCCCATGGACACAGATCTGCTCTTCAAAGACCCGCTCAAGCACAAGGAGTCTGAGCATGAACAAGAGTGGAAGTTCAGACAGGTGATTGACAGCCCAAGGGATATTTCACTGCAAATGCTGGACTGTGAGACTGTTATGCAAAATGTAGTGGCTCAACCTCTGATCACAGCATTCACCTTGATGTTTAAAAAACTAGTTCATCAGCACTATATTATCGTTAATCAGAATTAGATTTTTTTTTATAGCTGTTTGAATTCAGTTGAATCTAAGCCTTTGTTAGAGAATGTGAATTCTAATGGATGTGATCAGCAATTGCTCTAGTTTTGTTAATTTGTCAGGATGAAATGCAGTATGCAAAATCAATCAAATGCAAATATGCCATATGACAAAGCTTTGCATCAAAACAAGTAGAAGTCAGTTCTGCTTTAAAGCATTAAATAGTAAATAAAATAAAAAATTAGCATTTTATTATGCACATGCATGTTAATGGTCATTATAGCATTATTTTCAGTTTTCCAAAGTCTTCTAAATCATTTTACATTCAGCCTTGTCATTGTAAACTTGCAATCTAAGGTTTGCCTAATAAACAGCAGGAAAATGTCCTGAAAATCAAAACCTTAAAATTAACAAATACACATAGCCTTTTTAGATATAACATTCAAGCAGCCATAGTTGTGGGATGTTTTGAAAGGATAATTTCTTAGGATCCCAGGTTGAGGTACAGTTCTGGCATATGTTTTGCCAAGACCCAGTACCAACAAATATGGTGTGTAAGTGTTTGGAAAATAAATAAACTGCCACAAAAAAAAATCAATACTGCAATTTTCGTTTAAGTGCTATGGCTTAATTAACTGGTATCTTGTTTTTTTTGTTCATGGCAGCAAATGAGACAAAAGAGCAAACAACAGGCAAAAATTGAAGCCACGCAAAAGTTAGAACAGGTTAAAAATGAGCAGCAGCAACTTCAGAAACAGCAGCAACAACAATTCAGTGGAGACGCCTCTAAAAGTGGTAATCAGAGTCCAATGGCAACACAGCCCAGCAGTGGAGGTAATGCTTCTCCTTTGCAAACATTAAACCCCAAGGATAGCTTTACAAGGACTCAGATGCCTGGAACGGCAACATCAGTTGCATCAACAGATGATGTATTTCTACGTCCTCAACCACCACCCCCTTCATCCACAGCAATGACCCCTACCCAGGACACGCCGTACCCACAGGGTCCCTCATCTCAGCCTCAGTCTCCTCAAATGTTTTCGTCTGAATCATCTGGATCCCGTCCTTCTTCTCCATGGGATCCGTATGGCAAAATGGTGGGAACCCCCAGGCCACCACCATCTGGTTCAAGCACACCTCGCAGAGGTTCTGTGTCACCAGCCCATGAATCCTTTGGGTCTCCAACATCCGCTAGCACTGACCCATATGCAAAGCCTCCAGACACACCTCGACCATCAGACCTTTTTGTGAAACCTATGTGTCCACCTAGACCAGGACCATTATCTGAGCAACAAGGACGACATTTTATCAGTAATGTCACACCTGGAGACAGTTTTTCCAGACCAGGTCAAAGATCAGAAGCTTACCAGCGCATGGCCCACAGCCGCATGGTTCTTTCTGACCCCTACTCTAGGCCACTTTTAACACCTATTCCGGGGAGTAATGAATCAGGATCTGTGCCAGTGTTCAAAACACCCGTGCCTCCTTCCCAGTTACAACAAGACTCATTCAGTGCAGGGCAGCAAGGCATGAGAAGGGGGTCATCTGACACTTTATCCCAAGTTCAACATTCTGACCCTTATTCACATCAGCCTCTTACACCTCATCCATCAATGGGAGATGGTTTCAGTAATGAGGGCAGAATGATGCGTCCAGGACAAGGCAGTCATTTTGCCCAACCCTTGCCCATGAGCAGACACCCTCAACGAGATCCATATTCACAGGCACCACCTAGACCAGACTACATTCAGCAAATGCCGGATCCATATGCTCAGCCTCCTGGTACTCCTAGACCATATGATCCATATGCCCAGATGCCTGGTACCCCAAGACCACACTCTGATCCATATACATTGCCACCATCCACACCTAGAACTGCAACAATTGATCAGTTTTCTCAGTCACAAACTAACAGTCGCAGGCAATCTCCATCTCATGCTATCGATCCATATGCTCAGATGCCAGGAACTCCAAGGCCTTCTTCTGAAGAAAGATACCCTAAATCACCAAGTAGTCAGAGAACCTCAGATCCATTCTCACAGTCTTCTGGAACTCCTAGGCCAATCAAAAAGGAAGCTTATCATCAACCACTAGGAACACCAAGGCCAGTTCTTACTGACCCATATTCTCAACCCCCTGGAACCCCACATCCAGGAATTGACCCAGAAGCCTTCCCTAAATCAATTCCAAGAGTAAACTTCATGTCCCATCAAACAGATCCACTTAACCATCAAGCACACAGTAGAATGCAGGACCCATTTGCTTGTCCCTGTGTTCTTGATTCTCAAACCCACAAACATCCTGGGATTTCAGATGAAATTCTCTCTCTACAACAGTCAAACCCTAACCAGACACCTATTCATGATTCATTTGAACAAGCTCCTCTAACCCTATGCTCACGAACAGGGGATAGACTGTCACATGATGTTCCAGTAAACACTGGCAACCCATCAGATACACAGAACACAATGCAACCACCACTTGGAGAGACTGAAGAGAAAATTAAACAGGTTTGAAAACAAACGTGTTTTGCCATTAGAGAACATTACCTTTTTCCTTTAATCTCGGTTCTATTTTTAATGACATGCTATTTATTGTATATTGTTATTGCTCTTTTTAGCGCCAAAGACTACGGCAGTTAATCCTCAAACAGCAGCAGCAGAAAAGCGCAATCAGACAGGAAAGGGTACTCCAGGAGGCAACTCCTGTTGCTGCACCTGGGACTCCAAGGCATTGGTCACAGGATGATTCTGGACCTCAGAAATATATTTTTGGTAGACCCCCACCTCCGTATCCAGGTACTGTGAGATCTTCACCAATTCATCCAGGTCAAAGATTTCCTGGAACTTTCCTTGCTGATCAGTGTGGGCACATGCCTGATGAGCCCCAGTGCTCCCGACTACCATTCCCCAGAGATCTAAACAACACTGGCATGAGTCAGCAAGGACAAAAGTAAGTATTTTTCCTTCATCAATTGTACTGTCAAACTAGTAATTAATTTTGTTTAAGTTCTCTTAAAACCTAATTCCTTCCAGATTTGGATATCCTCCTGGAACTCCAAGCCAAGAACATTTCCTCAGGCCCCCTCACCAGATACAAGGTGGACCAATGGTTGACAGTACTCCACCACATATGAGACGACCTGCTGATGCTGTTAGGTCAATAGGCAGTAATCATCAAATGGGCCTACCCCAGCATTTTCCCCCACGTGGCCTTCAATTGCAACAGCATAATATAATGGGTCAATCATTTATTGAACTTTGTCACAGGGCTCCAGAGAAGAGGGTCAGATTACCTTTTGGTCCACCTAATGCTTTGGACCATCCTAATCATTCTCAGAGACCACCTCATGGCTTCATGGGAGGCCAAAATATGGCCTTTACAGGAAACCAAGGTCCCAGAATTATGGATCCGATGTTGGGCCAGTCACAACAAGGGCCAGTCAATCACTTACAGACCTCAGCTACTATGGATAATTTGCATCACCATACAAATACAACTCCACAACAGACCCCTCTGGCAGCACCACTTAGCCATTCGGTTAGAAGTGATTCAGCCGAATCTGCTCTACTTCTTGTCACAACCTCTGGTCCAACAGAGGAAATCCCATTTCCATGTAGCGATGGTGTGGAGAAGCTAGAAACAGATGACTCTGCTGTGAAGGACCTTGATGATGTGGAGGTCAAAGACTTGGTTGATGAAGACCTAGACAACCTGAACCTTGATGCAGATGATGGCAAAGATTTAGACTTGGAAACAAATGATCTACATCTTGATGATCTTCTGGAATCTGGAAAGTTTGATCTTATTGCTTATGCAGATCCTGAGCTTAACCTTGAGGACAAAAAAGATATGTTTAATGAAGAGCTGGAGCTGAGTGATCATATAGAAGATGACCATGGGGATACCTCAGACCTTCAGAAAGCCTTGGCAGAAAAAAGAAATGCCAGATGTGGAGGTATGTCCTCAGCTCAACCTAAACCAGAGGGCATACAGGGTCATAATGATGTCAAACTAGAAAAGAGTATGCCAAAAGAGGTCCAGGATCATTCTCAGTCTGAAACGATAAAAACTGAGGGCCAAGGACTTGGAACCTCAGGTGAAGAGCATCGGCGTATGAGTAGTAGAAGTGGTCAAGATGATGGTCTTTTTGAGGAATCTTGCGAAGATGTGCATACTGGATCTGTTCCAGTGCTGTCAAGTTTGTTGATCAAGGAAAAACTAGAGGACACTAGGAGCGAATCCATAATTTCCCCTATCCCAGGTGACCCAAATGCCCAGACTAATCTTGGCTCAAACATGAGTATGGTGATGCTGCAAGGACAACCCCAAGAACAAAGGATAAACCCTGGAGTACCAATGGGGCACAGGATAGATAAATCTCTAACCCAAGGGGCACTTTTAGGTAACACAAATTTGATGCAGTCTGGTAACCAGCAGGTAGCACTTCAAGGCTTTGGACCTTCACAAGGACAACAAGTTGATCTAAACCTGCATGTGGTTGGTGGCCAGCAGCCTGTTCCCCATCCTGTAAATCACCAAACTCAACAAGGCATGTTCAGTCCTGGGGCTACAGGGCAACAAGGGTCTCAAGCACAACAGAGTCAACAGAACAGGTCTCTTCTGTTAGATGAGCAGCCCCTTCTTCTTCAAGATTTGCTGGATCAAGAGAGGCAGGAGCAACAACAGCAAAGGCAGATGCAGGCTATGATTAGACAACGGTCAAGTGACCCTTTTTTCCCTAACATTGGTAAGCCTAAGCTCAACTTTGACTAATTGATAAATGATTTTGTTGTACCTCTACATTGTCAATAAAGTAGTTAAACCCTGACTTGATTCTATACTGTGAGCAGCTCCAAATTTACAATTTTGTTTGTACTGTTACTGAATATAGTTTTTGTACAATATTTTAATATTCAATTTTTTGCTTATTTTAAATATTTAGAATTTAGGTTTACATGTATGTGTTTTTAAGCTTCAGAACCTCAAATACTTTAAATGTGAATAGAAAAAAAATACTGAAATTAAATTTGAATATAACTGTGATGTACTAATCGTAATCATGCAATTTCTGTGGTGATTTTTTATTACTTTGTAGACTTTGATGCAATTACTGATCCTATCATGAAGGCAAAGATGGTGGCTCTGAAGGGAATCAACAAAGTGATGGTACAGAACAGTATGGGTATGACACCCATTGTTATGAACAGGTAAACACTTTACTATGTAAACTGGCTCCTCTGAGCAGTTACCACAGTAATGCAAAAAGTTATTTATTTACCTGACTGGCCTAATTCTTTACTTACATGGCCACATGCGATTTTCAGTGGTTCATTTCTTTGTGTTGAGTACTCTCCATGCTTTCTTTTGTGGTAGAATGCAACAGATTCCAGGATCGCATGGCCCAGATACAGCTGGTTTTTCGCAACATTTTTTTGGACCGGTATGTCCACAGGTTTATTTTGTCTTATTACCTTATCTCATCAGCATTAAACCTGTTGTAATGGCATATACAACAATTTCCTTTTAGGATGGAAAATTGCCACCACAGATTGCGAGACCCAATCCCCCTAACTTTGGACCAGGATTTGTCAGTAGTTTTATTAATATTATTGCATTAATAATTATTATTATTATTATTAGTAAATTGTTTCAGCATTTACCAATGAGTTGTTTATCAGTAGTGTATTTGTCCATTGGATCATTGTAAAAGTGAATCAATTGAGGCTGGACATCCCATAAATCTCACATCTTTTTATTTTCCAGATGATTCTCAGAGAAAACAATATGAGGAGTGGCTTCAGGAAACTCAACAGCTTCTTCAAATGCAACAGAAGTTTTTAGAGGACCAGATTGGGACCCACAGAAAATCTAAAAAGGCCCTCTCTGCAAAACAGCGCACTGCGAAAAAAGCTGGACGGGAGTTCCCAGAGGAAGATGCAGAACAGCTGAAACATGTGACTGAACGGCAAAGTGTGGTTCAAAAGCAATTAGAACAGGTAATATAGTTATTTAAAGAAGAATAACTATTAAAATCATCCACCCAAATAGTTTAAACCATGTTTAAAAATGTAGTTAATCTTTAATTTTAAAGTGACTTTAATTTCTCTACTTGCCATTTTTTTTATCAACTTGTCAATCAAGTTGGGAGTGGTTCACTTCGGGGCAACCAGTCAAATTTTGATTTTATTTTAAGAGCTACCCCCTTGCACACATGCCACTCAAAGTAGATAAACTGTCAATAAGACAAACTGTCACTGCACAGTAAAAATAATATGCCTTTATTAAAGCAGGAACTTTTTATTTAGAGGGCTGCATTGGGATTGGATCCCGCAGGGATTACATTACTTGCCCACCGCCCCCACTGTTGTTTTGAATTATTTTTTTTATATAGAAATAGAAATCATTTACTTCAGCTGGAAAACGTGTTACACTAAACTAAAAGCATCTGCTCTGTTCCACACAGCCAGGGTTGCCAGGTCTGCATGACAAAACTAGCTCATGCCAGTCAAAAATAGCCCAAAGTAGTGCAATGACCATATCCCAAATATCAAAATTTAAAATGTCATTTCTGTACCTAAAATGCATATTTTACCATCACTGTTATGTACATTGATCATAAACACAGCTCAAAGGCTTCCTACTAGTGGCCCTTCTTCACAAAACTTAACATCTAGCACAGTTTTATTTTACATAGAATGCAAAATGTTTCAATGAAAGCATTTCAGTCAAATGTAATTTATGCAATATTTCAAACCTTTAACCCACGGGTGGAAAAAAATCAACCCATGGCAAAAGTTTAAAAGTAGCCCAATTTTGTGAAAAAAAAAAACAAGGACTCGACAACCCTGCATCCAAAACGTGCTGTCAGATTTGACTGATCACGGGTCGAGAGTAAGGAGAGATGACTGACAAGACCATGCTGGAAGATTTGCTGCTCAACAGATCCTGTGTTCATTGACAAATATCTTATCATGTAAGATCTGCTCCCTTTACACAGAGTATGTGTGGTTGTGAAATCGAAAGTGAATAGCGAGCGCTCATTTAAAAGCAATTTAAATACACCACATATTGATAGCAGCGGCTCCCTGATGATTTTTGTCAATGGCGTGGAAAGTAAGTGCATCTAGGGCCTCAGTTCCTGATTTATGCTCTGACATTAACACTAACAACCTGGTATTTGGTCAGCATTTTTCAGAATAATATAAACTGCATTATATATGTTGTTCACATTAGGGATGTAACGATTCACTCAACTCACGATTCGATTCGATTCACGATATTGATTTCATGATACAATTTTCTTCCTTTTTTTTAACAAAATGAGATTTAAAACAAATTATAAATTAAATGTGTCCTTTTATTATTGCTTGGACAAAATGCTGCACGTTTCTTTGTGGAATTTTAGTAATATATTACTATAGCACTTGCATATTATTTCTCTTTTGTTGGTTTTGATTGCTTCTATTGTCCTCATTTGTAAGTCGCTTTGGATAAAAGTGTTTGCTAAATAACATTTAAATATAATGTAAATAACAAAACTAAATTGAAATTTAAAAAAAATCAAATCCTTAAGTAACAAATAAAATAAATGTCTTCATATAAACAAAATAAGGCTTTTTCTGTGCTCTTTCCATTTAAATTTAGAGGCAACCACTGCAATTTTAATCATGATCCAAACAAAGATGCTGCATACATGCAACATGAGCGGTTTTTAATCTAAATTAGATTGTATAATTTCGAAATTTAAAGCTTAAACGGAATGGTTTGACTTCAGTTTTGTGAAACTATACATAAAAAATATCTGCATGAAACCGAAACAGCAGACGAGCTGAATGAGACGCAGATTCACTCTCTGCCTGCAGGTGGCGCTTAAAGCGTTTCCTTGGTTTCTGCTGTCAACAAAGCAGCGCTGCACTTATGAACTTTAATATGCATTATACAGAGGCAAGATGAAAAGAAAAAATACCATCTAAACTTTTCTAAAGACAGTAAGTTCCCCTCAGAGATACATTCATATAAACTCCTACCCCTAATTGAATCGCGATTTGTTTAGCATCTCGACCGATTTGAATCGTCACATATTTGAATACATTTTCAACTGGCTTGCGGTTAATCGTTACATCCCTAGTTCATACATATTTCTCTCTCCATTTCTGTTTAGATACGGAAGCAACAGAAAGAACATGCTGAACTCATTGAGGAATATCGTGTCAAGCAGCAACAACAGCAACAGCGCCTCCAGCCTGGTGTGATAGGTCCAATGAAGGTTATTCCAGGAATGCCAGGACAGGCCCTTGGAATGATGCCTGTTGGACCCCCCATAGGGCAGCCTATGATGGGTTCTGTGTTGCCAATGCAACAACCCCACTTTGGTAAGCCTACTCGCATGCCCAGTGTGCCAGGTTGGCATCCAAGTGCTGCTGGACCAATGGGTGGACCCAGGATGCCACCTCACCTACCCCCTCAAATGCCGCTGCCTAACCTCACTCAGCCTCTTCAGGCACAGCCACCTCCCTCTATGGTTCCAGGTGGTAAACCTGAGCAGCCTGGCCCTGTAGGTGGAAGTAATGGTGGAGGATCCAGCAGTAGTGCCCCTCATGTAAAGTTTGATGATAATAATCCATTTAGTGAAGGCTTCCAGGAGCGGGAGCGCCGAGAGCGCCTTCAAGAGCAGCAGGAAAAACAGCGGGTGCAGCTCATGCAGGAAGTGGAAAGACAAAGGGCTTTGCAGAGGCTAGAACTGGAGCAGCAGGGCGTGGGGCTTGGCCCTGACAGCAGTGGGGGTGGTCTTGCCCAGATGCCCATCTATAATTCTGACCTATCACAGGAATTCATGCAGACACCCAGGCCTCAACAGCAACAGCAGCAAATGGGCCCAGTGTTCCCTCAAAAAGGAAATATGCCATTAGACTTTGTAGGTCCAGGTCCAGCCTTTTTGCAAGGTGGCGAGCACAGACCTATGCCTGTGAATGGCTCCTTTGGCCCAGATATGGGTCCTAATTTTCAAGCTAAGAACCCCATGATGCATGGTTTCTCCCCAGGTCAGCCACGTGCACCTGGGTTTGGAGGGCATGGAATGCCACCCCACAGTGGAGGTGAAGGTTCCTCATTTGGTATGGATTCCACAACCCCTTTACCTCCCAATTTCCCTGGGTCAGGGCAGTCCCTCATCCAACTCTACTCCAACATCATCCCTGAGGAGAAGGGCAAAAAGAAAAGAAGTCGAAAGAAGAAGCTGGATGATGATGCAGATTCGGTCAAAACTCCTTCCACACCACATTCTGAAATAACTGCCCCACGTACGCCATGTGTATCAGACACCTCTTCAACCCCTACACGTAGTGTTGCCATCATGGGAGACCAGGACACTTCAGAGTTTTCCAACCCCGTAAGTTATATGACTGCCCAGCCACCATCCTCGGAGCTGGAGAACCCAATCCATGGAGGTACTCCACTTGGGCGAGTCCTCCTCCATGATATCAAGCTGGAAAAGCTAGAAGCCAGTGTGTGCCAGAAGGCTGAGGGAGAGGCAGTGACTTGCGCAGGAGGAACTGGAATAGTAAAGATGGAAGAGGGCAATGAGATAATCTCCCCCAGCCCACCATCCCAGAATCCAGCTCAGAGCACCAAAGTGGACACTGGAAATGAGTTACTCAAACACCTTCTAAAGAACAAGAGCACGCCTCCCACTTCCTCAACACCTCTCATACATCAGATGTCAAATGACAGTATACGATCAGAGGATGAGGGGCTAACAGACAGCAAAGGCTCTTTAAGACTGGACAGCACAGATTCTTCGGTAAGAGCTTTATGGTTACCTCGCTACACAGCTGGTTAAAAATGTGAAACTAAAAATCATAATCATGAACATGTAAACACTTTTGTAAATGTAGATAGATGAGATGACATTATTGAATTTTTGTTTTGTGATGTTTAAATATGTTAAAGATCTTTACACATCCATTTATAATTCAGTAATTAATTTGCCCTTTTTCCAAAATGTTTAGTGAAATGAAATTACAGATTGAATAATCTGGCCATCTTTTCACATTTAATACTTTATTGGTTGGTTGGTAATGTGGGATGTCAATAAAGTAGCTTTTTGCAAAGTACAGAATTGTGAAATTGTGAAGTGAGGTTTGATTGTTTATTAGCTAGCCTTGGACTCTCTGGTCTTCTTGGAGCTGAAAGAGTTGTTTATTGTCTATAGAGTGGCTTAAATAGCCATTTGACAGGCAATCCAGATTTGGAGCCTTCTGTGCCAGAGCAATGCAAAAAAAAACAACGCAACAAGCGGGCACCAAAGAATGGGGCTGAGAAACCGCTGTCACGCTGGAAGAAGAGGAAGAAGGATGATAAAGAGAGACAAGCAGTGTACACCAACACAGACGCACTGATGACTCAGCTCAAGCAGGTAAATACCTACTACTATACCCAGAATCTATCTCAAGATCTACTTATCGTTAAGCTGGACTGAGTGATTACAGTTTTTTTTAGGAGTATGCATATTGTCAAGTCAAGTGACCTTTATTTATATAGCGCTTTTAACAATGCAGATTGTGTCAAAGCAACTTTACAGCATTAAATAGGAAAATAGTGTCAATAATGCAAAATGACATTAGTAAACACTAAATTTTCAGTTAAAGGCAGTTCATCATTGAATTCAGTGATGTCATCATCCAGCTCAGTTCAGTTTAAATAGTATCTGTGAAATCAAGTCGACGATATCGCTGGAAATTAAGTGTCCCCAACTAAGCAAGCCAGAGGCGACAGCGGCAAGGAACCAAAAACTCCATCGGTGACAGAAATGGAGGAAAAAAAAACCTTGGGAGAAACCAGGCTCAGTCGGGGGGCCAGTTCTCCTCTGACCAGACGAAAACCAGCAGTTCAATTCCAGGCTGCAGCAAAGTCACATTGTGCAGAGGACTCGACTGGTTCCTGTGGTCTTGTCCCGATGGCCATCTAGGAGACGAGGTCTTCACTGGGGATCTGTCTCTGGGGCTCATCTAGTTGTCCTGGTCTCCGCTGACATTCAGGGCTGTCGAGATCATCTCTAGGTGCTAATCCACCATCTGGGCTGGATACGTACTGGATCCAGGTGACTGCAGTGACCATCTGATCTGGATACAGACTGGATCTGTGGCTACGGTGACCTCGGAATAAGAAAGAAACAAACTAATATTAGCGTAGATGCCATTCTTCTAACGATGTAGCAAGTACATCGGGTGTTATAAGAAGTGTTCCCAGTTTTGGTTGTCCTAATTAATGCAGCCTAAAAATCCTTTAACGGATTTGAATATTAGAAATGTGTTAGCTATGTGTAAGCCAAGTTAAAGAGATGGGTCTTTAATCTAGATTTAAACTGACAGAGTGTGTCTGCCTCCCGAACAATGTTAGGTAGATTATTCCAGAATTTGGGCGCTAAATAGGAAAAGGATCTGCCGCCCGCAGTTGATTTTGATTTTCTAGGTATTATCAAATTGCCAGAGTTTTTAGAACGCAGCGGATGCGGAGGACTATAATGCAATAAGAGCTCGTTCAAATACTGAGGTGCTAAACCAACAAAAAAAATAGTGAGATGCTGGCATTAGATGTGGACATCATCGTTTGCATGTTGTTGTTTCGCTCAAATCATGTGTCCTCCATTCTCATCCTTACAGCAACTGTCTATGCTGCCCCTGATGGAGCCTTTGATTGGGGTAAACTTTGCACATTTTCACCCATATGGCAGTGGGCAGTTGAATGGAGAGAACAGGCTCTCAGGAACTTTTGGAAGTGCATCACTGAATGGCGTATCTGATTACTACACGCAACTCATCTATAAGGTTTGGCCTTTACAGTCTTCACTTCCTTTTCTATACTTTGTAGACATGGTGAATTTGCAGATTTGTTTTTTATTTAAGTTTTTTTTTTTTTGCCTGTTTGGTCTTGTAGCAGAACAATCTTAGCAATCCTCCAACACCTCCCGCCTCACTGCCCCCCACACCACCACCTGTAGCCAAGCAGAAGTTGTTGAATGGTTTTGCCACTGCAGAAGAACTGACCAGGAAGGCAGAAGATTTGGGTAAGCATGAGGGTGTTGGTGTATTCTTAATGGCAATGTCATTCATGTATTTTCATTAGGGATGCACCAATACCACTTTTTCCAGTACTCGCCCGATACCGATACTTTTATTTTTGGTACTTGCCGAAACCGAGTACCGATACCAATATGTTATTGCATTTGTAAATTGTTTAAATATTGGGTACAGAACCAAAAGAGTATGTATAATGTTGGTTAACTTCATTTATCAAATAGATAGTCAAACCAACCTTTATTCAGACACCTTCAACATTTCCCACATTATCACAGTTTATTCGCTATAGTTTAGAAAATGGTAATAAAATATAACAAGAACTCTTTAAGAATATAAGCGTTAAACTGAGTCAGAACAAATTCAGCTTGATAATGTTAAAATATAAATAAAGGTGACTTAGATAACTTTGATAGAAAGGTATGTAGCCTAATGGATTACAATCAACCAAAAATTAGATAGCTATGACAACTATCAATACTTAGTTGGGCAACCCTCAGCCTTAATGACAGCCTGTAGTCTCCAGGGCATGCTGCCAACCAGCTTCATGCAAACCTCAACTTCGGACTCGACTCAGTCTGAATCATTTTTGGTCCCAAATTTGTTTCAGTTTTACTGGTAGTCCACTGTATGAAGAAATTTTGGGTATGATTTGTCAGTTTACTTTATTTTGCTATCCTCACTTACATAAATGAACTATAGTGTCCTGCACCCACTAGTAAAAAAATATAAAATTATATCTGGTCTCTGAATAATTTTTGTTTGACTGTATATCCTTCTGTTATTTTCACATTTAATTATGCCCATTAAAATGTATTTTAAAAGTTTTTGTTACTTTCACTGTTAATATTTTTTTTGCTCTATGGTGCATCATCTTTAATTTAACAGCATTAGAGCTTCTCCATTGCAGCGGCTCAGTACTGTAAACACGCACTTTGCTGTAATAATGTAGGGAACCACTCGTTATAAATCTCCTAACTGTGATATTTTCAGAAATAGAAGTCGCGTTTTTTTTTGTCTGAACCGTGCTGTGATTTATTTTCCAAAGCCACTATATAATGTAAGAAACACTCAAGCAAGCAAAACACGCGCAACGTGCAGGATGCTAGATAATTCGACAGAAAGTCGTGGTATGCCTAGAGTTAAAAATAAATGCCCGTTATTAGTGAATGCCCTATAAAATGGTCTTATTTTACGGATAGTTTAATCCAAATGTGCGTGGCTAAGTGGTGAACATCAAAGATACCACAACAGAATTGCATGTGCGCGCGCTCTCTCTCCTCTCTCTATCTCTTATCCGCTCTCTCTCCTCTCTCTCTCCTACCGATAAGTAACTTGTGCATTGTTTTACTTACTTGTATTTGACATATCTGACCGAACTACAAACTTTCCAGTGAAGGTTCTGTGAGAAAGGTATATTCACTCGACCAGCCCGCGCATCTGCGCCATTGCGCGCTCAATCCACTGAGCGTGCTTTGCTTATCAGCTTGTGCACATCAGCTATACAGCGGTGAATATAAAATGTTTAACATTACATTAATTACACACACATACTTCATAGACATCCTTAATCTCTAAAAACTCCATTCTGCTCTCTGCCCGTGTCGGTGTTTCATGATCTGAAGATGGAACTAACTAGAGGTAGACAATAGGGATTTTGCCGATACCGATACGCTACAGGTTGAACCAAACTGGCCCCCCCGATATCGATTATTAACCGATTAGTTTTAAAATTGGATACTGACACAAAAACTAAAATAGTGCTGTTTGTTTATCAAAAACAGTAACTGACACCATACAGTGTGTGTAGTAATAAAAAAATAAATAATAATAGTAATAGTAAATGTTGAAATTAACACACTCTAACAAGGAACAATACTTACACAGCTTTCATTAATCCTAATGCTACAAATGGACTCTTATTTTAAAGTGTTACCATTTAATTTCAACTGTCATGCTTAAAGATGCAGTGGTTCTCAACCAGCGGCCCGTCACAAATTCAAATACGGCCCACCATGCTGAACACAATTTAAAAAAATAACTTTCAGTTATACAATTAATTTGAGTTTTTACATTAATTAAAAAATGTACTAAACAAATATAATCTATAATGTTTTTATGTAAAATAATTTTATTTTTCGTATATTATTTTCAGACATGAGCAGACCTGTACTCACGTAATTAATGTTAGGCATTTAACGAACACTTACAAGCGCACACTTTAGCAGAATTCAATTCAAATAGTCATCAGCAACCATTAGTTCGGTTTATTTATTTCAATGAATGTAATCGATTAGATATCATAATATTTAGGCTATAATAGGCTATTATAAATCTGGTTGGTTTGTATTGGTGACATAATATGTAAATGATATGCGTGCGGCATGCGAGACTTGCACTTGAAAACTATATGCGGCCCAGTGGAAAAAAAGGTTGAGAACCACTGGGCTATAGCATTAAAATTATATACATATGGATATTGTATGTATACTCTCACACTTTAACTGCTTCTATTCTTGAACACTTGATGATTATCTAATCAAAATAAAAGCGAAGCGCTGAGTCTAGGAGAACTCACCGGTATCACACACACCCCAGACGCGTCGCGTTCAACTCGAGCAGCAGTCTAAAACAGTTTATTTAAATCACCAAACAGACACAAGTTTACTTCAAGAATGAACAATTTGGCATGGATGATGAGTTTGAAGTTCGGTGTTTTAAAAACGGAGCAAACGGAAAGAGAAAGTGATGACCTATATTATAGCTCTATAAATGACTTTATTAGAGCCATAGAAAGACTATGTTTTGCTGAAAATGTACAATACACAATTCATCGGCAAAACCGATACATCGGTCAACTATACACTTTAGCACATGTGTTGTATCGGCTTAGTTTAGTATCGGGGCATTTAAGAGTCAGAAGTACGAGTCAGGAGATAGTTATACAGTATCGTATCGGTGCCATCCCTAATTCTTCATGTGTTTATTACGCACAGAAAACACAACTGCAGTTGACCTCGTTGCTGTACAAATAGAAGTGTTAAAAACAATTTAAATGGGGTCATAGACTGCGGATTCAAATTTTTCCTTTCTCTGTGGAGTGTTACAAGCTGTTCGTGATTAGATAAGATCCCTGAAGTTGCAAAGTCTAAAGTTTCAAAACCAAAGAGATATTCTTTATAAAGTTCAGAGTTAACCAAAAAAACGCCTACCTAAAATGGCGGTCTAAACACGTACAACATTACCACATCACGATCTGGGAAGATTTGCATAACGCCTCCAAATTGTTCACGCAAAGAAAGAAGGCATAAAATTTTGTCTCACTGTAGTTTTGTTGACGCTGCAACCATGTCGTGAAGACGCTGTGTGCTTCGTTGTGGAAGCGCGATAACGTACTTTGTTTGGTCTTTCAAAAGAGGACGATATCCGCTTCGTCTTGTCTGGAGCTGATCTGTGCTGGTCGCTGTGGGAATACATCAACTTTCAACGTGGACAAAGCGGAGTCCAGCCCAGGGTCATCACAATCCGCCGGCAGCGCCGAAGCCGGCGGCTCCCCCATGATGGGCTCCGCTGTTGTTTGCGTTGCCTCTGATGATTCAAACGCGAGTTTTGGGAAGTAGAGTAGCACTTGTTGTTTGTCATTTCTCCGATTACAAATGCAGACATGTTTTATGTTTACGCGGCGCGATGCAATGCTTAAAAAGACAGTATAAGTCTTTATAATTAGTAATTATGTCCCCACTGGATGCATCAAATGCCTTGTTTATAATGGGTTTTCATGTTTTTTTTTTCTCGTCGCTCCGGCCGGACACGGCAGTATGTGTACATCAACAGTATGGTGAGGGGCGTAAAATTTCCGTCACACACTTGAGGTATTCGGCCAATCACAACGCTCTGGATAGCTGGCCAATCAGAGCATACCTCTCTTTTTTTTAGAACGATGAGCTTTGTAAAAAATCGACGCATTTCAAAAGGCGGGGCATAGAGGAGAAACAATAAAACACATTATTTTCCACATACAGTACATTATTGTTTCTCCTCTATGCCCCGCCTTTTTGAAATGCGTCGATTTTTACAAAGCTCATCGGTCTGAAAAGCGCGCTGTGCTCTGATTGGCCAGCTATCCCCTTTATGGAACGCATATTAAACACATTTCATTACACCAAATACACAAAATAATGTTCATTTTAGCAGCATCATATGACCCCTTTAACATACAAAGTTAAAAAGCCAAGGTAAGAAAATAGGATTTCAACTTAGTTTTAAACTCATAGACAGACTTTGAAGCTTTCACAGATGAAGGCAGGTTATTCCATAGCCTCGGTCCAACTATTGCAAATGCACGATCACCTCTTGTCTTTAACCGTGATCTAGGCTGAGCCAAGGAGAGGTTTATTGTCGATCTCAGACATCTTGTTGGCTTATTTTCTTTTAATAAGTCAGATAGGTAAAAGGGTGCTAGGTCATTTAAGGATTTAAAAACAAATACCAATATCTTAAAATCAATTTTATAACACACTGGTAACCAATTTAGTGTCTTTAAAATCGGAGTAATATGCTCTCGTTTGCGAGTCCCCATTTGAAATGTCAGTTTCAATCTCATTGTTTTATAACAGATTTAGACAGAATAGACAATAAACTGGCTTTCAAAATGACCAGGTAACCATAGGGAGGCCAATTTTTTTAAGGTTAAGCACATCCTTTCACTGAAAAAATAATAATAATAAATGTAGACCCATGCACGCACACATTAGGGAACAACACTGAAAAACTCAAATAGTTTAACGAGCATACCAAACCTTCATACAAAATCTTGAGTTAGACTTTACCTGTAAAATTCCTATTATAGTTCATCATAGACAAGAAAATATGTTTCAAATCACAGATGTAATATGGCATTATAGTGTAGGTATTTTTCTTAAATATTATAATTATACATTAGCTATTTTAAAAATGCCTTTTTGGTGATCAGTAATTATTTGTGATTATGTCTCAGTTTCTAAAAGCTTGGGTCAGAAGCAGCACACTACTCCATTCAAAGCTGAAGATGACCTGCTGGGACACACCATCACTCATGGCCCAAAGACTGTTGATGTTCCTGCTTCACTTCCCACTCCACCCCATAACAACCAGGAGGAACTTCGGTAGGTTTTCAGGACTTTTTACACATTGTTTTGTCTCATGTAGCCAAACGTTTGGCCATTAACAAAGCCATATAGATTTTTTTCTGTCCTAGAGCCCCCACTTACTTTTTAAATAAGCATTTGTCCTCAAGTGCATCTAGTTGCAATATGCATGAGATCACTTTCTGACCCTGAGACTACCCATTGTTGACCATAAAGTCTTGGTTTAGGTTAGTATGTATATAATGGTTCTATCCCTGTGTGTGTTTAATAGGGGTCAGGAGCATTGTGTCAACAGGGACACTCCAGACAGTTATGTCCCATCATCCTCTCCTGAGAGTGTGGTTGGCATGGAGATCAGCCGTTATCCAGATCTCTCTAGAGTTAAAGAGGAACCGCCATCCCCTGCTGTCTCTCCAGTCATACCCATACTTTGCAGTGCCAGTGGTAAAGGTAATCTGAAGAGACTAATAAGAAAGACTAGTATAAACCTAGTAAGTTACCTGCTGAGATAGCATATTAAGACATTGTGTGTGTGCACTTGATGCGAAAGCTGTTTTAGAGTAATGACAGGTTAGACAAAAATAAAAGATAATGAGGTGACAGTGACACTAATATAATGTGCTGGCATCTGTCTTCTGTATCCACACATAGAAGGTAGACATAATAGAGTGTAACAGTGCCCGCACCCTTTTCAGTGACACTGGTTTGGAAGTATTTTTCCGATAGGGATATTTAAACGTCTTTGTTAAAGCGTTGTAAGCCATGAACCAAGCCGACCAGCAAAGGAGAATCACAACATTACAAAAAATTTTAAGCAAAAAATCAGACAAAGATATAAGACTGTGTACTTGCTACAGTTCCATTTGAAGCTGTGTGAATGACAATACTTAAATTAAAAATGATGGATAAATATAAGTTGTTGGTCGGATCTACAGAAACAATATTAAAGTTAATTGCAAAACATGCATATATAATTTTAAGTAGTTTGAGAGCGTAGGAAGACTGACTTGATTATGTCATTTATGGTGCTTCATGGGAATGGGCAGAGCTAAATATCTCTCTTGGTGCCCTTTGCTCATGGTGATTGGTGGAATGTCCTGTACAGCAACACGGGTAATGTAGATTTTCTCCATGAATTCTGCTATTAAACAAAAATAAGTTGAAGTAATGCAAACAGATGGGTTCAACAATAAATATGTACAATCAATTAACAACCTTGAAGCTCACAACAGGTATGTCTTTAAAAGTTTTATCAGCAAAATATATTTCCCTGTGGAGAAAATGAATAAGAGTTTTTACTTCCAGAACCTGATTGTTGCACTCTATGGTGCTTCATCCTAAAAGCCGGGACACACCAAGCCGACTTCAAAGAGCTAGCGGCAATGAAAGCAGACGGTGTTGTCACCTCGCGTTGACAGAGTCGGACCAAAAAGCTGCACGTGAACACACCGCACAGACAACAGCTGACTGCAAACTAAACACGTGCGTTCTGCGCCTGCGTGAGAGGAATTAGATGTCTATATCAGTAGCTATCGATAGTAAATATTCGTCATTCAAACGGAGAAACCAAAACAAAGATATACGAGATAAACGCAGATATACAAAACATAAACAAAGCAGCACTTGCTTACCATTTTGAATATCAGTAACATTGATAACTTTCATAATTTTAAGCGGCTCATGTTATGAAAACATTCGCATATTGGAATGCTTGCATGTCACATCAAAAGACAACCTTCTGTCTGTGCCGCCTTCATTTACTTGCCCATTTTCATCACTTTTGCTTTAAAGGGTTTGTTCCACCATTTTGGAGAGTACCCCTGAACGTAATCAGCATAATCAGCGTTGTTTAAGTGTAGTAGATAGCGCGCGCATGCTGAACGTAAACAATGCTGATTACGTTTATTACGTTCTGAGGTGCTCTCCAAAATAGCGAAGATGGTAAATCGGGGAGAAGAATTGTTGAATAAGTTGTTATTATTGTTTTCTTTGCGCACAAAAAGTATTCTTGTAGCTTCATAAAATTATGGTTGAACCCCTGATGTCACATGGACTATTTTACTGATGTCCTTGCTATGTTTCTGTGTGTATGATCGCTGCGTAATTCCTTGCTGTCTATGGAGGGTCAAAGAGCTCTCAGATTTCATAAAAAATATCTTAATTTGTGTTCTGAAGATGAACAAAGGTACGGATTTGGAACGACATGAGTAATTAATGACAGAATTAAAATTACTCCTGCACGGACTAGTTCGCTAAACTGAACATCCAATCAGAGTTCTCTCTCTCACCGATGGTCCCGACGGCCCTGACACGATTCAAGATGTTGAATCAGGCAAACTACTACTGACGGGAGCCCGACAAGAGCCAACGAGTGGAACACACGAAAAACGAACTAGCCCGATAGACACTCACCAACGGCCCAATGTTAGCCGATGGCCGACCGTCGGCTTGGTGTGTCCCGGGCTTAAGACACCTGGATCACAACCATGCTAATCTTTTGTACAACAGCATAATTGCTTGTGTAATATTGTGTAAATATTCAGTGCAGTAAAATACTGTTTTTAAAAGTTAAATATAATTTAATATTGGTATGTGCAACATGTTGTTTTGCCTGTAGGTTCTGAAGCCAGGCAGTGGGAAGTCAAGACAGAGCCTCCAAGCAGTTTCTTTGCATCGCAATTTGAACGGCTCTCTACATGCTCACAAACTGACCTGGTATCAGTATCTGTTACCCTGAACCCAGTGGCAGCACAAGTTAGTGTCTGCAATTAAATTGTCCTTTCTATAGCAGTAATGACTTGTTCAAAGCAAAAATTATTTCATCTCACCTCTGACCATATGTCTGCTTATGCCTCAGAACATTCAAGGAGTTGTGTCAGCACTGGCGAACATGCTTTGTGTGTCCATCCACGGGAACTTTGAGGTGATTTGCTCTCCAGGCCCAGAGCACCACAGCTCAATAGACATGTTGAGTGGACTTAAGGTACCCCCTCAAACTGCCCTGTTCCAACAACAACCTGGTATGAGGTTCCACAGACCACCAGGTGCCCCACTATCACACCAGACCTTCAGGGAGGGTGAGTATATGTAAAACAAGAGAGGCACACATTTCACCCACATCAACAGATAGACTTTTAGATGCAAACAGATTTTGACTGTCAGTATCTCAGGGCTGCATTTTGCATAAACATTTTAAAGTACTTAATATTTTAGTACTTAATGTCACAAATGGACACAACTTTTGAAGTGTTATCTGTTTTTAAAAGATATATTTTTTTTGTGTATTTTTTAATTAGAGCACAAAGCCAACAAAAATATTTGGTTGATTGGTTGATACATGTTAATGTTTTAAAGACAGAAGTGAACTATAAAAGCAAATCATTGTGATTAATTTGCTAAGTGAGTGGTATATACTGTTTTATGGATTGGTTGAAATAAGTTGATGGAGAAATCTCTTCAACTTAGGTTTTCTTCCATTTTCTTCCAACTGCATGATTTGTAGGTTTGATTGATGTGTTTTTTATTCCAGGTTCAATTGTGGTCAGACCAGACTATCATTTGGGTGGAAGCAGTCCAGGGCCTAAACCCCAGTGGTGCTCCAATTGCAGGGTGGTGGTTCTTGGAAATGGCGTTCGGAAGTCCACCAAAGACCTGCTAATAAATAAACAGGTATAAAACACAAAGTTAAGACTGCCAAATTACTCTTCCCAGATGTCTGTCATTTTTAGCACATGCATTGTAGTTTATCATGGATGCCTTGTTGAGTCATTAGATCTCATATCACTACCTAAGGGCTTCGTGTTTGCTCAGTCAGTTGGTGTGGGTCTAGACTATATTCTCTGAACATAGCACTGAAGAAGGCTGAAGCCGAGGGCCACAGAGCACTTGAAAATCTTCAACCCCCGCAAAGTCCCTCAAGGAGGCACAGAGTAGCGCTCCAATTATCCTAATCCAGTCCCTGATGGGAAGTGAAAATCCACCCTGCTGCAGTCACTAGGTTAACTGACATTACCCAAGGGATTGTGTGTACCAAGGCACATTTTGTTAAAGGCCGTGAGATACCCAAGTTCAAGAACAGTTAAGCCCATTTCAGGTCATTTAAATCATGGGACACCTTTGATGTCTCTCACCCTTACCCCCTCCCTTTCCATTTAATAGCATGCAAATCTAATTCCTTATGGCATCAACAAAGGTTTGCAAAACATGCAAGCTTTGATCTCTTGCCAGTGAGGCACTTCGATCTAATGATAATTTGGGAAATGGCATGCCCTGTTTCCCCCCTATTTTACAGCTTTTGCCTAGGGTGAGCCTGATCTTACAGATGTACTTTCTGCAGGGCCATGGAGGAGCTGAGGGGACCCTTGTCTTCTGCAGCCATAATTGCTTTGTTCTCTATTCAGCGGCCATGCAGACTAAATTGGTAGATGGCAAGGTAAGTTGAAACCACAACAAATCAGGTTATAAAGTCATCAACTGCCTGAAACTATAACAGCCAGCTTGTGTTGTGCTTTCATACTGAAAGTGTGGGACCTGCTGCTGTATTTAGAAAGCCAAGTTATGCTGCTCACTCATGAAGTCTCCTTTAGTAATGACCATAAATTCTTAATTTTTTATGAAGAGACCAGTGTGAATTATTACAAATTTCATCATTAAATTGAACATGAGCAAAGTATTTTATTACTGTTAATTTTAAAACATCGTCTAAATTTTAAAAGCTTTTAAACTTCCTGAGACTTTTAAGAGCACTAAATGGTCTCATCAGTACTTTTAATATAACTGAAGTGTTACTGGTGCCATTTTCTTTAAGAGAACAGTCTTGTTGCCCAAAGAATGCAGACTCAAAATTCCTTTTTGTCTTTGATGTCTCTTGTTCTCACAGTCAAACTTGCCTCCAACATCTGACTCTGAAGACAAGCAGAATTCTACTAAGGTGCTTCATCAATACAGTAACAATATATCAGATCTTGATGTGCACTGTTTGGCCCAGCTCCAACCTAAGCAGTCTCCACCTTCAACTCCGATAATATCCTTCCCCTCCATTACTTCTGAGACACTCAGAGGAGATAGCAAATCTGATACACTAAAGGTCACAGTCAAGCTAAAGCCTCGGCCACGAGCAGTACACAACAGTGGGGATGACCCTCGGTATTTAATAGGAAAGCGCTTTAAGGCTCTACGTTGGAGAAAGTGGAGCATTCAAATTATGGTGCCTAAGGGTAACTACCACCTGCCGGAGGAGGAAGAGGTTGATGAACTACTGAAAAAACTGGGGATGTCTCTTAGGCCTGAGCCCATGCCCAGAGACTTGCGCCGCTGCTGCTTCTGCCATGAAGAAGGTGACGGGCGCACTGATGGGCCAGCCCGTCTGCTTAACCTTGATCTGGACTTATGGGTTCATCTTAACTGTGCCCTGTGGTCTACTGAAGTCTATGAGACCCAGGCTGGAGCTCTCATTAACGTCGAGTTGGCCCTGAGGAGAGGCCTGTTGGTGCGCTGTGTGTACTGTCAGCAAATGGGCGCCACAAGTGGCTGCCACCGCTTGCGTTGCATTAATGCGTACCATTTCACTTGCGCCCTTAAAGCACAGTGCATGTTCTTCAAAGACAAGTCTATGCTGTGCCACCTCCACAGACCCCGAGGAACTGGCTCAATGGGAGGTGGGCTGGCAGGGACTGAGCATGAACTCCGCTGCTTTGCAGTGTTCCGCAGGGTCTATGTACAGAGGGACGAGGCACGGCAGATCGCCAGCATCATACAGAGGGGTGAGCGGGAGCACACCTTCCGTGTAGGCAGCTTGGTATTCCATGCTGTCGGTCAGCTGCTGCCTCAGCAGATGCAGGCCTTCCACTCGATGTCTGCCATTTTTCCTGTGGGCTACGAGGCCAGCCGGATCTACTGGAGCATGCGTCATGGCAACCGTCGCTGCCACTATGTGTGTTCCATCGATGAGAAAGACGGCGAACCTGAGTTTATCATCCGTGTAGTGGAGCAGGGTTACGATGACTTAGTTCTTACTGGATCCTCGCCAAAAAGTAAGCAGTTGCACCTAATGGCATTTACACTGTTAACCAGTCTGTTTTTTGGGGGGGGGGGGGTTTCATAGATATCTGGTACAGATCTAGCAACAAGTGTATAAACAATAATGAAAGTGTATAAACAATGATGCGTAAAAATAGAAATTAGATTTTTCCACATTTCTATTTCCGTTGTAGATAAGATGACCATATTTTGCTATCACATTTTTAAAAAATGTATCTGATTCTCCTTACAAAAAGGGTTTGCACAACAAGCCTATTGTTTTGAATTCTCCAGTTATTTTCTGGGAGGGAACTATATAAGAATTTTCTCATGTTGTGGTACAGGTGTGTGGGATAAAGTTCTGGAGCCCGTGGCTGAGAGAAGAAATGAGACGGGATCTCTGAAGCTCTTCCCAGTTTACCTGAAGGGAGAGGATCTGTTTGGACTAACTGTATCTGCTGTTACCAGGATTGTAGAATCTGTAAGTGATAGTCAAATCATGCTTTTAAGCAGTTATTGACTAATTAATCCTCCTCAGGGCTTCGTTTCCCAAAAGCATTGTAAGTTTAAGTACAATGTAGACACATTGAAACCAATGGAGCTACGATCAACTTAGGCTTGCGATGCTTTTGGGAAATGCAGCCCTGTTTTAGCCCTTGGCAGATAGAAATGTTTAAGATGTATTTTGTGGGTGTGGAAAGAAGACAGAAATGTAATTTTGAGCGGAAATTTGTTTTGTTTTGTTTTTTGGATGCCATAAAATTCCATTTGCATTTTAATTATTAATAAATGAAATCTTTTTTGTAAACATTCCTTTCTTAGTAATCGTGTTGTAACGTTAATCTTTGCTTTTAGCTTCCTGGAGTTGAAGCATGTGAGCAGTACACGTTCCGTTATGGGCGTAACCCACTGATGCAGCTGCCCTTGGCCATCAACCCTTCTGGATGTGCCCGCTCTGAACCAAAAGCTTGCACACATGTCAAGAGGTTCGTGTTAAGGTATTCTGTATAATTTAAACTTTCTTTTCCATCCATGTTTGTATTGGATTTCCTGCTTTCCCTGTGGTCTGTGAGTGAGCATCCATTCATGTCCCGGTTTAGCCTGTGAGCTTGGTTTGCTGTGAGTTAACATGGCCCTCAATCAATCATTAAGCATCTATTTTGATATGAAAAGATGGAGACTAAGTGATGAGAATTGGTTTATGTTGAGTTGGACATGGACAAAAAGTCATGCAATTCAGTGAAGTCAAGAACAGCTGTTTCAATGATTCAAACTAACAGATTATCAAAAAACGATTTATCAAAAAGAACCCGGCTCATAACCTGAGTCATTTGTTTGTGAAATCAGACTAGATTGTTCATGTTGCGTGTTTGTGTATACATCTTGTTTGTTTAATGTCTTAGCATTATTTCATTGCGATCTTTCTCAGCACATTCAAAAACGGCTCAGATAATTAATTTGTTTTACTGTGGCACTGTAGATTCATCATAGCAGCATAAAAGACTGTTATTAGAGTATAATACTCTAGTATACTATTGGAGTGTTTCTTTTAGTACATTTGGCCTACTTCAGCAGAAAAATGCAACACTGGTATTGGAATATTCATTAATGGAAGTAAAGAGCATAAATGTCTTTACGGTGTTTTGAAAAAATTACCTCAAAAATGGTGGTGAACAGGACCCAATATAAGCCAGTCCTGTTTGTTTGTTTTTAAATGAGGTACATATGCTTATGTTTCTGATGCAGGCCTCATACCCTCACCAGCAGTAGCCCCTCTAAGACCCTGCAGAGCACTGGGAACCCGGCTGAGATGGGTGTTGCCCCATACAGCAAGCAGTTTATCCATTCCAAGTCCTCTCAGTACCGTCGAATGAAGGCTGAGTGGAAGTCCAACGTCTACCTGGCTCGTTCACGCATACAGGTAGAAAGATTATTATGGCTCAGAGTATTAGAGAAAATACTGATCTCATGGGATTTAGTAGCTTAAAAGCAATGTTTGGAATAGCATGCATAATAACATAACGACTCATTCTACATATATGTGTATATCCTGCACAGCGTGCAAATGTTCTGTTAACAGAGAATACCCAGATTGACCTATTGCATTTGACAAAATGTTCTATATACAAAGGTACACTATGCCAGATGCTGTTTCACACAATACAGTGCACTTAACTCATCCTTGTATTTTCAGTATGAAGAATAATTAACGTGGATTTTTATTATTATTATTATTATTTTTCCGCATTATTTAACATTTTACATGCTACAAAAAGAGGTCATGGTACAATGCCATAGCATGCTACCTTTTAAAATGTTTATTGTGTAATGCCTACTGTTAAATTTGAATACAGTTAGCAGTAATCTAATAATAAGTTAGCTAGTATTCCATTCTGATCAATCTTTTTATGTCTTGACTCAAACCTGTAGTGATTTGAGATTTGCATTATTTTTAATTCAGGGTTTAGGGCTATACGCTGCTAGGGATATTGAGAAGTACACCATGGTTATTGAATACATTGGTACCATCATTCGCAATGAGGTGGCAAACAGAAAAGAGAAGATGTACGAGGCACAGGTATGCATTATAATAAAACTGAATCTAAAATAATAAGTCATGCTGAACAAGTGCGTCTTCTGTCCGTGTGTTGTGAATTGATTTTTTTTCTTCTTTTTTTTCAGAATCGTGGAGTCTACATGTTTCGCATTGATAGTGAGCATGTAATTGATGCGACTATTTCAGGAGGACCTGCCAGGTGGAAAAATAACTAGATTATTATTTTTTTTAAATGCCAGCAGTGTTAGCTTTAGACACTAGGGCCAAAAGCATACTACACACAAGTACACAAATGCTTGGCCAAGGCTTTGCGCGTGTGTACGTGTTCATATAGCTACTAGGGATGCACCGATACTGGTATCGGTATCGGGCCCGATACTGAGCTTCTGTACTCGTACATGTTAAAATGCCCCGATACCAAACGCCGATACCACACAACATGTAATAAGTGCCATATTCAGACAAAGAAACACTGACAACAGAACAACAGACAGCAGAATGGAGTTATTAGAGATTAAGGATGTATACGAAGTATATGTATTAGAGCCCGACCGATATATCGTTTTGCCGATATTATCGGCCGATATGAGCCTGTCGCCGATATATCGGTATCGGCGAATATGCCTCCGATATGAACTTTTTTTTTTACAGAACATAAAACGCATATAAAATGCTTGTAAATGGTGTAATTACTTAGTTTGTCCAGCAGAGCGCGCTTTATTGTTTGCTACTGGCGACCTGGATGAAACGCTTTAAAGCTTAAGTCTATGGAAAACCATTGAAACTTTGAATGGCCATATCTTCGTAATGGCGTGGCAGATCCGCACCAAATTCGGGGGATCTCTTCAGCTCAAGGAACCCTCTCGAATGCGAATCGAGTGTACGTGTCGAGGCCCTCTTTCGAATGAGACCACCCCCGCGTGGATAGCCCCCAGGGTTCGGGAGTTACGGGTGGTTAAATTCGCGGTCCGGCACCGACCAATCTAGCGATCCCGGGAGGCTACCGACGCGCGGAGGGTGCCGTTCAAGAGGGCTCCTCGAGCTGAAGGGATCCCCCGAATTTGGTGGAGATCCGCCGGCGCGTTCACAAGATAGTGACACCAGTCAACACTTTAACTTCAGAAAGGAGGTCTCTTGTTCAGGCAGCAGCCCGCGATGTGTAAATCCCACATGGGGTTCAGGAATATATAGAGTGGGTACGGAAAGTATTCAGCCCCCTTTAAATTTTTCACTCTTTGTTATATTGCAGCCATTTGCTAAAATAAATTAAGTTAAATTTTTTTCCTCATTAAAGTACACACAGCACACCATATTGACAGAAAAAACACAGAATTGTTGAAATTTTTGCAGATTTATTAAAAACGAAAAACTGAAATATCACATGGTCCTAAGTATTCAGACCCTTTGCGTTGACCACTCATATATTTAAATCAGGTGCTGTCCATTTATTCTGATCATCCTTGATATGATTCTACACCTTCATTTGAGTCCAGCTATGTTTGACTATACTGATTGGACTTGATTAGGAAAGCCACACACCTGTCTATATTAAGACCTTACAGCTCACAGTGCATGTCAGCGTAAATGAGAATTATGAGGTCAAAGGAATTGCCTGAAGAGCTCAGAGACAGAATTGGCACAGATCTGGCCAAGGTTACAAACAAATTTCTGCTGCACTTAAGGTTCCTAAGAGCACAGTGGCCTCATAATCCTTAAATGGAAGACGTTTGGTACGACCAGAACCCTTCCTAGAGCTGGCAGTCCAGCCAAACTGAGCTATCGGGGGAAAAGAGCCTTGGTGAGAGAGGTAAAGAACCCAAAGATCACTGTGGCTGAGCCCCAGAGATGCAGTCGGGAGATGGGAGAAAGTTGTAGAAAGTCAAAAATCACTGCAGCCCTCCACCAGTCGGGATTTATGGCAGAGTGGCCCGACGGAAGCCTCTCCTCAGTTGCAAGACACATGAAAGCCCGCATGGAAAAAAACACCTGAAAGGATCTAAGATGGTGAGAAATAAGATTATCTGGTCTGATGAGAACTTTTTGGCCCTAATTCTAAGCGGTATGTGTGGAGAAAACCAGGAACTGCTCATCACCTGTCCAATACAGTACCAACAGTGAAGCATGGTGGTGGCAGCATCATGTTGTGGGGGTGTTTTTCAGCTGCAGGGGACAGGACGACTGGTTGCAATCGAATCGAGGGAAAGATGAATGCGGCCAAGTACAGGGAGTTATTTGCCTGGACGAAAACCTTATCCAGAGTGCTCAGGACCTCAGACTGGGCCCGAAGGTTTACCTTCCAACAAGACAAGACCCGAAGACAAAGCTAAAAGAAAGAAAGGAGTGGCTTCACACCAACTCTGTGACTGTTCTTGAATGGCCCAAGCAGAGCCCTGACTTAAACCCAATTGAACATCTCTAGGGAGACCTAAAAATGGCTGTCCACCAACGTTTACCAACTAACCTGACAGAACTGGAGAGGAATCTGCAAGGAGAATGGCAGAGGACCCCAACTCCGGTTGTGAAAAACTTGTTTTGCATCTTTCCAAAAAGAACTAATGGGGGGGGGGGGATGTTTAGATCAAAGGGTGCTTCTACTAAATACTGAAAAAAGGGTCTGAATACTTAGGACCATTTCAGTTTTTCTTTTTTAATAAAAACAAAAATGTCAACAATTCTGTGTTTTACTGTCAATATGGGGTGCTGTGTGTACATTAATGAGGAAAAAAATTACTTAAATTATTTTAGCAAATGGCTGAAATATAACAAAGAGAGAAAAATATAAGGGGGTCTGAATACTCTCCGTACACACTGTATATATATTTTTTGTTACACAGGAATTTACACGTGTTGAGACAAAAGAGCCGCTTTGTTAAATAGTACAGTGTATCGCTTTTCTTTATTTACCCTAAAAAATTGGAAGTGAAATGTGACAACATGCCCCTTAGGTGGAACACATTGTAACATCTGAGAGGCACGTTGTAACATGACCATATAATAGCTTAAAATTTTATCTGATCGAATGAAAAAAAATATACAAGACAAACTAAAATATTCTGTTAATAAATATATATATATATAGATATATTATATCGCTATAGATTTTTTTTTTTCAAATAAAATAATGCCGTTTTTTAAGAATTAATTAATTCACCTGTTTCTCATTAAAATTAATTAAAGTAAATAGTGTAAATTACATCGCTAATGTCATAGAATAGCACATTGTAACGCAGTGTTACAACGTGCCCCATCTGCGCAACTGGAATTTAAAACCGGTTACTGTCTTATGATAGTTAGCGAAGCATTAAAAAAAAACTATCGAAACTGATAAATAACAGATTGGAGATTAAAATAATAGCAGACTTGTCTCATTTTAAATGAATAATAAAAACTGAGATAAAAAATTTACTTAAGCAAGAATTTAAATGTTACTATGGTAAAATAATATTCAAACCATGTGTGTTACAACTAACACTCCGTTACTTTGTGTATCGCACTCATCACAAGTTTATTGTTACATTTTTAAATGCCCTTACATATCTCTGTCACCATTATAAGTGTTTGATCACCACATTTGAGTGATCATTGCAAAAAATGTTTTTATGTATATATATTCTGTTTATGTATATACTGTATTCTATATATAGTACCAGTCAAATGTTTGGACCCACGAATGGGAAAGTGTCCAACCTTTTGACTGGTACTGTACTAGAATATACACAAAGAATATCGGCGATATATCGTATAGGCTTTTTTTACTCCCTAATATCGTACGGCCCCCAAAAAAAAAACCTATAGGTCTGGGCTCTATATGTATGCAATGAATATAATGTTAAACATTCAGTATTAACAGCTGTATAGCTGATGTGCGCGAGCTGATAAACAAAGTGCGCTGAGTGGATTGACCGCACGGCAGCGCAGGTGCGCAAGTTTGTCGAGTGAATATACATTTCTCACAGACATCACTGGAAAGTTTGTAGTTCGGTCAGATATGTCAAAAACAAGCAAGTAAAACAATGCACAAGTTACTTAACGAGAGAGAGGAGAGAGAGGAAGAGAGAGAGATTGGGTGAGAGAGAGAGGAGAGAGAGAAGAGAGAGAGAGAGAGAGGGAGGGGGGAGAGAGAGAGAGAGAGAGGAGGGAGAGAGAGAGAGAGAGAGGAGCGAGAGAGAGAGATAGAGGAGAGAGAGAGAGAGAGGAGGCACACTTCTGTTGTGTGATCTTGATGTTCACTCACTTAGCACACGCAACATTTGGATTAAAACTAAATCATAAAAAAAAAACATTCATATGGGCATTCACTATAAACATAATTTATTTAAAATTTTAGGCATAAACGACTTTCAGGCGAAAGTGAATCTAGCAGCCTGTGTGAAATGCGCTAGGATGTACTACTGCCTCTCATGCTGCACCAGTACAAATACGTTCACGCGTTGCGCATGTTTTGCTTGCTCGAGTGTTTCTGCATTATATGAGAGGAATATAAATCGCAGCACGTTTCAGAAGAAAAAACGCGACTTCTATTTCTGAAAAAAATCACAGTTAGGAGATTTATAACGAGAGGTTCCCTGCATTATTACAGCAAAGCAAGTGATTACAGTACAAAGTCGCTGCAATGGAGCAGCTCTAATGCTATTAAATAAAGATGATGTACCATAGAGCAAAAAAATTAACAGTGAAAGTAACAAAAACTTGTAAAATACATTTTAAGGGGCATAATTAAGCGTGAAAAAAGGATATACAGTCAAACCAAAAATCATTCAGACACCAGATATAATTTTTTAAATATTTTTATACTAGTGGGTGCAGGACACTATAGATAATTTATATAAGTGAGGATAGCAAAATAAAGTAAAATGTGACAAATTATACCCAAAAATTCTTCATACGGTAGACTACCAGTAAAACTGATAAAAATTTGGGACCAAAAATTATTCAGACCGAGTTATACATTTAAGTTCAGGTTTGCAGGAGTTGTGTAAATACTGTCATACTAACAACAGTCTAATTTTTGGTTGATTGTAATCCAATACATACCTTTCTATCAAAGTTATCTAACATTATCAAGCTGAATTTGTTCTGACACAGTTTAACTCTGAGTTCTTGTCATTTATTACCATTTTCTAAACTATAGCGAATAAACTGTGATAATGTGAGAAATGTTGAAGGTGTCTGAATAAATTTTGGCTTGACTGTATCTATTTGATAAATTAAATTAACCAACTAACATTATACATAATCTTTTGGCTTCTGTACCCAATATTTAAAAAAATTACAAATTCAATAAAAATATTGGTATCGGTACTCGGTATCGGCAAGTACCAAAAATAAAAAGTAGCGGTAGTCGGGCGAGAGTACTGGAAAAGTGGTATCGGTGCATCCCTAATAGCTACTGTAGCTTTTAATATCAACTGCATACTAGGATTATGCGATGAATTGCTTTCTAACACAACAGAATGCAACATCACACAAAATCAAGCTTCCATAGCAAACAACATTTGCTTTCACATGCATTCACGTAGTATGTTTTGGCCTCACTTGCTTAATCTGGGTCTACTAGTACATTTATTTTCAGTTTAATTGAATTCAAGTTTATTTGTATAGCGCTTTTAACGATACAAATCGTTGCAAAGCAACTTTAAGTTTCTACAATATTTAGTGGTATTTTATCAGTGGTGACTGTCAGTTAATTTATTAATGTAACATATGGCAGAAATGTACAGAAAAAAACAATTAAAGACTTAATCAAACAGAAGATGAACACTATTAACAGCAATTATTATATATTGCAATCAAACTTATAGCAAAATTTGGTAGTTCTGTAAGTTGTTTCAGGGTTGGCATCCTCTGAGGGGTTGAGGGGGAAAATTTTCAAAAAAACAAATTTTTTTTCACCAGGTATATCAACCACTCCTGTGCACCCAACTGCATTGCTGAGGTTGTAAGCTTTGAGAGAGGTCACAAAATCATCATCAGCTCCAACCGCCGAATCCAGAGAGGCGAAGAGGTAAAGCTAGTTTATCCTGCCAGTCACATCTATAAAATGTGACCCGATGACATTTAACATTGTGGTCACTCTTTTTTTTTTTTTTTTCTTTTTTTCTTTTCCAGTTGTGTTATGACTACAAGTTTGATCTGGAGGACGATCAGCATAAAATCCCTTGTCACTGTGGTGCAGTTAACTGTCGGAAATGGATGAATTGAAAGATATCAGTGAAACGATTGACAATTGAACATACACATTCCTTTTTAGTATTTTTTTAGGCCTGGGAAATACTCAATTCTGATTTTGATATATAAAATGACCAAAAAAAAAAAAAACTTTGTTAGGGCATGATGTAGGACGCAGGACTGTACGTGCTTTTAAAGGCATATCGGCCTGGTGTTTAAAATTAAAACGACTCCAGCGGTCTGTTTTGGTTCAGTGTCTAAGATTTGATGTAGTAGTATGATTGAGCACCTTCACCTAAAATAAAATAGGCTGCACACTGGTAACTCTGAATTGCTAAGACAATGTAAATGAAAATCTATTTTTCCTGCATGAGAGATGAGACGTGTGCTTCGGCAAGAGTGGTAAAACAGGGATTTCAGGTGGCGTAGGCTTGAAAGGTGCTGGCCACGGCCTTATTTAGAAATAAAGAGGCAGGTCCCTGGGTAAAAAATTTTTATATATATATATATAATATATACCACACACACACACACACACACACAAATATATACACATTGTTACAGAAATGTAGACACCACGGAACAAGGAATGTACTGAGAAGACTTCCCTAGGGATAAAGCTAAGGGAATTATTAACTTGCACTAAAACAGAAAGATACCGTTTAAATACTTGATTCCATGAGTCAGTTTATTTTTTCCTTTGTTTTGATTTCTGTAAAATAAGAGACAGCTTTTGTATTTATTATTGATTGAAGCTATTTTTTAAAGATGTGGAAAAGCAGAGAGTTGAGCTGCCGATTGGTCAGAACATGTTACTTTATACGATGTGTAAATATCCGTCTATAAATGAAAATTTTTAAACACTCGACCAAATGTTACCTTAACTTTATCATAGCTGTCTGGGTGACCTTTTGTTTGTTTTCAACAAAATGAAATGGAAAAAAAAAAAAGATTAAAAAAAGTATTTAAGAAGGATGTCAAGATATCATTTTGAGAGTATATGTATTGTAAAAAAAATTGTACAGATTCTGTAAAAAATTAATTCAGAGTATTTTTGTTGTATTTAGAATGTAGAATCAATATTGTCTAAAATGATCTGACCACTTGAAGAACTTTTCCTTTTACTTTTTTGCCATTTTTTTATTATATTTTCGCAATCAAAACGAGCACCAATCATGCTGAGGTGATTGTGAAATCTTAACTCTGTTCTTCAGATTAGTGTACGCTGTGAATTCCCATTTGAAGCCACCCATAAAGCATTTGATGGTTCCCAATTGCGAGCACTAGCTGTTCTTAACCCTCCACAGCATAGACTCACGTTTAGAACTTCAGAGATGAAGTTCAATGCCTTTCACATTCAGAAAACTTAATGCGTAGACATTTAATGAAATGTAAAGTATGCTTCTTTCTTGTTTACATTTAAAGAATAAAAGATGACTTATTTTTGGTGTTGGTAAAAGTAAAAATCATGGTATGATGTCACACACTCAATGAAATAATTCAAAGCTGGTAGTAGCACTTTGCAGACCAGTTTGAAATGAAGTTTTTTCATGTGCACAACTAATGTGGACTGCAATTGTTGGTATTCTTAAACAGCCCTGAGCTTGTAATATATATGGCATGATGTATTTTTTCAATTTTCAGATAAGTCAGTTGTACATAATTTCTCAGTGACTGGCTGTAATAAAATTTTCTTGGATTTTTTTTCCCCTTCTTGTACAATATTCAGACATTTAACAGTATTTGTCTTTTTTCTTTGTCCTGTATAGTAGTATCCAATGTTAAAACAAAGCTTTTTTTTCTTTCTTTTGAAGTATACAACGTGTGGGTTTTGGAGTTTGTGGAATCAGGTTTAGAAACATTTACAAAACAAAATAAAATATTTTACGTCATATTCCTTTTCCTGTCGTTATTGTGAGGTGTAATCCAAAATATATTTACTTTCAAGGTTATATTTTAATCTGCACTTTTGAATGGACATAAAAGTCCTGGGGCCTATACTATGAAGCTGGTTTAGGTGGGCAGGCTTTGTTATTTCTATTTTTCAATTTTTGGCAGAATAGTGAATTGAATTATTGACTATCGAGAAGTGAATCGCAGTTTCTGTTTCAAGATGTGATTGGCTGTTTGCTACTGATGTCACTTTAATGTGCATGCACGCCATGAATTTAGGATCAAATCTTGAGTTGACGATCAGCACTGTAATGTTATATATATTTACATTTACATTTAGTCATTTAGCAGACGCTTTTATCCAAAGCGACTTACAAAACTCAACAAAAGAGCTATAACAAATCTCAGTTAGCTTAATGCAGTACACATCGCAAGGTTTTTTTAATTATATAATAAAAAGAAAAAAGAATAGAGCAAGATAGTGTTAGAGGCCTTTTCTGCTTGTGTTAATTGTATAATAAATAAAAAGAAAAAAAATAGACAGAATACAAAATGAACAGAGAAGCTAGTGTTTTTTTAAGAAAACAAGCAGTTAGTAAATGAATAGAGTGCAAGTCTAAAAGGGCCAGTTTTTTTTTATAAGAATAGAATTAGAATAGAAAGTGCTAGAGTTAGAGGGTCAACTAAAGATGGAAGAGCACATATATATACATACACACACACATGTGTGATCTATACAGGGAATCAATAAATTAGAATGTCGTGGAAAAATTTCATTTATTTCAGTAATTCAACTCCAAATTGTGAAACTCGTGTATTAAATAAAAATGCACTCAGACTGAAGTAGTTTAAGTCTTTGGTCCTTTTAATTGTGATGATTTTGGCTCACATTTAACAAAAACCCACCAATTCACTATTCAACAAATTAGAATACTTCATAAGACCAATAAAAAAAACATTTTTAGTGAATTGTTGGCTTCTGGAAAGTATGTTCATTTACTGAACATGTACTCAATACTTGGTAGAAGGGTCCTTTTGCTTTAATTACTGCCTCAATTCGGTGTGGCATGGAGGGGATCAGTTTGTGGCACTGCTGAGGTGGTATGAAGCCCAGGTTTCTTTGACAGTGGCCTTCAGCTCATCTGCATTTTTGTGGTCTCTTGTTTCTCATTTTCCTCTAGACAATACCCCACAGATTCTCTATGGTTTTCAGGTCTGGTGAGTTTGCTGGCCAGCCAAGCACACCAATACCATGGTCATTTAACCAACTTGTGGTGCTTTTGGCAGTGTGGGCAGGTGCCAAATCCTGCTGGAAAATGAAATCAGCATTCTCAAAAAGCTGGTCAGCAGAGGGAATCATGAAGTGCTCCAAAATTTCTTGGTAAACGGGGGCAGTGACGTTGGTTTTCAAAAAACACAATGGACCCAACACCAGCAGATGACATTGCTCCCCAAATCATCACGGACTGTGGAAACTTAACACTGGACTTCAAACAACTTGGGCTATGAGCTTCTCCACCCTTCGTCCAGACTAGGGCTGCACGATAAATCGTATGCGATATTTAATGAGCATCGTGTCAGAAAGCCGGTTCTAGTAATCAGCTAGTAAATCCCATCACGTGCGTGCTTTAACATTGCGACAGCATTAAACTACACAAAAGCGTTGTTCACTGCCGAGATGGCAAAAAAATTGCGTGAAAAATGACAACGTGGTGTTTGGCAGCTCGTCAGTGAACAAAACGGCTCTGTGTAGTTAATGCGCTCAGGAAAGCACGCACGTGATGGAGATTTACAGAACCGGCTTTACTGACAAGATGCGCGTTAAATATCGCATGCGATTTATCGTGCGGCCCTACTCCAGACTCTAGGACCTTGGTTTCCAAAGGAAATACAAAACTTGCTCTCATCTGAAAAGAGGCTTTGGACCACTGGGCAACAGTCCAGTTCTACTCCTTAGCCCAGGTAAGACGCCTCTAAAGTTGTCTGTGGTTCAGGAGTGGCTTAAAAAGATGAATACGACAACTGTAGCCAAATCCCTTGACACATCTGTGTGTGGTGGCTATTGATGCCTTGACCCCAGCCTCAGTCCATTCCTTGTGAAGTTCACTCAAATTCTTGAATCGATTTCTCCTTGTGAAGGGTGTCAATGATTGTCTTCTGGACAACTGTCAGATCAGCAGTCTTCCCCATGATTGTGTAGCCTAGTGAAAAAAACCGAGAGACCATTTTGAAGGCTCATGAAACATTTTCAGGTGTTTTGAGTTGATTAGCATGTCAACATATTCTAATTTGTTGAGATAGTGAAATGGTAGTTTTTTGTTAAATGTGAGCCAAAATAATCACAATTAAAAGAACCAAAGACTTTAAACTACTTCAGTCTGTGTGCATTGAATTATTTAATACACAAGTTTCACAATTACAGTTGAATTACTGAAATGAACTTTTCCACGACATTCTAATTTATTGAGATGCACTTGCCTTTATACACCACTACAATAGATTTGAAATAAAACAATCAAGATGTTATTGAAGTGCAGACTTTTAGCTTTATTTTAAGAGGTTCCACAAAAATATGACATTTACCATGTAGGAGTTACAGCCATTTTAAGCAAAGTACCTTCATTTTCAGGGGCTCAACAGTATTTGGACAAAGTGACAATTGTAAATATAAGCACAATATTAATACTTGGATGAAAATCCTTAGAAGTCAATGACTGCCTGTAGTCTGGAGCCCATAGACATCACCTTTCCTCCCCGGAGATGCTTTGCCAGGTCTTCACTGCAGCCACCTTGAGTTGCTGCTTGTTTGTGGGTCTTTCTGCCTTCAGGCTTGTCTTCAGTAACTGAAAAGCATGCTCTATTGAATTGAGATCAGGAGACTGACTTGGCTGTTGAAGAATATTGAATTTCTTTGCCTTCAAAAAGTCTTGAATTGCTTTCGCAGTATGTTTAGTGTCATTATCCATGTCATTATTATTCTTGTAGTTGGTCACCAGGTTTGCACACATCTCAGGAGGGATTTTGGTCCACACCTCTTTACAGATCCTCTCTAAATCCTTAAGGTTTCTCGGCTGTTACTTGGAAACTCAAAGTTTCAGCTCCCTCCACAGATTTTCTATAGGATTGAGGTCTGGAGACTGCCTAGGCCACTTCATGACCTTAATGTGCTTCTTCTTGCGCCACTCTTTTGGTTGCCTTGCAGTATGTTTTGCAGCACTGTCAGGTAGAAGACCCACCACAAACACATCTTCAGTGTTAAGGCTGAGGGAAGGAGGTTCTCGTCCAAGATTTTACAGTACATGATCACGTCCATCGGCCCCTCACTGCGGTGGTCGTCCTGTACCCTTAGCAGAAAAACAGCTCCAAAGCATGTTTCCAAATCCGTGCTTGAATGTACATTAGGGATGGTGTTCATGGGGTCATTTCTCTCCCTTACAGCGGGTCGAGTTAATGCCTAAGAGCTCAATTTTGGTCTCATCTGACCACAGCACTTTCTCCCAAACCTTCTCTGAATCATTTAGATGTTCATTGGCAAACTTCAGATGGGCCTGTACATGTGCCTTCTTGAGCAGGGGGACCTTGCGGATGCTGCAGCATTTCAATCCATTGTGGCGTAGTGTTACTAACAGTTTTCTTGGTGACTGTTGTTTCAACTGCCTTTAGATCATTAACAAGCTCTGTGTAGTTCTGGGCTGATCCCTAACCTTTCTCATGATCATCCTTACCCCTCGAGTCCAAAAGTGTTAGGGCAGTATGTTATATTTCAAGGCCATAGGTCACTTGAATTCTTGAACACTTGAATAACACCATGAATTCTTTCAGTTCTAAACAGCTGCCATGAATGCGGCAGAATCTGCATTCTCTGACCCAGTTCATCTGTTGGCTTCCATGGCTACAATATGCTGTGTTTTCCACCAACTGGCAACCTGGTGGGTCTACATACTATTGGGTAAATCGGCAGAGGGCGGAATCACAGACCAAAACAAAAACAGATATTCCGACACTGAACGCACATTATAAAATAGAATAACTAGCTGTAGCTTTGTTTTTTGGAGAAACAAGTATGTGAAATTTGCATGTTTCTTAAATATCTGCAAACATAATATGGTATATGCCTTATGTACATAAAATAAAAAAATACATACAGCACCTTTAATGTCTCTGTATTTAGAATGCAGTGTCATTAAAGTCCATATTTGTCCATATAGTGTGTTTAAAAAACAATTATGTTCTTATTAGGGATTATCTCAAACACCCTACTGGGGTGCATCCTGAGAATATTGAAGGACTTTCCATGGATGCTGGACACTTCAGTTTTACCTACATGAGCATTGTTGATGGCACATGTGGTAAAGAATGGCTCCCTTACGCAGTCACAAGAATAGTTTATCATGTCACAAAAGAGAATGTCAAATCAAAACTTTACACAACTTGACTTCTGTTAATATTCTGTCAAAATTATTTTATTACATCCAAATTCCACACAGAAACCTTAGTCTGTAAGGAATGTTTTAATTTGCCTGACTCCTCAATCCAGTATTCAACAATATTATTCCATATTGGATGCACATTATGTTAAAATAATTACATATCACACTTATCAAATATTACTCTCACACACAATACAACAAACTAGAATGCTTCCAAGTTCCAACTAGCAGTGCACTGATGATCTGTTGCCAGCGTATTGTTATCGGCCAATAAAAATGATCTGCCCAATCCGAAATTGGTTGGCTGTTTTAAAATCTTATTTACACATGCAACTGTGGCTCTGTGAATTCCACATGACCACCACAGTCTGTGCCATGCACAGTAAAGAGAAAATACAAAGTCACCTGATGACGTAGATTGAGGTCTGTCTCACACGTTACGAGTGACAAAGGACTCTAGCATCCAGAATTCACAGAACCACACTTACATGTTTCTTTCTCCTGACCACTGGAGCAATGATGAATACTTATAAACTGAAAATTCTTCATCACTCAAGTGTCATCTAAAAGTGTCTTCAGTTGCATTCAAGAGACTTGTTGTTATGCTGCTGAGGTTTGGTTAACTAATTCATAGTACCTATTAATAAAGCAAGATTATGTAAGTTCAAAAGTACAACATGAATTAAAGCTATTGTGACACATGAATTTACAATTTAGGACAAAAAGGCTTCCACATAGGATGCTCCTGTGTTTCCTCCCTCAAGCAACCTCAGGAAGCTCCCTCACTCCATCCTCAATTCTCACCTCTGCATGACGATATGTCCTTCATTCATGTTGGGCTGTAAAGGGTTAGTTCACCCAAAACTGAAAATTAGCTTGTGTTTTACTCACCCTCTAGGCATCCTAGGTGTATATGACTTTCTTCTTTCAGATGAATGCAGTCGGAGTTATATTAAAAATTGTCCTGGCTATTCCAAGCTCTATCATTGCAGTCAGCGGGTGTTGCAGTTGAACGGTCCACAAGTCGTTAAATAAAGCAAGCAGGGGATGAATAAAGGCCCCCTGTAGCGAATCCATGTGTTTTTGTAAGAAAAATATCCATATTTCAAATGTAATAAACACTTTTCTCTCACTTCCGTTATATGTCATACGCGGAAGCTGTTCCGGCAGATGACGCAGCACGCGCCTCTGGGATATGCTAGTCTCGCGAGTTTGTTTACAGGATCAAAGGAAGCAATGTTTCCTTACTTTAGCAAAGAAAAAACCAGTCTCTTCTTGGTTTATATCGAAATCCTCGGACATTTTTCTTTGCAAATCCTCGGTTTGTACTTCTAATTCATGACCGGCACTTTGTTTTGTTCTCTCTCCGCATTTGTCACTAATCACGCAATTGACGTACTACGTCATCCGCCGGTGTCGTGCCGAAAATTGATCGTCTGCCGAAAACTGATTGGCGCCTGTAATCACTTTTTGGCAAGTGTAAAACTGCATTTTATGGGTTTTATTGGCCATTTAGAGGTATTTCAACAGGTAAAAAGGACTGCATGAGGTATGATCTGTCAAATATAACCCTCGAATGCAATCAAGTCATTTTGCTTATGCAGTTCCCTTTCAAGGGAACTTCGAACTGCGTCCTCTAGGGGTCGCTATGGCGAACACCTTCAGTGTGACCGGTGACTGAAGCATATATCTAAAAACGACAATAACATTGGCCGGCGACAGCCTATGACGTCACTACCGGTACGACTATAGTATAAACAGGCGCCAGGAGAACACGTCATCCTCTTCTTCATCTCCATTGACTGTTTTGTTTATGTTAGATTTAACGCTAAACACGATAGGAGTGCTGTTTCTCGCCAGAGACTTTGCTCTGATACCTGCAGTTTCACACGGCCTGCGTGAAGTGCAAGCGCGTTCAGCTCTCGAGGGAGTTGGATGCGCTCTGCATTCATTGCTTATTTTCTTGTGAGGGATAAGCATGAATTGAACGCGCTCGTCTCACGAGGAGACGGCCTGTGCTCATTGTGATGCATTCGCGGGACTACTGAGGGGGATGTGAGTATTTCACCATTTACCCGAGTTTGTAGATAGCGTTTGCGTGAGTGCGTTCGCCTCTCGCATTCGTGGCAGCAGTTTTCGTTCACGCTTGATTTCTGAGGTAATCTAGCAGTTGGGCGGAGCGTGTTTAGCTCCCACGGGAGCTGAATGCATGCTTCGCGTTGCGTCGCGGTGAGGGTCAATCCAAAAAAAAAACCCCCCTCATGAGGTGGCTGAGTTGCGTCGCTCCACGGATTTTGCTCTCTGTGCCGCTAAGCAGGCCGCCACTGCCATTGGCAGATCCAAAAAAATGGCAGCCATGGTGGTTATGGAGAGACATCTGTGGTTGAGTCTGGAGGTTATCGGGTTGAAAGAGAAGGGCTTTCTTCTTGATGCGCCGGGTTCCCCTTCTGAGCTTTTTGGCACTTCCGTCAAGATGGTGGTCGTGAGGTTTAAGGAGGCCAAGATGTGCTCGGCTGCCTTTATATCCTTCATTCCAACGAGGGTCCAGGCTTCGGACTTCGCCTCCAGCCTATATCATGAGCCTGAGTCATGTGACGGGAGCCATGTTTGGTGAGTTCGATCCATTTTCATGTACTCTACTGTTAGTTCTTGTGTATTTGATGCTAGCCTTTCTCTGCAGCGCTACTTGGACCTGTTCTGTTTTTCTGACTTTAGGTTTGACCCATCTGCTAAGTCAGGACCTCCTGCTGTTGACCGATTACAGTGATAGTTTCACTCATCGGTTCTGGTTCCAGGCTGGTGATAGCCCTCATCTTCGGCTTGGACACGCAGCCTGGGCTTCTGTGGAAGTCTCCCAGCATCAGGTCCCCTAGTATAACGCTGCAACTTCAGGACCTGTGGGTCCTTCTTGTGGGCCAGTACTCTTCCGAGTACATGCTTCGCGACATGCTCCCTTATCCTCTGGCCAGGTGCGAACTACTCATTTCTCACCCTGAGGGGTCTCCCGAGATTTGAATCGTTCCTTAACCTTCATGCACGTTCTCTGAGCTAGAGCTCCTCTCGCTGACGCGTTGAGGAGCTCAACGCTCCATAGACGGTTGGGCCTGTGGGTCCTCACTGTCACACTGCCCTTATGGTTGAACCAATAATCACCCCTCTCTGGAGTGGGCTGGATTACACTGCATTCCCTGAGGTAAGAGGGATTTGTGTTTCTGTGGAAACCCCTCCTTTGTGCTTCTGCTCTGAGGAGCAGTAAGCTCTATATGCATGATTGGTTATTGGGTCCCGCTATTTCTTCAGATTCTATCAGGTCTGGTTATACAGGACCCACGCTCTCTATCGAGATAGAGAGCATGAGACCGTGTCCACCTCTTTCTTCTGATCTAGATAGGTGGACTGTACTCTTATTGGCCACTGCTGGGTTACCCCTTCAAATTAATCTATGACTTTAAAATCCATGTTATTGTAAGTGTGCACGTGAAGTCTTTGTACTCTTTCTAAAATCCATACTGTGGTAAGTTCGCACGCTAGTACTTTGCTTTCTTTCTAAAATCCTGTATGGTAAGGGCTTCGCGTGGCGGCTTCATGCCCTTTTTTGAGTTGGTTAAAGCCCCAGTTCCACCTTGGGCACCACTCCACCTACAGTATATATCCTCTGGATACCTACTTTAACAGAATGTTGCTACTAGGGGTCTGTTGAGACAGTTCCTTTCAGAGCTTATGCAGAGCAAGCAGTACCCCTATGTGACAGGCCAAGACTTAGTATGATTTTAGGCTCTTGGTCGTATTCCCTTAAAAGAATCTATTCCCTTAAAGGAATCTAAAGCTCTACACCGGGCCCAGGTGTTCTGGCCCTAACAGGTACGTTTTTTGGGGTATGTAGCCTAGGCCTTGGCCGTAGGGAATAACGTCACTGACAGCCATCTAACGTCCCATGGGCAACTCCCCTTCTTTTTTTTTTTTATTGTTGTCTTTCCTCGTTTTTTTTTGTTTTTTTTTTTGCTATGGTAGAGTTGGTACTAGTGATGCCGTTGGGTTTTTCTGGCAGGCACTCCCTTCAGCATGGTGGCGTGGGTATACCGTTCCCATAGCGACCCCTAGAGGACGCAGTTCGAAGTTCCCTTGAAAGGGGACGTCTCAGGTTACTTATGTAACCATGGTTCCCTGAGTAGAGCACGAGACACTGCGTCCTCTAGGTTTCCTGCCATGCTTCGGACGCAAGCTTCAGACGAAGAAGCGGATGACGTGTTCCCCCAGCGCCTATTTATACTATAGTGGCTCCGGTAGTGACGTCCTAGTCATTTTTAGATATATGCTTCAGACACCGGTCACACTGAAGGTGTTTCCCATAGCGACCCCTAGAGGACCCAGTGTCTCGTTCCCTACTCAGGGAACCATGGTTGCATAAGAAACCTGAGACTTTCTTTTTTACCTGTTGAAATACCCATAAAACGCAGTTTTACACTTGCCAAAAAGTGATTACAAACTCTACTTATTGAGTGAACTGTTCTTTCTGCCTTAAATCACTTTTTGGCAAGTATAAAACTGCATTTTATGTGTTTTATTTGGCCATTTAAAGGTATTTCAACAGGTAAAAAGGACTGAATGAGCTATAATCTATCAAATATAACAGCCATTAATGAAATCAAGTCATTTTGAGTCAGAAAGAACAGTTCACTCAATAAGTAGAGTCTGTAATCACTTTTTGGCAAGTGTAAAACTGCGTTTTATGGGTATTTCAACAGGTAAAAAGGACTGCATACATACAATGCAGTTTTACACTTGCCAAAAAGTGATTACAGGTGCCAATTAGTTTTCGGCAAACTATCAATTTTCAGCACGGTTTTTCTGCCCATGCAACAGAGCACTCAACCACAGGGTCTCTCTGAATGTACTGACTCAAAGCTAGATTATTGCTATTCAATCGGCATATATGTGCAAATATTAAAATATTTTAAATTACTTATGGCAGGACACAGATGACTCTTTACAAAAACAATTAAAAAAAACTGGTGAATGTTTTATTCCATTTTATTTGCAATTCCATGTACAAAATGACAATAAGTGCAGTTTACATTCACATAGGACTTTCAATTTTTCGTACCTTCATCCATGAAAAGACACACTTGAAGCTTTCATAGTCAGTCCAAAACGATTAAGAGTTGAAAAATACTTTCCATCCATCTCTTTTTCAAGCCGCTTGTTTTAATACTAACTGTAATAAAGTAGCTTACCAATGCTGATTGGTTTTATTATTTAGGCTGTTCGCCTAAACTCATCTTTTCTATATTGGAATACCAGCAATAAAAAGAAAATATTATTAACCCATTACAGAACGACCCAATACATTTGCAATTTATTAAGGGTCAAGGTAAATCCAGTGATCATGAAATCAAATAAAATCAAAGAAATTCAAAATTACAGGCTTACGTTAACTTGATTGAAAAAAAAAGACAAATACAATTAAGTAATGCTAAGAAATGGTGCACTCATAATTAAAAATGTTAAACTTAAAATCTTAAAATCTAGCAGACTATGATTATATTTATTAACATCTAACATCTGTAACACATCGAAAATAGTTTTTCTGTGCAAATCATTTACATTTCAAGAGCAAATTAATACGTACAAATACTTGAATAAACACGATTTTTAAAATACTTTCTAAAAATAGTTGTTTCTGAGAAAAGAATATGGGTCAAGAAAGCTTCAGACCAAATCTGAAACAGAGTTGATCTCCTCACCGTAGGCCCTCACAACATCCAGTCACAGTGGTCTGGACTGGCAAGGGTCTGTTGTCCGTTTCTGAGCTGGTGGCACTGTGGCGGTGCAGTTCAATCCCCAGCCAGAGGGGGGCTATAGTTGTTCCTCACACTTCCAGCATCCTCAACCCTCTAACTGCCACTGCTGGGACCTGGCATCATCACAGATCGCCATGGTAACATATCCTTTGATGCTGAGAGGGTCAGCAACAGCCAAACACTGGCCCACCGACACCTGGTATAGCCAGTTATTTTTCTGAGAGGACAAAAAAACAAAATAAGTATAATAATAAATGTTCATTTAATTACACATGGCATATGAAGCAGAGCACATAATGGGGCCTATACAATAAGCATGAAGTGTACATGACGGTTTCGATCACTTAAAAAAAATCTGACTATATATTCTTACTTTTTTTTTTGCATACCATGTATGCATTTATATAGCCTTCAATTTGCATAATACTAAAAACAAACTTGATGTTTAAAAAAAAAATTATGAAAAGATTACTTGGTAATCAAAATAGCTGGTAGTTGCAGCCCTAGTGCACAGGGGATACATGAGGTAAAAGACGGTAACGGGGAAGATTTCTCACCCCCAGCGTCCACTGCTGAGATCCACCTGAGCCGTGACACTTCATGAGGCGCGGCGGGTCAGAAGAACGAATCTCAGACATGTCCAAACACAGCAGCCCGGCTAGAATTAACTCATGCTCCTCATCATAGGCCCATTCCTCCAAAACAACACACACAAACACATAGATCAAAATGACAAAACATCTACACATGCAGCTCCTACATGAAAATATGGTCTTTGATATCTTTAGATCGATACATTCAACGGGGTTTCTTGCAGGATTTCAACTTGTTTAACCATCAATAGGGATGCAAAACGATTAATCGCATTCAAAATAAAACGGGATGTTTACATTACTTTCGTGTGTGGTACTGTGATATACTTCTGTATATATAAATACATATTAAAAAAAATATTGGTAGGTATATAGAATGTATTATTATATAATATAAAACAAATATTTAAATAATCTAATATGTTCCTTAATATATACCACTATAGATATCTATTTATGTATACATAATAAATTTACACAGTACACATAGTATGTAAACAAACATTTATTTTGAAAGCGATTAATCGCGGTTAATCATTTTGCAGTCCTAGTACAATTGTCTACGTTTTGTTTATATCAGTCTAACTATGGCATATAACAACGATCAGTTTTTTTTAGCTGAGAAAAAGAAACAGATTTTAAACTAAAGCAATAGGCATCATTCCACATCATTAAAAGTGTGGGGTCTAAGTATTTGCATGTTCATCAAGGCTGCATTTATTTAATCAAAAACACAGAAAAATGTAATATTGTGAAAATGTACTCCTAATTTCAATATGAACTAAATGCATTTAAAAATGTCATTTATTCCTTTGATAGCAGAGCAGAATTACTTAAATCTTCAGTGACATGATCGTTCAGAAATCATCGGAATATCCTGCATTCATGTTCTAAACCATTTCTTATTACCAATGTTGAAAACAGTTGTGCAGCTTAATATTTTTGTGGATTTTTGGAATCTGACGAATATAAAGTTAATAAGAAAAACATTTATTGAAATGTAAATCTTTGAAACATAAATGCCTTCACGTTACTTGATCAATTTAATGTGTCCTTGCTGAATAAAAGTATTAATGACCCCAAACTTTTGAATAGCAGTATGTGTTTCAAGCATTACTAAGGATTACTACAAGTAGAAATAACCAGAGCTGCAAAAAGAAGCAAATCATCAGCACAATTCACTTCATAGCTGCCTATAATTATCAAGAGAATGCCAGCGGTTTGATGAACTGACCTGCTCAGGGTCCTGTGGGTCACAGTCTCTCACCACCACAGCACCTCCCTTCTGACTGGGACGCCCCTGTGCCACCAGACACTTGTCAGCCAGAAGATTACGCAGCTGAAAGAGAACACACACACAAATGATCTTTGGAAAAGCCCATTTAAAGAACCCCTACGAATATTTTATCATATGGTCTGGGGAATGCATCACTGCAATACATTTATATTTATTGACAGGTATGCAACAAAAAGTTGTCTTTTAGATTTGAAATAATGTGATAAATAAATGACTAATTTCTGTAAGTGTTCTGCAAGTCATCTCAGATTTTCAAATTTTGACTGGAGTGTGAAAAGTGGTTGATTGAAAGAACAGGACGAAAATAAGAGGGATTTGTGACATGAGCTGAAAAGAGATAACAACATACCAATCACTTACAATACAACCAGGAACATGTATAAGGTAGATAAATTAGGTCAATTTTAATTTTAAGTTGATTTTTAAGTTTGACATAAAATCCTGTTAATTGGTTGCTTTCATAGAGCAACACTTAAACCATCACTTACCAGTCCATTAATACATTATCCAAAATCAGATGATATTCTCAATATTCTCTTGTATAACACTAATGTAGTGCGAAAATTATGCAAACCATCAGTGGACTTAATGAATCATCTGACCAGTTACTGTTCAAGACTGCCCTCTGCTGTTTAAACAGACAGCTGTCAGTTCATTTCACACAGCTCTGTATCACTTCTTTCACTTTGAATACAGTAATGGAAAGATTACAAAAGAGTGTTTGTATGCTGTGAGAGTCAAACCTAGGAAACAACAGCCATACCAATTATTGACCAACAGAGCTACAGGGTACGGGAAATATAAGGGTCATTGTGAGGTCTTACCCGACCCCGCTGCAAGACTTTGGGTCTCTTCAAACCCTTGTTGATAAAGACAGGCTGCTGGGGCTTGTGTGGGGAGGAGACCTGCATTTCAGGATAGATATTGTCCAGGTACCATTTGAAGGAATGACACTGTAGACGCTTCCGAATAGCGACCCGCTCGCTGATGTCACCATAGTCACGGTTCCTCAGCTCCGGGCGCAAGGCAAAGTACTGCTCCTGATGTACACATACACACATGCAATAGAAATGTTCAATTATCACATAAGATACTAATTTAGGCATCATGTACAGCAAGTCTAGTAATTCTATAATACACTGCAATGACATCAGTGAAAAACTGACTTGGTGTAACTGTTGAGAACTCAAGTGTTACATAATGTGTTCTTGAACTGATGACAGAGTTATCCATAATGAAGTACCCATCAAGTAAAAAGAACATGCGAACAGCGTTACGAAAAATAAAAACTCCCACATTGGCTGGAAAATATAACCATTACAAACTCACATGAAGCAAAAAAAAAAAAAAGAGAATAAGACAAACACAACCCCAAAAAAAAAAAAAAAAAAATAGTGAGCAAGTAGCTGACACTTAAGCAGGATCTTGAGAATAACTGGTTGGAGCAGAGCATTAATGTGTCTGACACAGGTAGTTACATTCTACTCTAACTGGGTCAATTATCTCTTAGACGAGGAGCCGTTGAAGTTGTGTGGGATGGACGCAGCTGGAAAATTCAAACACGCATGAAGAATTTCACACATCTCCATCATGTAATGAACCACGCGGCACGTGTTGCCAACAGCATTGAACAACTAACAGCACTACAGCTGTCAATGTCCAACCCAGCAAAAAACAATCAATTTATTGAGTGACCTTAAAGAATCGGGGTCAGGGTGGACATGTTTTTTTTGCTTTACAAAAAAAACAACCTCTCATCTGTCTGAAAGGTCAAACTTTGCAAGTTTAAGGGTGGCATACACTACACAATCTCTATAAAACAATAGGTATCACACACTTTCCAAAATTGTAAATGGTAGAAACACTGGGCATCATACACATGCTGACTGAGAAAAATCTTACCAGACTATCAAAACGCAACAAACTCCTGCAGAAACAGGCCCTTTCAGTGCAGGCGGAGACACATGACACTGAAGAAAATTGGCTTTTAAAGGGGTCATATGATGCGATTTTTTAATTTTTGTTACAAGCTCTTGGTGCATAAAGAGATCTGTTAAAGTTGCAAAGAATAAAGTCTCAAATCCAAAGAGATATTCTTTATAAAAGTTAAGAGTCAACCACGCCTACCTAAAACGGCTCGTTCTAACACGCCCCCACATGTCTACATCACTATGTGGGAAGATTTGCATAACACCGCCCAAATGTTCACGCAAAGAAAGAAGGTGCAACTTTTATTCTCGCTGTAGGAAGTGTTGACGCGGCAGCCATGGTGCTGTGTGCTTCGTTGTGAAAGCGAACCTACTTTGTTTCGTCTTCCAAAAGAGGGGACGATTATCCGCTTAGTCATGCCTGGAAGCGGATCCCGTGCTGGCGATGAGAAAATACATCATTGCGCTTGTCGATCGCCGGATTGGCTTTCACTGTGGACGAAGCGGAGTCCAGCACGGGGTCGTCACATGTGGTTGCCGCAAGCCCGCCGGATGCTCCTTCGTCGAATCCGTTGCCTCTGCTCACTCTAGCCCTCCGGTCTCTGCTCACTCTAGCCCTCCGGTCTCTGCTCACTCTAGGCCGCCGGGTGTGACGCTGTGTTTCGTTGTGAAAGCGAAACTATTTTGTTTGGCCTTCCAAAAATGGACACTACTTGAAATCAGTGGTTAAGTTGTATTTACTAAACTGTTCAAGAACAGTTTAACCCAAATATTCAGATGTTTGCAGCGCATTTTATGGAGGACTGTTTTTTGGGAGAGTAGACTACAATGCCGGCTTTCTGACTCACAGACTGTAAGTACGCTTTTTATATATAAAGAATTTGCCACTAACGATTCAAACACGAGTTTTGAACAGTGTAGAGTAGCACTTGTTTGTCATTCCTCTGATCACAAATGCAGACATGGTTTATGTGGCGCCGGCGCCCCGCGGCGCGATGCAATGCAATGCAATGCGTAAAAATACAGTATAAATCATTATATTCAGTAATTGTGTCCCCACTGGATGCTACAAATGCCTGTTTATAATGGGTTTTCATGTTTTTTAATCATCGCTCAGGCCTGACAGGGCATCACAATATAGTAAGGGGCGTAACATTTCCGTCACACGCCTGAGGTATTCGGCCAATCACAACGCACTGGATAGCTGAGCACAATCAGCCACCCTCGCCTTTCAGACCGATTAGCTTTGTTCAAAAAAATCGACAGTTCAGAAGGGGGGCCATAGCATAGAGAAACAATAAGTCAGTATGTGGACAAATAATTTGTTGTTGTGAACCTAAACCGCATAAACACCTTTCATTACACAATACACAAAAATAATGTTCGTTTCGCAACATCATAGGACCCTTTCAATAATCTCAAACGATCAAACAGTGTGATAACCATGATGCATTGAAAATCATAGTATAAAGCTGGACAATTAAGTTGCGCAGGGATGTAATGATTAACCGCGAGCCGTTTGAAAATCGATTCAAATATGTGACTATTCAAATCGGTTGAGATGCTAAACAAATCGCGATTCAATTAGGGGTGGTAGGAGTTTATATGAATGCATGTCCGAGGGTAACTTCAGAAAAGTTTAATGGGATTTTTTCTTTTCATATGCCTCGGCTATTAAAAGTTCATGACTGCGCGCTGCCGGTTTACAGTGGAAACACTTTAAGGCCACCTGCAGGCAGAGAGTGATCTGCGTCTAGTTCAGCGCGTCTTATGTTTCATGCAGATTTTGTATGTATATTACCAAACTGAACGTCAAAAATTCTGTTTTTGCTTCAAATTCGGAAATCATACAGTCTAATTTAGATTAAAAACTACGCATGCTGCATCTTTGTTTGGATCATGATTAAATGCAGTGGTTGCCTCTAATTTTAAATGGAATGAGCACAGACAAAGACTTATTTTGTTTATATGAAGAGATTATTTTATTTGTGTAACTTATTTATTTTATTTGGGGCTTGTTTTAAAATTTCAATTTAGTTTTGTTATTTACATTTACATTATATTAAAATTTTGTTATTTAGCAGACGCTTTTATCCAAAGTGACTAACAAATGAGGACAATAGAAGCAATCAAAACCAACAAAAGAGCAATAATATGCAAGTGCTATATTAGTATATTATTATAGTGTTATTTCAATTTCACAAAGAAACGTGCAACATTTTGTCCAAGCAATAATAAAAAAGGACACATTTAATTTATAATTTGTCTTAAATCTAATTTTGTAAAAAAAAAAAAACGTGTATCGAATCGAATCGTGAAATCAAAATCGTGAACCGAATAGGTGGTTGAGTGACAACGCCTACCCTCCGACGCCCGAGGCGCGCATCGTGCACAAAATTTGCAGACTCACTCTGACTTTCAGCAATTCATGTTCAAATACTACAGACAAATATTGGGGCATGACAAATACTTTTTTTTTTTAAATAAACCGTCAAACCTCAATCACAGACCTGGCTCAAAAAATACAATTAAACAACAATATTGACAAGAAAAGACTGAGCAATTATCACCTTTGAATCCCTCTGCAAAGGCACACGAACACACTACTTAAGATAAAAAAAAAACACTGTATACCTAAGTTTAATATTACACAGCTCTATGGTATACTTGATTCTGATTGGTCAATCACAGCATTCAGTGGTCCATTTATTCAGGCAATGCTGTATAACTGGCCACTCTTCCAGGAAACTAATCCATTACATAGTGGTGCTACAATCAAGTTTCTCATATTACAATGCAAGCTCTCTTACATATAAATGCTAAAAGATAGAAGAGTTAGAGTATTCTTTGCAACATGTATAGCATTTTATTATTAATTTTATAAGAGTATTATGCTATTGATCTCCACCTTATAGTCATCCATCCAGACATGGGCCAAACGCAGAGAATTGTGGGCCATTGTATCCTGACCGCCGGGTGACCCATAGGGCCGACGCTTGCGGAAGATGTGCCCCACCCTGGAGCAGGGAACGATCAGTAACTGGCCTCCGCACATCCAAATCTGACGGAAATAAAATATTTTAAAACAAGTGAGTATATTTTTAATCACCAAGAGTAAATAAAAATGTCTAAACCAAGGGTCCCAAACCTTTTTGTCAGCCAAACCCCTTAAATGCTAAATGTTTACTTGAAGTACCCCCTGAGAAGAATTTCATAGTTATCTAATATCGGTTATTGGCCAAATGAGATGCAAACAAAATATCTAATGCTTTTGTTGTGAGACAGACAGACAGACTCTTGCCATTTGAAATGTGAGGAGACATTTTTATATTAAATTCAATTTTGTATTGCTACTGCAAATAACAAACACAGTACTGCTCATGGAAATATTTACTTTTAGGGTGTTACTCTTTACAAGAACCAATGAGAACTACAAGTTACAATACAAATACTTAAACACACGGCATTTCCAAATGCATGTTAAATTCAAAGTGTTTGCTGGGATGGAGTTAGTGAGTAGCAGTATTGACGGTGAACTGAGCCGAAATCGGAAAACACACTATTATAAAGCTGCAAGCGTGTAAATGAACACTCTGAAACATGCAACAGACTACATACTTCAAATTGCAGCCTTTGATTTGGCAATGAAAATTTTATAAGATAAGACTGCTATTTAAGTTTTATTTCAAGTAATTATGTAGCCCCATTTGTTTATTTTAATGTTAAATTCAATTGAATTATTAACTTCAACTCCTGCAATCCCCTCATGAACCCTCAGGGTTTCGTAGGAAATAAATAAATAAATAACACAATGCATCTTAAAAGTAGACAAAATTTACCCGAAAAGAGATCTCCAAGTTCTCTCCACCCCAGATGTCCATGCCGCGGTCATACTGACCAAGCTCATAAAAATAATTCCTGTCCATGGCGAACAGCCCACCTGCCATCGTGGGAGACCTGCAGAGAAACGTGACTGGAGTCATACCAGCAAAAGTATGAACAAACCCAACTGAATTTCTTTCACATGACTCTAATGAGACAAGCATAAAGTGTGCCTATACATGAATATCTTTCTAAAATTATTATTATAATTTTTTTGTATATTGAAAGTTTTGATTCGTTTAATATTTCCGTCACTAAATACAGTGGTGTGAAAAAGTTGTTGCCCCCTTTCTGTTTTTTTAATTGTTTGCATATTTGTATAAATACATATTTGAGTAAATACAAACTGCAGTTTTGACATTATGATTTCATTTATTAAGGGAAAAAAGCTGTCCAAACCCGCCTGGCACTACGTGAAAAAGTAATTGCCCCCTAAATCTAATAACTGCTTGTGCCACCCTTTGCAGCAACAACTGCAATCAAGCGTTTGCGATAAATAGCAATGAGTCTTTCACAGGAATTTTGGCCCAATCTTCTTTGCAGAATTGTTTTCATTCAGCCACATTGGAGGGTTTTTGAGCAAGAATGGACTGTTTAGGGTCATGCCACAGCATATCAATCAGATTTAAGTCCGGACTTTGACTAGGCCACTCCAAAACCTTAATTTAGTTTTTCTTGAACCATTCAGAGGTGGACTTGCTGGTGTGTTTGGATCATTGTCCTGCTGCATAAACCAAGTGCGCTTGAGCCTTGAGGTCACAAAACTGACGGCTGGACATTCTCCTTCAGGATTTTATGATAGAGTGCAGAATTCATGGTTCCATCAGTTATAGCAAGTCACCCAGGTCCTGAAGCTGCAAAAGCAGCCCCAGACCACCACACTACCACCACCATATTTTACTGATGGTATGATGTTCTTTTTCTTAAATGCAGTGTTACTTTTACGCCAGAAACACACCTCCAAAAAGTTAAACTTTTGTCTCATCAATCCACAGAATATTTGCCCAAAAATCTTGGGGATAAACAAGATATTATTTTGGCAAATGTGAGACAAGCCTTTATGTTCTTTTTGGTCAGCAATGGCTTTTGCCTTGAAACTCTCCCATGGATGCCGTTTTTGCCCAGTATTTTTCTTATTGTTAATCATGAACATTTACCTTAATGAGGCAAGTGAGGCATGCAGTTCTGGAGAGTTTAGGGTTCTTTTATGACTCCTGGAGATGTAGTCGTTGTGCTCTGTGAGTAATTGGGAGGCCGGCCATCCTGGGGAAGGTCACCACGGTTCCAAGTTTATCTATTTGTGGAGATGGCTCTGAGCGTGGTCGCTGGAGTCCCAAGCATAGAACTGGCTTCATAACCTTTCCAGGACTGATAACATGCAAAACTTTTTTTGATTCTCATCTGTTCTTGAATTTCGCGGCATGATGTGTTGCTCTTTAAATATAATTCACTTTGTCAGACAGCTTCTATTTAGGTGATTTCTTGATTAAACAGGTCTGTCAGTAATCAGGCCTGCGTGTGGCTAGTGAAATTCAACTCAGCTTTCTAAAATTATGTGGTTAATCACAGTTCTTTCATGATTTAAGAGGAGGAGCAATACATTTTTCACATAGGGCCAGGTAGGTTTGGACAGCTTTTTTCCCTTAATAAATGAAATTATAATTTAAAAACTGCATTTTGTATTTTGCATTATCTTTGTGTAATATTAATTTGTTTGATTATCTGAATCTTTTAAGTGACAAATATGAAAAAAAAATTAAAAACAGGAAGGGGGGCAAAAACCTTTTCACGGCACTGTATGTCCCATACTTTAATTAGACTTCTCCATTATTCTAAAATCTGAAAAATAGTAATTAAAAAAAAAGGAGCAGATGTGTCCAAACATTTGAATGTAAATGAAAGGGGCGAAAGGCCAGACAACTCTGTGAATCCATCTGGGAGAATTGATTCCAAACAGGACAGTCTATGACTCCAGGGTTAAAGTGTTGGCCCTCATCCCCATCCATTAAAAAGCAGCTTCAGGGACAGGATGTGCAGCAGTGGGCAGGGCACAGTATTACATAGGGGTATGCATTGTGACAAATCTTACATCCCATTTTGAGTTATTTTGTCACAAAAAGATATTGTAATGCTACAAATAAATATTACAAATAAAATATTTTATTTATTTATTTGATACTTAAAGGGATAGTTCACTCAAAAATGAAAATTCTGTCATTAATTACTGTCGTTCCAAACCCGTAAGATCTTTGTTCATCTTCGGAATACAAATTAAGATATTTTTGATGAAATGTGAGAGCTCTCAAACCCTGCATAGATGGCAACGCAACTACCAAGTTCAAGGCACAGAAAGTAGTAAGGACATCGGTAAAATAGTCAATGTGATATCAGTGGCTCAACTTCAGTTTTGTGAAGCTGCGAGAATACTTTTTGAGCGCAAAGAAAACAAAAATAACATTTTATTTAATAATTCTCCCCCGAGTTATGTCTTCCACCATTTTAGAGAGTATCACAACACATACGCACGCTTTCCCCAAAGCGTAAACAACGCTGGAGATTACGTTCATGCGTGCACTTTCTCCCCCAAATGTAAACAACGCTGATTACGCCGATTACACTAGTGGGTACTCTCAAAATGGGGAAGACCGTAACCGGGGAGAAGAATTTGAATAAAGTTGTTATTTTTGTTTTCTGTGCACACAAATAGTATTCTCGTAGCTTCGTATAATTGAAGTTGAGCCACTGATGTCACATGGACTGTTTTACCGATGTCCTTAATACGTTTCTGGACCTGGGAATATTACAGTTGCGTTGCTGTCTATGCAGGGTTTGAGAGCTCTCAGATTCCATCAAAAATATCTTAATTGTGTTCCGAAGACGAACTAAGCTTTTACAGGTTTGGAACGACATGAGGGTGATAATTAATGACAGAATTTTTTTTGGGGTGAACTAACCCTTTAATGGACTCGAACAAAATATTTTAAAATGTGCATTCAAAATAGAAAAGTTCACTGAAAGTTTACATCCTAGCATTATGTAAGACACACTGGTTATACCTGATGGCTCCATCGGGGCTGTTGAGTTCAGACATGGGCACTGGATCCCATTTAAAGTGCAAGCCCCAGTTGAATCCCCCCCGCACGATAGGAGAGGGGCTGTATACTAGTGTGTCTGCGCTGATGATGTCGATGATGGGACAAACCACGGTTTTTCTGTTCTCTTTGATGGGCGTGAGCAGAGGCTGGAGCCATGCCTCATTCACCTCACAGTGACTGTCCAGAAACACCAACACCTCACCTGAAAGAAAAAACAGCGATGAAGACAGCCTTACTGAAGGATATAGTGATAACAACAAGAATAAAAACTGCTCAATTCATATGAATTACTTTTGATGTCTTTATGAACTTTTTGAAGCGTCAGAATTTAGGTTGCATGGACAGAAATCTCTCAGGTTTCATTAAAATATCTGTTTGTTTTGAAGATGAACACCGGTTTCGTCAGTTTGGAAATCAGTTTTATTGGGTGAACTGTCCCTTTAAGGTCAGACCTGTAGCCGTGAGATGCCCCAATCATCCTTCCACGGATCAGCCCCTCCCTCTTCTCATTACGAACTAGCTTCACTTTCTTCTGCAGGTGCTGCTGTATGTAAGAATCCAAGTCTTCCTTAAGATCATCTGTCAGACAAACAAAGTAACATCTAATGAGTCAAACATCCAGCAATCCTTTCGACTTATTTCATTTCTAACCCTTCTTTCACACACTAGCTAACATTTTACAGGCAATTTTTGTTGACCTAATTCTACAGTATATTTCGTCCTCCCACAGACTTGCTCTGAACATTTTTGCTAAAGCAGGCTAAATGAGTGTTATTTGAGTCGCTTGTGTGAGGAGATCATGAGTGCCAGTTGAGTCTCTTGACAGCGAGGTATCTCACTAAGGTTTAGAACAGATCCAACTTGTCAATCATTATCACGTCTTGCTTCAGAGAACCAAAACAAGAGAAGAGACAACTGGAGATGTTGAGAGAAGTAAAGTAGCTTGCCCAGTTCACTGTGGTCATCCACCAGTAGGATCTCATGGAGCAGGTAGTTTGGTGTGCGATCCAGAACGCTGTGAATCGTCCTAAGGAGGGCAGAGAATGCCTCATTGTAGAAGCAAATCACTATGCTGGCTGTGGGCAAGGCCACGGGATAGATCCGGTCTCTGCACCTGTTGGGAACAGTGTTCATGTGATGATTTACAGCAGTATCACACCAAATCACACATCCATTCACCTCCATTTACACAACATTGCATGTTTTACTCAAAATCATGTGCACCTTGACCTCATAAAATGCTCATTTCTCCAGGTCATAAACAATGGTTTACCTGAAAATAAATTATTTACTCACCATACTATAATTAATTACCATACTATAACTATTTACTCCCCATGTTTTTTTTTTTTAAGTATCTTTTAGGGCTGCACGATTAATCGAATGTGATTGTCATGCGCATCTTGTCAGTAAAGCTGGTTCCGTGATTAGTAGTAAATTTCCAGCACGTGCTCAGAGGACAGGGTTTTATAACACAGAGCCGTAGTTCACTGACAAGTTACGCAAAATCGCGTTCATAATCGCAGACGATGTAATCGTGCGATTATGAAATCGAACAAATTGTTCTGCGATTATGAAAGATGTTTGTGTAGCTTGTCAGTGAAATACGTGTAGTAAATGTGGTCGTAAAATGCTGTGTGTAAAATGTGTAGTAAATGCTGCTACATCTGAAAGCATGTGAAAATACCACATTTAATAACATGTTTTCACTCCAAACTCACTTCATAACGTCAGTCGAGTGTTTGAAATAAATCCTTCTGTGAGATGATGGGGCTTCTTACACAGAATAAGACACGCAACACATTTCATAGCATTTAAGCAGCGATAAAAGGCGCGATAGCAGTGCATTATTATAGTACTATATAATAAAAAATTTAATAAGACGACGCAGAATACCCACATATGCGTATGCGTGTGTTTATTAGTCCTTGTAACTAATGAAAGCAGTAATTTATGTTATAGAGTGGTGGAACTAGGATGGCACTGTATGTAGGCAAAAACCCAGAGCGAGGTTAGATTTTAGAATCCCCCCGTTTGTTTTTTTCTTTTCCATTGTCCCAAAGTCAATGGTTTTTTTGAATGGGAGTTTGGTTAAATCCCCTAAAAAAAGGTCCGTGGTTCACACAAGCTCAAAATACTTTCACGTTTTATTCGAGACATAAAACACAGAAAGTTCACCCCATGTGATTTACGTTACGTTTCTTAACAAAGAGGGTGCTAAACAAAGGTGCTAAGGGAATACAACGGTGCAGACATATATAACGTCATCACGCCCAAAAAGTATCAATTACCGTATAATTCAATCGTAGTTAATGTATAGTACAATAATTGTAGAAGAAGAATAACCAAAAGAGCGCACAGTATTTTATATTGTGTTCGACCATGTTTTTTTGTTGCTTGCCCGAAGCAACAATCGTTTCGGAGGGGAAGATGCTCGTTGTATCGCTTACAGATGCCGAGAATCTGGGTTGCACATGATTTTCTAGAAGCAAGGAGAAAACAACATTTTGTTTACGCATGCCTAACAAACTGCTAGCGAAACTTAATCTTACCTATATCCAAAAACTCGCTCACTTGTGTTCATAGATTTTAAATGCACTAGGAATTTTAGTTGAATAAATACAGGGAGACAAATTTTTATTAAAAGATTTATATTTATTAGGGGTGCACGATATATCGGCCACCATATCGGTTTCGGCCGATAAATGCTCATTTTTTCTGTAATCGGTATCGGCCTGATAAGAAAATTAGGCCGATATCTTAAAGCCGATAAATAAAGCATTATTTCCTTCAGAGACACTTCAGAAGCGCGCTGTTCGTTTGCAGCCTTTTGTGCAATTGTAAGTTGTAATATTGTGTTTATTTGATGTATATCTGATTTATCTGATATAGAATGCGTTTGGTTAAGTTAAGAGTGCTTCAGTTTACCGGTGATCGTCTTTAGTTCAGCGCACGCAGCTCAAACAGCAGTGCACAACACTAATAACTATGATTGGGAATGTTGTGAATATAACATTCTAATGAGAACATTATAATAATAAAACGTTGTGCATTCTTTGGCTTTAGTTGCTGTGTTTCAGCGCGTTGATATTGGAAGAGCGCATCCACAACAGGATCAAACATTCTGACTATAGCACGCAATAACAACGTCATTTTGTACACATATAAGTTGTAATATTATGTTTATGTTGTATTAATATTAATCTCAGGATGCATTTCCTTGAGTTAAATAAGCTGCCAGCAAAACGCTTCAGTTTACCATGTTCATTCAGCTCTTCAGCTTCAGCACGCACAACTCAACGGCTGCTATTTAAAACAGTGTTATTTGTTACTTTTTCAAAATCATTGAGACTATTAATAACACAACCATGTAATTTTCTTCTGTATGATTGTCATCACAATATGGTTTTTAAGTTTGTTTAAATTAAATACATAATTATGGTCCCCCCCCCCCCCCCCCCCCCCCCCCCCCCGCCGGCAGAGGGGCTATCGGTTATGATCTGGGGCATCATTGTGATCGTCAGTGTAATGATGCAGTGACTTGTTTGCATTATTTATGCATTATTTTATTTGTAAGACTTTTTTGTGACTAAATTTGGTAATGGGAGAGTAAAAATATTTTTAAAACGTACACCGTTCAAACTAGGCTGCTTATGTTGAAGTGTTTGGGATGTGGCTTTTAATGAATGAAATGGTAAGATTTATCGGCCAACATATCGGTTATAGGCTTTCAAAAATAAAGAATAATCGGAATCGGCCAAAATTTTTATATCGGTGCATCCCTAATAATAATAATAACAGTTATTCTCTCTATGCACTTTTTCGACGTGTACAGAAATACGTGCTTTCATATGTGGTTTAGTTATGATTATTTCATTTATTCACTATACTATTTATTACTAATGTCTCATTTCTGTTTTAATTTAGATCTAGTTTTGTATTTATTCCAGTTTATATGAAAAGGTTCATGTAGCGTGGGTTAAAATTCATATACAGACTAAATCCTTTTCACTAAACGTGTTCAAAATTAGTTTGAAAAGTTGTCGGGAGCATGGTGGTTGTGACGTTGAAGGCGAGCGACCGTGGTGGTGTAGTTTGTTTATAGCCTAAGTTTAGCTTTTAAGTTCTGCCACTTTTATTTTGGCTTCAAAATTCATAAAAGTTTTATTTTGTGAAGATTATCTTGATGGACAAAAAAGTGTAAGGTTTCATGAACTATGATTGAACACAGAGCTTATTTTTTGCAATAATCCAAAAGCCTATGGAAAAATCCCATTGGATTTTTATCGAGGGAACCAGTGCGATTCTAACAGCTGATCCGCCTACAAAGTGACATCATAGTTCCCCCACTCTATTCAGCAACCGCTATAGGCATTTCCTGGATTTCTCGCGAGGCGTATTTGGAAGTTTCAGCAGCAAAGACCTCTGGCCTTTGGATGGAGATTTACTCCTGATCACAGAACCGTGCTTCACAGAAAGATACGCATGACAATCGCAGCTTTGCTTAGTTTGCGGGAGTTATGCCTTGCTATTATGGATAATGTGCGAGCCCTAGTATCTTTACACATCTCTTTTGCTTTCAATCACAGATAAAATGTATCTGCATCTGACAATCTCCATATAAAAACTGAAAACTGTTCACTCAGCTGACATTTCAGAGTTAGCAGGAATAGCAATAATCTAGTGCTACAGGCTTTGTAATTATATATATATAATTTTTTTTTCCCATCAAAATTAGAACAACAGGAGGGTAAATAAAGGGAAACAAATAAGAGTAAATATGACGCTGTGAAGGGAGGGATAGGTCCTCCCTCACGCATAGGGCCAACATCAGAGAGGGGGAGGGGAAAGGGTCACATGAATAAAAAAAAAAAAAAAGAAGTGTAAAGGATAAATCATTTATAATAAACACTGCAATATTCCATAAAAATGTCAATACTGATTTCATGGTTACTTTTGAGAGTTAACAGAACAGAGCTAATGATTTGTGCAAGTGGTTAGTACACAGAGAGATGTTCGTACTTGTCATTCCTGGTATCAGGGACGTCTCTGTGGTAGCCAAGCCGGTTACTGATGAGAACGTTGAAGGCGTGCTTATGATAGCCCATATCTCGTACCTCTTGGTCCTGCTTGTTAAAAATCATTCCTGAAATCCGAAATCAGAACACTCGTAAAACACTGACTTATTACTCTGTGGCTGCTTGTTAAAAGAAAGCTGTTTTTTCCGAGGATTTAGTGGAGCCCACAGTGTAGGACAGATGGTCTAGTAAAAAGTATTTTAGACCGGTGGATTGATTCAGCTTCACAACATAATATAGGTAGTAAGTGTGTTGTCATGGCAACAAAATCTGTTCCAAAACCTGCCTCGCTGCCTGCAAATCTGCAATCTGTCAAAACACAATTTATTCTAAAAAGCACATGGTGAGATGTCAGCTTGACACCGGTAGAGCTCATTACTGTAAATGAGCAGCACTGGGTCTTTTTTTCACTCGCCGACAGTAATGCTGGAAGATTTAGACCAGGGCTTCATAACTGGTGGGTCGCAACCAAAAAAACAAGAAATGTATCAAAATGCAGATAATAAAAATCAACTAACCATCATTTAAGATGAGAAACACTTCCCACATCATCTGCTTTTGATGTCAAAGGCTAGGCTAAGCGGCCAATCACACTCTATAATATTTTGGTGCAAATTCATATTGTGGTAAAAGCTAACCAAAATTAGACAGATGCCAACATGGATACGATGCAGGGCATACCCTTATTCTTAAAAACCAGCTACAGCAATAAAATACTATTCATATTTCATTAAAAACATGTTCGTTTGCAGGCTGGTATGACACCCTGGGGCAATCACCGCTTCAGGAACCTATCCCCAAAATGTGTCTTTTTTTTCATGATTTGATGTTTGTTTTATTATTTAAAATGCTGTAAGCATGTTGTTTAAAGTTTGCTCTGCAGATGAAAAAGGTGAAACTGCATTCTGTATAGATTCAGAATAAAAATAAAATGATGTACTCTTATTTAAAAAAAATAAAATACTGTTCAAGTGTAATGTAGATAAACATTACACCAATCACATTTCTGTGGTTATTTTTGGCTGTTAAAAGCATAAAACCATCATCAACAACAATATTACTGCATTGAGTTGCTACTTGATATCCAATATAAAATCTGGATCAGATCAGCAGACCTCTACTCCTCACAATATGTCTATAACAAACACAAATTTCAAATGAAAACATATGCATTGATAGTTGGAATGTCCACTAACCCAGCTCTGGAGAGAGGTCCGGCTTGAGAGCCTCCATTGCATGTCCTTGACTGCCATCTCTGCGAAGGATCGCTGGGCCACGGGTGAAACGAGGCTGAAAGCGGTAATGCCCCTGGACGGGCACATTTTTGAAGGACAAACGGCTTTCCTGGCTGAGGTGGAAATACAGGAAGAGTAGAATCGACCAGGTCACGGAGGTGAAGAGGCAACCATAGCAAAAGTAGCGCAGAGTGACGCTGCCCATGGTAACGCTAGCATCCTTGGCTGGCCATTATCAGGCCCCTGAAAGACAACAATGACAGTTAAGAAATTAAGTAAGAGTTAAACACGAAGTGAAACCGTTTGTGGATATCAGATGGTTTGGATAGATATGGTGGTAAATTGCACTGTACATTGTGGTAGTTATATCTGTGCAGCTATTTATTAACTGGCAGGACTGACTTATGTTAGTTACACTATATTCAAATGTTTGGGTTCAATAAGATTTTTCAATGTTTGATGGTAATGTAAAATTTGTAAAATGGTAATAATGTGAAAAAGGTTTTAACATGATCCTTCAGATGCCATTATAATATGCTGATTTGGAGATACCATTATACCTTTTTTCAGTATTCATTAATGAGTAGACAGTTCATAGGAACAGAAAATCAAAATCTTTTTTTTTTCTTTTACTTTTGATCAATTTAAAACATACTGGTTAAATAAAAGTATTCATTTCTTTAAAATAAAAATAAACTTACCGACCCCAAAATTCTGAAGAGTAGTGTGCATGTACATGAAGTAATACGAAAATACAAGCCAGATATTTTCTGAACACATCAAGCCTGGTGTGTGTATTTTGCTAAAACTTCCAACATAAGACTCTGTCTAATCCAGAGCAAGAACTACTTGTTTTAAAAGTCAGTTTAAAGGTTTTGAGTCGGTGTAATAATTACAGTGTTTTATGATGTGAAGCTGTTTTTGCACTGAATTCATCATTCATTTATGAATAATCAGACTCTTTGGTTTTCAACCATCAAGTTTCAAGTAAAATGAGAGAATCAAAGGACATGAAGTACCTTTCTTCTGTAAAACATCCAGTATTATTAAGCACACGGTTATTCTCTTTATAAATCATCCAGTGACATTTTTTAGATATCCCAATAGCAAGAGGCACAAATCAGACTTCCATTTAAATGCATACATACATAAACATGGATGTAACCCCTTAGTAACTAAACAGAGGGGAAAAAAAGCTTGGTTGAGACAATGCTGCATTTATTTATTTTTTGGTAGAGAAAATTGTTATATGGGATATGTAGGCCTATGAGAAACAGAGTACTGACCTCAGCATTTCAAAAGCATTAGTCAATCGTTAACATGCACTTTGCACAACATTTTAAACCGTAACACATAATCTGAGTCAAAAGAAATCAATTTCTAGTTTAGTCTCATTGTATTGCATCACATGAATGGCAAAGACACGTGTCATTCTTCAAACCGATGCAGACATCCAGCGGCCTCAGTAACATGAGAACCCATCCGAAAACTGAAACCAGTGAATGCAATTATATGGCATTACAGCACAGCTCTTGTGAATGGTTAATTTATGCTTGGATCCTGAAAGCCAACACACCAGATTAAATAATAAATAATCCTGCTGTGTCACACACCTGACATCACAAAAATGCAAGGATTGCAGTATTTGTAATCATTTTCTTCAGCTAGTCTAATTTAACTAATGACAGACCTGTTGGCTGGGCCAATTTATCGTGATGGCCATTTATAGATTATCATCATCTGATAAAAATGCACACTTAAGTGAATGTTAGATGATTTAGAACCAGAAGTTATCATAAGAGTTGTAGTCCACAATCTGGCAAAATGTACAGTTTACATTTTAGTGCGCACGTGAATTTTAAAGGGGTCATATGATGCTTTTTTTAAAGATCATTATTTTGTGTATTTGGTTGTGTAAAACAGGAAATTGTGTGGACGTGGCTGTAAGGTTCAAAACACATTTATTTTTCAATATGTACAGTATTGAGTCCTACTAGGCCCCGCCTCTCTCAAACGCCTTCGTTTTTCTACAAAGTCCCTCTTCGACAAGCGGCAGTCTGCTCTGATGGCCAGTTGACCAAGGTGCCAATTGGAGGTGGCCGAACACCGCAAGCAAATCGTCGGAAAGTAACGCCCCGTAACATAACGCGTGACAGACACATGGATGAGGGTATGTGTTTGCAGTACACAAGCCACGGTTAAGACAGCTGACTCCACTTTGATGTGACGCCGTCTCTTTCTCTCTCTCTCTCTCTCTCTCTCTCACACACACACACACGCATGAGCAAAAACTTGCATTGAACAGTCAATAGCACACTAAACTAATAACAAAACCGTGCTGATTCAGAAGCGCAAATTGTCATAGAAAGTCAAGGAATTACCTCTTGCGTGAGGGTCACGAAACGGTTAGTCCATAAAATGCATTGCTGTTCTGTTGAAGTAATCTTAAAGATTCCTAAATGCATCTACTGCCGGAAGGCCAAATAAAGAGCTTTTGCTTTCACCTAGAAACACACAGCATCTCCCTGACAAGGCTCGCCTTTCAACACTAACTGCGGTTACTGAAACTATGCCTTCTTTCTTTGCGTGCACATTTGGGCTGCATTATGCAAATATTTCCACATAGTGAGGTAGATATGTGGGGGCGTGTTAGAACGAGCCGTTTTAGGGGGGTGTGGCAGAGTCTTAACTTTGATAAAGAATATATCTTTGTTTTTGTGACTTTAGTCTTTGCAACTTCAGTGATTTTATCTATGCACAATCAGCTTGTAACACTCCAAAGAGAAAGGAAAACTTGAAATCGCATCATATGACCCCTTTAAGTAAATATTGTTTTCCAACCATATGCACGGTTTAATAATCTTTCCAAAACAGGACTGAGTCAGGTCTAAAAGCTAATCAGCTCAGAAGTGATTAATTAAGTTCTTTTAGGGCATTTCGATGGTGTATATACTGAAGGCATGCATTAGCTTTGAACTATCCAGAGCTGTTCTGTTCTTATACGAACAAGTTATGGCAGAAAGAAATCAAACAATTCACCCATAAGATTTTCTTTAAACTACAGACACGCAAAAGCGAATAGTGAGCTTTGTCTCAAACTAGTGCGCTGCCTACAGTATACAGACAACCATCACAGACTGTCTCAACAAACTAGACAGCTACCTACCTAGACAGCATTATTTCTGGATACGATACCATCAGATGACCTTTATCACTCAACATACGTCAAAGAACGAGTTTTCTAAATAGCGCCAATGGTGTCCCAAAATCCCTGCTGATTCGTAAAGATCCTCAGACGCCCAAACATGATGTCTATGTAGGCGGCTCACTAGGACGCAGGCACTATGAGCTACGAGCTAACTCGTTAGCTGCACAGAATAAACAATAATTGCTGTACTGTAACCCGGCACTGAGCTAAACCTCTCTAAAACGTTTAATCTCTGGTAATAATGTCAGTGTGGTACAGTGACTCACTCGCTGATGAAGAGGTCTTTCACAGCTCCATTGCTCCCCTGCGCTCTCTGTGCTGCTGTCCGTTACTCGCTGGTGATGAGTCGCAGTGCGGCTGCGCCTGACTGACTCTGTTGCCCCCTGCTGGCCGAGCTTCAAAATGGCACCGATAATCGTTGACTGCTGTTTTTTTTTAATTGCAGAGAATGGGAACATACAGAAGAATAAGCATACATCACATAATATCAACCACAAAAATGGAAACAAAGCACAAAAAAAAGAATAGAATAAAAATAAAGATAAGAGGGCCATCATCTAAATCATCTAAAGGCAGAGCAAATCCTAACAGTCCTTATAGCTTTCTTATTAGTAGATACTGAAATTACATTCAAATAATTTTCCATTTCTTTTAGGAAGACAGAGAAGACGGGTTTACAGTTGGAAAATTTGCATTTGTGAATGTGAAATTTGCTTAGGAAAAAAATTGACTTAATAACAAAACAGATATTTTCATTGTAATACCCAAATATAATGTTTCTCATATGTACTGAGAAGCCTGGCAAAATCTTACACTTGACAAACACACCAAAATATCATCCCAAAGCTTCTGAGTGTAGTGACATGACCAAAATAAGTGTACCACAGTTTCTTCAGAATTCGAACAAAAAGAGCATGTTAGCTCGATGTCAGATTTAAATCTTTGTATAAACTTCTTTACAGGGTAGAACCTGTGTATGAGCTTAAAATACATTTCTTTCACTTTGTTTGTGAGAAAGAATTTTTGCTGTAGAGACCAGATTTTTTTCCAATTAAGGTTAACAAACAAATTATTCCAAAAAGGAAATCACAGGTAGAACAGAAATCAAATTCTTAAGAAATAAAGATTGCATTTGATCATTTTTGGCTTTCGACTTACAAATTTGACCAACAGGAGTATCACAAGGTTTAGGAACGGATGCAGTAGATACTGAGGAGTAATTACAGTTTTTTAAAAGCCTACATAAACCAGAGGGGATAGCTCCCAAAACTATAGCAAATTCTTTTGGGGTTATTGGTATTTGGAAAGAAATTCTGAGTACCTGAACAAAACACCTTGCTCATCAAACAACTGCTCCACCAAAAATAAACCATTACTTAACCAACTATCATAAAACAGAGACTTATTCTTGAATAAAATGTTCTTATTGTTCCAAATAAAAAATCTTTGTGGTGAAAAGTTATGCTTATAAATTAATGCCCATGCTAAGAGAACCTGTCGATGAAAGTTGGAAAGTTTGATAGGGAGTTTGGATATATCATAATTACACATTAAAGCAGCACTATGTAACTTTTGTCGCTCTAGCGGTTAATAAACAGAACTGCACACACCCCGCGGAAGAACATTCCAACCGGCGCTACTTCTCTAAGTGATGTCTATGGCGATTCACGCCGGGTATGTGTTACTCCGCAGCGGAGGACGACCCCGACCAGGCTACAATAAGTCCAAATATAAGAAACAGCATTTCCGCGGGGAAAAGTAGGGGTGCTGGAGTGTAGCCCACGAAAAAATGGGGGTGCGGTGTTAAAAATAAATGAATGAACAATATGTAATAAAAAATAAATAATATTAATTTTATTAATTTGTATATTCATTCAAATTCATTGAAAGAAAGTAGCCTAAGCCTACAATGACAAAAAGCAACGGTTGGGTTAAGTTGAATCAAATTGACTGTGAATGTAGTTTCAACTGATTAAACGTATTAAACTGACTTAAAAAATAATTTGTTGCCATGATTTTTGGATTATATTATAACCTGTAACATGTCTGCCATTCCCAAATTAAGAATTAACAACAATTTCTACAGACAGCAGAGAATTCCATAGTAGGAAAAAAAATATTACTATGGAAGTCAATGGCAACACCAACTGTTTGATTACCAGCAATCTAAAAAAGATCTTCTTTTATGTTCAACATAATAAAGAAACACATACAGGTTTGGAACAACATGAGGGCTAGTAAATGATGACGGTTTTCATTTGGGGTATGTCACTTTAACGTTAGGTCTTTCCTATTCTTGAAACAAAATTAATTCTTAAGGTTGATTCAATATTACTCTTAATGAAAAACACACACACACACACAACATCAACAATGCTACAGTGACAAAGTCGCTTATATTAAACGGTTAGAAAACATCTCTGTCTGTGATTGGTTCCAGATGTTTTCACCCCTCCTTTCCTTTTCTTCTCTCCTTCTCACACTCGCCCTCCCTGTACAGCACTTTTCTCTCTGAATCCCCCTCCTCTATCTGTTTCTCTCTCTTGTATTATGTTTTAATATTTCTTACTCATATTCGAGGTACGCATGTGCACATGTATGCATTAGCTTTTCTTGTTTCAAATGTTCAAATGAGGACACGATAGCTAGGACTCCAAGGTAAAGGGGTTCGTGATGAACTATGAAGATAGTTCAGGATCCTTCGCCAAGTTTATTTCTAATATGTCCATATTTTCCTGTACATGTGGCCATTTTATATAAATACATGTTCTTGGCCAAGATCCTATATGTATGTAATCTATATCCTCATTGGTTAAAGGGTTGAAACTCCCTTCGACATATGCCTATATAATATCTTCTATGAATAAATTGAAGTATTGAGAACACATTTGAATGTGTGTTTTCTTGCTTCCCAGCCGTATACACTTTAAGGGACTGAGAACTTCAGAGGTGGCAAAGAGAATCTAGAGGGACCGTTGTTAATTACTGACAAACAGAAAACTTTTATGAACAGATAAGACCAAAATAAGAGCACAGGGGTAGCGTCTGGTTAGGCAGGGTATGCAGGTGCATCTGGGCCGGGCACAGAGTTGTAAAGTATTTGAGTAAATGTAATTAGTTACTGTATTTGAGTATCTTTTCGGGTACTTTGTAATTGTACTAAGATATTAGCAACTTTTACTCTTTACTTCACAAAATTTTTGAATGAGTATCTGTACTCTTAACTCCACTACATTTGAAATGAGTGTTGCAGTTACACATTACATTTTGCATGGACCTAGCTTTTTCTGCAGCAGTTTATTTCTGCTACAAAAGATGTGATATTGCCTATTACAGGTCACTGAAAGTACTGCGTTTTGCCCTAACTCACCCAAACTTGTTAACAAGGTTACTTTATGTGAATGCGAGTTCCTTAGCAAGTATTTGTGAATCAGAGGTGTTTTATATATGAGATGCAGCCGGCAATGAGGCCCAAACCAGCACATTCACTGCAAGAAGGCTTCGGCTTTTTAATTTGACTTAACATTATTTTATTTATCCATTATACTGAAGAGACCTTTTTTTGTGCAATTTTGAGGTGTTCAGTTTTATTTTGGTTTTAGAAAATAAACGTGATTGCTCTCCTCACAAATCAACTCTTTCTTGTTTTGTTTCATGCTCTCTGTGCCTTGCCCTGGACTTTAATGTCACTTCCTGTCTCCCGTGGTGTTTGTAGTCAGTTTGTAGTCCGTTTGTTAATTGGTTCCCCTTGATTAGTATCCCCAGGTGTCTTATCTTGTTAAGCTTGTTATCCCCCTGTGTGTATATATAGCCCTAGTTTCTTTAGTTCCTTGTGAGTTGTTGATTGTAGTTGTCTGTTTGCCAGTCATTCTGTTCTTTGTTCCCTTTGGTTTTTGCCTTATTGTTTGTTCTTGTTTTTCCATTAAATACCTGCACATAAATCCTTGCCTCTGCCTGTTTTCCGCAGCTTCTCCACAAAGTTACAGTTTTTCACTGGCATGTCTCTTTGACTAGTGCATCTTTGAGCCTATATGTAGTATAAGTAAAATACTTAAGTACTGTTAAAATCAGATACTCTAAGACTTTTACTCAAGTTGTTTTGGAATTGGTGACTTGTGTAGTGGAGTAATTTTCACTGTATGGTATCTGTACTTTTACTAAAGTATGGTTTTTAGGTACTCTTTACACATCTGGGCAGTTTGGGGGCAACGAGGGAACGAATAGAGCCCTGCACCATGACGGCTCTTGTCCAACAGCGTTATGAGAAATTCTCGGCCCGAGTCGACTGGAACCGGACTTTTCCTCTATCTCTCTCCCATTAAACAGCTATTAAATAGTTGGTTGGTTTTTAATGGGCAAGTGGTTCATGGTTCTTTTGTTCTTTACGGTTAATTTAGAAATATGTGGAACATTTTATGTTTGTTAATCAAGTTTTTGTTTTTTTTTAAAGAATGGCCCAAGGGCAGCTTGCAAACAGTGAGTTGAGCATTATGTTTGATCAGTTTAGCCCTCTCAAACCAACACCACTTGCCTAAAATAAACAGATATAAAATACTGATGCATGTCCAGTATTAATTTAAACATTAACAGAAAAGAGCGCTGTTAGGCGCCTAGCAATGTCTTGGCGGAGCGCTGCAGGCCATGGAGGCCGCAGCGCGCGATCACTTGCATTTTTTTTAGAACAGCGAAAACTTAAAAATACACCGTCATTTTTGCTCATAAAGTTAAGAGTATACATCATTCGGAACTGTAAAGGGTCTACTTGTATTTGTGTGCACATTTACAATATCAACAAAACCTTGTGCTTTTCTAAAATAAGGAAAACAAACAGGATGCGCTTTCTGTCGTCTTGGTCTTGAGCAGGAGTGCTTCACCGACATGATAAATTTATCTATAGAATGATTTAAATTACTATTTTAAAACGAAATAATTAAAATCGAAAACAAAAACTCTTTCATTAATCATAATCCGTAAAGATGCACTTCTCTCTAAAGGCACGTCTAATGAAGAGATGGAATGGTCAACATTGAATCAGAAACATTTCGCTTATAACCAAATAATTCAAAGATCCCTCATATTTTTGCTTTTTTTGTTTGTGTTTTTTTATTTATATATAATATTTTGTTGTTTGTTTGTTTGTTTTTGGGCGATGTGCCAAACTTGGTGTTTGCATTCAGTAGGCTATACGCAGCGTTTTGTGCATGTTTAAAACACATTTTACATTGTACACATTTTTTGCATATGGGCCCGGGGCTGACTTGCTACGCCACTGAATAAGTCTGATGTACCCGCGTTGTAACACAAATAAATGTATGGTTTTTGGATTTTCCCCTTACTTTAAATTAATGCTTATGGCTCATTATTATTAATCGAAAAAACAACAACAACAAAAAACATTAAACTTTGAACTTTTATTAACAAAAAAATAAGGATATGTTTTACTAGTGTTTAACACAAATAAATAGCCTATGGAATTCCCCTCAGGCTACCTTAAAAAGTTCGTAGTTTGTGGTTTATTACCTTATTAATTAAAACACATCAGCCATAAAAAAGTACAATGGCAAATTCGCAAATATTAAACATCTACCTTGCATTGACAAAACTAATAAGATGGATATAGTCGTTGAAACCCAAATAAATAAGGTATTTTCCCTAATTTAAAACGAAGAAAAGCTTAGTTGGGTCATGTTATGTTTTTTATGAAAAACCCAGCAACAAAGACACTCACTATAGGCAGTAACGAATAAATGAAAGTCATTTATTAACAAAAGTTGCGCTGTGGATCGCCATCGTTGATAGTGTCAGTTTCTCACATCACTATTGTCACGTTGAAAAATTCAGTCCACCATTTATTATATGCGTTTTAATACTGTTAATAAAAAGAAAATTAATATTTTCTTAATAATGAGATTATCTTTCCATGAATTTTTATTAAAACCTCAGTATTTATTTAGATGTGGGCGTATCCCCCCCAAACAAAAAGAGGACGAGTCGTAGGCCAACAAGGACAGCCCTCTGCCTTAGTGAGCATTTTTTTTAGTGCCTTAGTGACAGATCCCTTTGTAACAAGCAATTGCATTTTTTTGTGTTTTGCAATATAATAGTTTTTGAAGTTTGTGAACACACTGTATATATTTCTTAAATTAGTAACCAAGCATTTGTTACCACGATTGTTGACGCCATCTCCTCAATTGAAGAAGAAGAGCAAATCTTTTAATTGGTTAGCAATTCGCATTTATTAAAAGTGTAAATTCTCGTTTATTTTGCTCTTGTATCGATTATCCACGCTTTGATTTAGTAGTCATAAACCCATTTTGAAGCAGAGGACTTAGTGTAGGTTTATCAGTAAATGCTGTTGGATGGTTTGTTAATTACTTATTGGATAGATCTCAATGTATAAATATAGAGGGGCTCACTTCTAGTACTCTGAATGAAAATATCGGTGTACCACAGGGATCAGTCCTTGGGCCATTATTATTTATTTTATATATTAATAATATTTGGAATAATCTCGCACATTCAAGCTTTCATTTATACACTGATGATATGGTGATTTACTCCTCTGCATCAACACTGGATCAGGCTACAATATATTTAGTAATCTTCAATCTGATTTTGATGCATTTCAGCATAGACTGAGTGATTTAAAACTTGTTTTAAATGCGGAGAAATCTAAACTTATGATGTTTACAAAAAGAAAGTCTGTACTTTCAAACTCATGCTCAATCACAACTCTTCAAGGTTTGGAGATTGAAGTAGTATCTAAGTATAAATACTTGGGATTTTTAATTGATGATTCTCTTTCTTTTGGGCCTCATATTCAATACCTTGTGAGAAAATTAAAGTCGAAACTGGGCCTTTTTTTTAGAGTCAAGTATTGCCTTTCTTTTGTAGCAAGGAAGAGATTGGTAGCAGCTAAATTTTTTGTCAGTGTTGGATTATTGTGATATCATTTATATGCAGGCACCTAAGCATTGTTTACAGGCGTTGGATTCAGTTTATCATGGAGCATTAAGGTTCATCACAAATTCAAAAGCCCTTACTCATCATTGTTTATTGTACTGGCCGGAGTTGTCATCCTGTAGACTTAAGCATTGGTACTTATTTATATATAAAATAATTTTAGGTTTACTTCCTTCATATTTACAACAGAATATTTTACAAAAAGGTGTAAAGAATTATGGTCTTCGCTCACAAGACTATAATCTTTTAAGTATCCCTAAAGTTTCTACTAATATGGGCAAACGGGCATTTAGTTATGCTGCTCCATTTGATTGGAATCGACTACAAGATAAGTTATGCTTAAAAGAGTTGGTATCACTAAATTATTTTAAATGTATTTTAAAGGATCTAATTGTAGAGTCACCTGATTGTAAATGTGTTGAGTGATTTGTGTATGTTTCTGTGTATGTAAACGAATGTATTTTGTTTTATGTGTAACTAAATGTGCTGCCTATCTTGGCCAGGACCCGCTTGTAAATGAGATTTTAAATCTCAAGAGTTTTTAATTTCCTGGTTAAATAAAGGTAAATAAAAAATAAAAAATAAAATGTGTGCTAAGGAACTGTGTTGCAATTAGGAACAGGTAAGGGGAAACTGGACATCCTTGTCGAACTCCTCGTTTTAAAAAGAATCTAGGTGAAGTACCATTACTTAATTTGATAGAGCTGTTTCCGTTTATGTACAGCATTTGGACCATCCTGCAAAAGGCATCGCCAAAGCCAATTTTTTGTAGAGCCTGAAATACAAATTTGTGTTCCAATGTGTGCCAAAGAAAATGAAGCCATCACTGTCTATTAAATATGAATAATCTAACATATCTAACCGTATACTATTAGAAATGTGCCTTTTCTGCATAAATCCTGATTGTGTTGATTATGGAGTTCAAAACATATTTAAATCTTTTTGCTAGAACTAAAGCTATTATTTTATAATCATATTTAATAATGTAATTGGACGCCAATTGTCTATTAAGAGGGGATCTTTATTTAATTTTGGGATAAGCGTTATTAATCCTTGACATAATGTGGCTGGAAGTAATGTTTTCTCTATACTTTCCTCATGAACCTTTAACAAGAATGGTGCTATACTATGACTAAACAGCTTGTAAAATTCTGAGCTGAGTCCGTCTGTTCCGGGGGATTTGTTGGCTTTTAAAGAGTTAATAGCTTCCTCTATCTCCTTCAGTGTGATAGAGGCATCACAAAAATGTTTATCTAAGTCACTCAGCTGGTCAACTAATCACTAAAAGATTAGTGATTTTGCATATAACGGTATTTTCATCAGTTTTTTTTTCTTTTTTGCCACATCACTACTAAATTTTCTAAGATATTTGCCAATTTCGTATTTAGTAAATTCCCAATTGCTGCTGTAACTGTTCTCTTCTCTTGCTTTATTCCAATGTTTGTGAATTATCTTATTGATTTCATATTTTACTTCACTATAAGAGAGAATGGGAATTTTTTAAGTTCCAGTAGAACAGAAAGAAACCGCGCACCTTCATTAGAAGAAGGAAATGGGCACGAATCAAGATACTCTTGTGGTCAGAAAATGGTGATGGTAAAATGTCAGAAGAGGTATTGCATAATTCCTTAGAAAAAGCCACACATTCTTTTGTCCAGCCATGACTTCCTGTTCCACAGGATTATAAATATGAGAGGAACACAAAGAGAGGGACAAATTCCCTTAATAATCCACCACAAGGAGTAAAACCAAACTTCTGATGTGCAGAACAAGATTGTTGAGCTTCACAAGAAAGTGGCTGTAAGAAAAGAGCTAAAGCATTGAAAACCCCAATGCACCATCAGGGCAATAATTAAGAGGTTCCAATCAACTAAAGATGTTACAAATCTGCCTGGAAGAGGACGTGTGTCTATATCGTCCTAATGCACGGTGAGGAGGAGAGTTTGAGTGGCCAAAGACTCTCCAAGGATCACAGCTGGAGAATTGCAGAGATTAGTTGAGGGTTGGGGTCTTCAAAAATCAAACAGCCCCTATATCACCACATGTTGTTCAGGAGGGTTTCAAGAAGAAACTCCTGGCTCATCCAAAAACAAACTCTAGCATATTCAGTTGTCAGACACGACTGGAACTTCAAACAGGACTGGCTTCTATGGTCAGATGAAACATAAAAAATAGCTTTTTGGCAGCAAACCCACCAGATGGGTTTGGTGCAAACAGGGATAAAAAAGTGCCCCATGCCCACATTTAAATATATTGCTGGATCTATAATGTTGTGGGCCTGTTTTCCTGCCGGAAGTCCTGGACATCTTGTTCAGATGCATGGCATCATGGATTCTATCAAATACCAACAGATAAAAAAATCTAAACCTGACTGCTTCTGTAAGAAATCTTATAATGGACCATGTTTGGATCTTCCATCTGGGCAATGATCCAAAACAAACATCAAAATCAACACAAAAATGGGTCACTGAGCACAAAATAAAGCTTTTGCCATGGCCGCCCCCAGTCCACTGACCTGAACCCTGTAGAAAATGAGTGGGGTGAACTGAAGAGAAGAAGCACCAACATGGAGCTGGTATTCTGAAGGATCTGGAGAAACTCTGGATGAAGGAATGGCCTCTGATCTCTTGCCAGGTGTTCTCCAAACTCATCAGGCAATATAGGAGACTCAGAGCTGTTATCTTGACAAAAGGACACGTTTGCAATATTGGTGCCAATAACTGTGGTAACGTGAATAGAGAAAGCATTTATTTCATAATGGAGTTTCCCCTCTTTCCATTGTTTTAATTCAATCAAAGGTTAGCAAATTTGCAAATTTTTTTTACCAGGGTGCCAATATTAGTGGGCCAAGCATGTATACTACAGTATGCCTGTAGCAGTCATTGAAAAGTGTGGTTGTAAATTAACATAATAATACAGTATAATTACACGTATGGTTGTTTCTTTTTTTTCAAAAACACTATACTGTAAATGACCGGAATTTACGGTTTAAAAAAAGACTGTAAAAATGCTACAGAAAAACCTGTTAAATGGTTAACGGTAAAATCCCCTACTATATACAGTGAAAAACTGTATTGGACATTAATTTTACGGTAGTATACCATTTTTGGAAGTGAAAAAGACCGTATAATTTACAGTGAATAACTGTAAATTGACATTCCCAGAATTACATTTCGAATTGATATTTTTTGTTGTTGAAATAACTATGTTTCTTAGTTTTTTTCTTATCAGTTTTGTATATTAGGGTTGTTAAATGAATGTTTATTGCATTAATTCAGTTTCATGGTGTTACCATGATGGTGTTTAGTGTTTGTGTGAATGACGGTGTGCACATTCTATATATGTTATTATCTAAAAGCTGCTTGTGATGGGCTTTGAATCATCATGTGACTTTCTCATCACCACATTTAGTGGTTATCAGTGTATTACAAAGGTGCAAAACAGATTTCAGTACTTCAATAGGTTGTTATATTAACATTATATAAGTTAATGAAAATACGGTATTTAACTGTAAATTTAAGTTAAAACCGTAAAACCTAAAACGTTGCTACCGTATTTTTTACAGTAAAATTTTTTACAGTGATTTATAAATTACTATAGTGTTTTTTCATGTGGATGAGGGAGACATACAAAATGTGCAGGGCTGGGGGCCAATAAGGGCCAAAGAGTTCAATATGACCAACATCATGGTCATGGAGTGGCCTTGTCTAGCATGAATATGTTTAGGTTTAAGAAACCTCCATGGAGAATGCCTCAACGGGAGGACGGTATGCCATGTTATTTGGCAGGTCATTCACACCATTAACATTTGCTGTGAACATGGTGTCTTCCATCAAGTATAAAACTGGAGAACTCACCCACCTGGAATATCACTTGGCCCACCCGTCATCTCAAATCTGGAGCCGGGCCTGCTTTGTGAGACGGTAAATTACCTCACTGAAACACATCCTGTATATCGTCAACATGCTGTGGTAAAGTATTAATTTCCCTTCAGGCACAAAAGTGTACTGCCCACCAGAGTACAAAGTCGATGGCAGGTACTACACAAAGCCAGCAACATTCTCCTGTTTGTGATGCTGTGTGGGTATTATTCAGAAGCCCACAACTTGCACGTCAGTGAGAGGGACTGGTCCAAATCTGACCTGTCACAAAGTGAGATCTTCATCAAAGACCAAAAAGGGCCCATTTGAATTCCAAATTGAATTCTAATATAAAAAGATGTAAAGTATGATTACTATTACCTCTTAAGCATAATTGACATTATCAAATTTGACTGTCTTTTGCTGCTTAGAGACCAAGACGCATTTAATAGCACGTCAGATGGTGGCTGTGTGATTAAATACATTTTCTTGTATAAATAACATTTATGCCCTTTCTGTCAGCTAGCGAGTTTGGGTTTTCCGTCCGTTAGAATATGGATGCCCTCCTATCAGTACTGGACTGGAACTGGGCCTGCATAGCCCTTGAGGCTTTTGCAAAAGTAATTTCTGTCACTTCAGGTTTTAAAATGACATTAAAAATTGTTCACTTCACAAAAGCATATACCATGTAAACTTGGCATAATTTGAAGTCAACGAGTTTTGAATTTTGAGTTCGCCATACTAAGATTTACAAAGCACATTTAGCCTAATGTTTATGTTTAATTGACAACACATACATTGCACAAAATGCTTATGTGGCTAACATTTTTACAGAAATGGTTACCTCCCGGGTATAATTATAATTTCTACACCTATCATTCTTGCACTACAAAAGGTTGAAAAGGATGTCATTAAATTAAATGTAATTATTAACCTTTAAATGCATGAATGTTTCACCAACGATTATTAAATATTCGGGTCTTTATATATCCAGCACGGATGGATCTCTAACTGCTGCAATAGCAAAAAAACTCTCTTGATATTTTAAGAACAATTACAGAAGAATAAAATAAAGCATATTTTGTTACCTTTTGAAACTTAGAAGGGTTAAATTTAAGCAGATGATTTTACCATCGCTGTCATCGTCAGAGCGCACTTCCACAGTACATTCAGCATCTGCCTCATATTGGCGTTCTCAGCCATATTCTCAAAACTATCGTTTTCAAACATCTAATTTAGGCATCTAAATCTAATTTTCAAACATTTTTGTATTTGTGAAAAATATTAAGTAATGTGACAATATTGACATTTAGCATATAAATCCACGTATTAAACAGGTTAGCACTTTTAATGTTTTGATGCAAGAATAATATACATGCACATAAATTCATAAATTATGTTTTCTTAGATTATCTGCTGACTGCGTACTAACAATAATAGAAACAATAATGTACAGTATGTGCAAAATAATGTTTTTTTACACCTTAAACGCAAATAATAATATATAAACACATTTCATTACACCAAATACACAACATAATGTTCTTTTTAGCAACATCATATGACCCCTTTAAACAAAGTGAACACCCACCGAAAGCGTTACCCTGACTATCCAGCAGGGAGTGCACCATGAATGGCAAATTGCATAAACCTGTACCTTTCACCAATTGACAGTTGAAGGCCTTTATGGTTATCTGTTAGTGAGTGAAAATAATGAGAGAAAAAAAGGGTCACGTGTGTGTGTCTCTGGTTTAGCTATACTCTACATTATGGGGCCAAAAGGTCCTTAATGATGGCATCATCCAAAAATCCTTGTCCTTGTGGGGACTGGTGGTCCCTATGAAGAAGAAACAACTTCTAAATCCTACAGAATAAAATTTTCAAAATTCTAAAATTGCAGAAACTTTGGGTGAGGGGTAGGTTTAGGGTAAGGGAATAGAAAATACAGTCTGTACAGTATAAAAACAATTACACCTATGGAATGTCCCCATAAAACATGAAAACCAAATGTGGGGTTTAATTAGACAGTAGTATAATTTTTTGGGGTGTTTTTTGTGCCTTTATACATTAATTTATGAAGCACAATATATATATATTATATATATTATATTATTATATTAGATTAGCTACAATTGGTGGTTAGATGCATCACTGTTTTGATAATTATCTACAAAAAAAAACAAATAGTTTATAGTTTTAAAGATTTACTTTCCTATGCAAAATTCCTATGAAAAGCAGGCAGTTGCTGTTTGTCTCTTTTTTGATGTAGTTATTCGAGAGCTAAATTGGAACAATATTTGACATTTGATGGACTTCTTGTTAGTATAACATTACAGGGTACGGAAAGTATTCAGACCCCCTAAATTTTTCACTCTTTGTTATATTGCAGCCATTTGCTAAAAACATTTAAGTTAATTTTTTTTCTTTCCCCCTCTTGTTTTTCCTTTTTCCCCCCCACCCCCTTTTTTTTTCTTTTTTTTTTGTTTTTTTCCTCATTAAGGTACGCACAAGCAATCATATGAAGAAAAAACACAGAATCGTGACATTTTTGTAGATTTATTAAAAAAGAAAAACTGATATTTCACATGGTCCTAAGTATTCAGACCTTTGCTCAGTATTTAGTAGAAGCACGCTTTTGATCTAATACAGTCATGAGTCTTTTTTGGGAAAGATGCAGCAAGTTTTTCACACTTGGATTTGGGGATTCTCTGCCATTCCTCCTTGCAGATCCTCTCCAGTTCTGTCAGGTTGGATGGTAAACGTCGGTGGACAGCCATTTAGGTCTCTCCAGAGATGCTCAATAGGGTTTAAGTCAGGGCTCTGGCTGGGACATTCAAGAACAGTCACAGAGTTGTTGTGAAGCCACTCCTTCGTATTTTAGCTGTGTGCTTAGGGTCATAGTCTTGTTGGAAGGTAAACCTTCGGCACTGGTCCTGAGCACTCTGGAGAAGGTTTTCGTCCAGGATTTCTGTACTTGGCCGCATTCATCTTTCCTCGATTGCAACCAGTCGTCCTGTCACTGCAGCTGAAAAAATCCCCCACAGCATGATGCTGCCACCCCGATGCTTCACTGTTGGGACTGTATTGGAAAGGTGAAGAGCAGTGCCTGGTTTTCTCCACACATACCGCTTAGAAATAAGGCCAAAAAGTTCTATCTTGGTCATCAGACCAGAGAATCTTATTTCTAACCATCTTGGAGTCCTTCAGGTGTTTTTTAGAAAACTTGCACTGAGGAGAGGAGATGCTTCCGTCGGGCCACTCTGCCATAAAGCCTTGACTGGTGGAGGGCTGCAGTGATGGTGGACTTTCTACAACTTTCTCCCATCTCCCGACTGCATCTCTGGAGCTCAGCAACAGTGATCTTTGGGTTCTTCTTTACCCCTCTCACCAAGGCTCTTCTCCCCCGATAGCTCAGTTTGGCCGGACGGCCAGCTCTAGGAAGGGTTCTGGTCGTCCCAAACGTCTTCCATTTAAGGATTATGGGGCCACTGTGCTCTTAGGAACCTTAAGAGCAGCAGAAATTTTTTTGTAACCTTGGCCAGATCTGTGCCTTGCCACAATTCTGTCTCTGAGCTCTTCAGGCAGTTCCTTTGACCTCATTATTCTCATTCGCTCTGACATGCACTGTGAGCTGTAAGGTTTTATATAGACAGGTGTGTGGCTTTCCTATCAAGTCCAATCAGTATAATCAAACAAAGCTGGACTCAAATGAACGTGTAGAACCATCTCAAGGATGATCAAAAGAAATGGACAGCACCTGAGTTAAATTATATGAGTGTCACAGCAAAAGGGTCTGAATACTTATGACCATGTGATATTTCAGTTTTTTTTCTTTTTTAATAAATCTGCAAACATTTCAAAAATTGTGTTTTTCTGTCAATATGGGGTGTGGTGTGTACATTAATGAGGAAAAAAAAAAAAAAAACTTAAATGAAAATTAGAAATGCTTCCTTAGCAACTAACTGAAAAATTTAAGGGGGTCTGAATACTTTCCGTACCCACTGTATCTGTCATGTTTTAGTAATAATAATGGATACATCTCTGCTATTATGTAAAACTTAATAAAACAGCACAGTAGCTGAATGCAGTATAGTCTCACAATAGAGAGTAAGTGAATAGCAAATAGTTCACAGAGCATAGATTCCATTTTTCCATCCACGCTTGCCTCTTTTCCTCCCTCTGCATGAACAGGAAGTTGGGCACAAACATGGAGGAAATCTGGAGCCACTAGTAAAGCCTGGTGGATTCATTAAGTTCTTCATTGTCTTATGAGGCGTTTCTATCCCTTCCATGGCCACAGGGTTAAGAAACGAGATCTTTCCATGTTATTTTTAATGTGAAATTAATTCAAACAAAATCGGTCTGATTTTATAACAAATATGCAAGTCACACAACACCAAATGACCCTTCAAGACCAACAATCACATGTGTATTTGATGAGAACAGTCTTATCTAATAGAAACAATGACATGAGATTATTGGCCCAAGATCTTTAATTGTCTGATTTAGGAGGAACTGGGTTTTACAACAACAGACAGCTTTGTCTCTTATGCATACACGCTCTTATGCATGTAAAAGACTTGCCACAACACCACAGCAAAACAATCAAACATAGCAACAACTAACTAGATAATAAAGTCAATTTTTAACATTTTATTTCCATGTTGATATGTTTCACTTTTGAGCAAGAAACGGCTGAAGCCAGTCCACCAGACACTGACTAGCTTTTTACTAGCTGCCTCGGGAGACTTGTGACATCCTTTGCTATTTACTCAGTAACAGGATGTTAACCATTATTCTGTTGCTTTTTTGACTAGCTGCTTTATATCCACATGTGGGATCAAGGTTGAATAGTTCTCAATTAAGTTTAACAAGGTGATATCCCTGCAACCATCTCCCAACTTTATCTCTCCCTTCAAGACAACACAAATACAATATAATGGTTTGTGGATAGACACCCTGCTTTTAAACCAGTGTAAAATGGCGATAACCCAGGGTTAAGAGTGCTGTTTGTAAAATGATTCAAAATAATTAATCTAGATTTCCAATCATTGTAACATCCATTATAGCTACCACACTGTTTTGAAGGACTGTTCACATAAACTGAGGTTATAAATCTGGCTGAAAGGAAAGAAAGAACACAGCACATCTCAAAAACACCCAGGAAAATGTGCATTTAGAGGTTAGGGGTCACATCTTACAAACACTTCACCAGACAGCACTGCTCCTGAAGAGGACAGGGTGAGACAGGATCCATGCAGGAGTGGGAATTGATGATATATGATAAAGTTGAAGCAGCTCATTCGTCAAATCGACCCTCCAGGATACTCTCGAAGGAAAACGGGACAAACTTGAAGCCCTGTCCTGTGTAGAATTTGTTCTGGAACTCCACCCTAAATGGCAGGAAGGACAGGACAAAAGAATGCAATGTCAGAGCGGTGATGAGCGGGATATTTAATATTAAAAACACCTGTGGATTCCTGTTGACAACAATGTACTTGCATCTTTGTTCACTTGTGGTTATTTCCTCAAATGCAAAAGTGTGTGGAAGTGAAAATCGGGTTGGGCTGTATGACCATATGAGGAATGTGTCAGCCGGTGGAGAGTCTGTTATATTGTGGCAGCTACACTCTTAAAAATAAAGGTGCTTCACGATGCCATAGAAGAGCCTTTTTGTCTAAATGGTTCCATAAAGAACCTTTTAACATCTGAAGAACCTTTCTGTTTCACAAAAGGTTCTTTGTGGCGAAAGAAGGTTCTTCAGATTATAAAAAGGTAAGAAAGAGGTGGTTCTTTAAAGAACCTTTGACTGAATGGTTCTTTGTGGAACCAAAAATGGTTCTTCTATGGCATCGCTTGAAGAACCTTTTGAAGCACCTTTATTTTTAAGAGTGTATTAGTGGGCCAAATGACACTCATGCCCTCTTACAACACACCTACACTATATTGTTCAATTTTAAGATTACTGGCAACAGCTGATAATAGTTCTCCCTTGACTGATTAACAGAACTGTTACATTTGCTTTGTATAAACTTACAGTAAATCCTATATAAAACAATTTATACATTATACACAGACTGTAAAATGAACAAATAAGCACTCGTTTCTCAGAATGTTCTGTGCAAAGATCATACCTGCTTAAAATACTCTCTATATAAGAACAGTTGATGGGGAATACTGAGGTTGAACAACTATATGCTATGCAATGTGTGTCGTCTTCAACATATTCTTGCCTTAATTTCGGAAACTTTCATACCTGTAAGCTCTGTGGGTAAACTGTTATTCAAGCTATTTCTATTGTCTATAATGGGCACATTTTTCATTTTCTCCAGGTTTTGCTGCCAGGAGTGAAAAAAGGCATAATCGCACATTCCTTCCCTATCATTGGCTAATAGATAAGAGTGTTTAGATTTGCCATTGAGAGAAAATATTTTTGAACTGAAGGTTGAGATTTTGAGAAAGGTAATGTCCAGACACAGATTTTTGAAATCAAACAGACAGCTGTTAGTGAGTGATTGTGTGCATAACAGCTCTCTGAGAAACCAAGGGAGGCAGTTCCTTGTGGAAAAAAGAAAGATGAGCAAAAAAGTTAATGTTATTCCGTATGTGCCTTTAATCCAGAAACCTTTAACCATCAAATGGAACTTGAACATGATTTTACATTGTGCTAAAACACAAAAAGGTAACATTGCCTCCTTATTTTAGATGCACATCCTGTTGGATGGATACACAAGAGAAGGAAACATTTAAGAGTAAAGGAATGTCTCACTGCTGTGGTAAATATTTAAGTCAAGAGAGAAAAGACTCTTTCATCTTTCCGCACATGGAACAAGTAAAACCACCAAGAGTGCTGAACCTCATTTACCTCCAACATGTCTGTGTGTGCATAGGCCATGGAAGGCATTTTGAATGGGTCGAGCCAAGAATTACATCAAAACGCCATAATTAGCGCCTCTTGCTGAATGTTTTGTTCTTGCCATGACTATAGCATACAACAACTAGTTTATATATATATATATATACAGTAGCCAACATTTGAAGTGTATCAAAACCTTTCATTCATGTTGTCCTAAAACTAAAATGTGTTTGTGTATATATATTTATATACACACACACACACACACTTCTGCATTGTAAAATCATTATCAGAACAAGTTATTCTTGAGAGGCAGTGATATGGTTACCTTTCCTCTTCACATTCTTTCCCTCTGTAGCAGAAGTATGACATAATCTACACATTAAGATCTTAACAGAAAAGAGTGTCAAGGATAGAGTGATTGCAAAACAAAACAGTTTTAGAAGAGACAACTTCTATTCATTCATAGCTTTTCGCCAATATCATTTCAACGACAGTTTTTGCATGTTATTGGATATGACAATTTTAATGTATTTCGTCTTAGCAGAGTAAATCTGCTGCTGTGGAGCAAATATGTCTTGCTACTGCCAACAGATACACATACACGCTGCTGTGAGACCATGTAAGATATGATGTTGCTGCTGCATAAATAGGCATACATAAATACCATAGCAGATGTAGACAGGTGGAGCTGGTGGGTTTCAGAGAAACTCTGATAGCATACTGGCAAAACTAGTATACAGTGAACACCGAACCAGACTATTTAAATGCTGAGCAAACAATCGTATTAGCTGTAGAATGAACAGAGGCCATTCAGCTTGTGCTGTGTAATAAATGATGCGATTGCTAACATATTGCATAAAGAAGACCTATCAGAAGACCCATCTAGAGTTTCATGACTGAACTAGATGTATAGCTCAAATGGTATTTTTTTGGGTGAAGTCTTCAAAATGTCTTTAAAGATTAATTGTTTAAATTCATTTGTATGTGGTTACACTGGTAAATTACAGCCCTGTGTGTTGATGTGTGTGTTTATCTCACCAATGCAAGCGCAGAGCATGCAGGAATGCAGACAGTCCCTCCATGATGAGTAAGATGCACACTGTTAGCATGGCAAAGGCAGAGAAAATGATCGACAGGCCAAAGAATCCACCACCACTCCTCGAGGACAGTCCAAGATGCATCACCATTCCCCAAAGAACCTCAGACAACTCTGATATACAGACAAAGAGTGAGTTAAATTTTAATGAGCCTGTGGATGTGTTGTGAATATTTGTGTGCGTGCGTGCGTGTGTGATTGTGTGTGTGTATGAACTTACGAGCATGAGCCAAACTAAGGGCCCAGAGCCGCAGGTATGAGGCAGTGTTGGAGATGCAGCCCAGACAGTACTCTATAGTGTGAATGGCCTGATGAACAGCCACATCTCCAAAGTTAAACTACAGACAAAACAAACAAACAAACAAAACATACAGGAAAGGGTCAATTATGATCTTTCAATGTAGGATCCAATCCATCTTCTACTGGAAGCTTCTTAAACTGAAGCCAAGTTTTATGCAAATGTGGCTAGTAAAGTGTTATCTGATTAAGAAATGATAAACGAGCAGTAGAAAACAGCACTCTTCTATTAAGGAGCACTGGCTCTGTAATTCATCTTCACTTTCCATCATAATATTTTCATACTGTGTAAGATGTAAGATGCATGGAGTCATTAGTGTTGAGAACAATAGAGCTGTGATTGTGATGTCAGTGATCTTTTTCCTGTCTTTTAACAGTCCAGAGAGATTACAGAATAACACTTTTTCCTGTCTTTTAACAGTCCAGAGAGATTACAGAATAACAAGCATGTTTTTTTCATTTTCCATCTAAAGATCACAGATCCCCTTCTGTCAAGTCATGAGCAGTGTATGTATAAAAACACTGTTCTATGAAAAGTCTTTACTGAAAGTTTATTTTATAATATATGCAGAGTGCTGCAACTGACTGGCCATCCAGACCCTATGGATAAGTGGTTTGGAAAATAAATGGATGGAAATGTTTACTGCCTTCACAGATACATACTATGTACATGCTTATGCATGCTATACGAATGAAATGTATGTATGAAATGGTTTCCAGGGGTGCACAAACCCAAAACTGTATGAAAAAAAAAACTGAGACTAACTAGAGATAACTGGAAACTGACAGGCTACATTGCAAGCCTTAGTGCTCAATTCTCATTCCCATTCTCATTTAATGCTCATATCCAATTGTTTTGTTTGTCTATTTATATAATCTTTTTCAAATGTGGCCAATATCTGTTGTAAATGTGAACTGGTCACGGTCCTGAACTGACATGTATGTGCAAAAGAAAAAAGAAAAAAAAGAAAGACAGCACACTGTCATACAAAAGCAAACTGACGCCAACAATTTTGTGCACAGGCAACGAGGATGAGGATGTTTTTTCGCATTTACATTTTGAAAAAAGTTTGGCTTGTATAGAGCTGTTACTGTAATATTTATGACTTCTAACACCTCACTGTCCCCCACTGACTAACTTTGCAGCTGTCTTCCATATTAACCAAGTGACCAAGGACCTATGTTATGTAAAATATTTAGATTGTGATAAATGTTGATCTAGAGTGTCACAAAAGTTGCATGAATTCCCACATATGGAAGTGGCCCAAATAAGAATCGAAAAGATCAGATTCCATGTGGTTTGTCATGAAAAAAAAATAAAAAATCTATCTGAACATGGCCTAAATGAATGGACAGCACTTGAGTCCACCAACATGTCCAGGGTGCTTAGGTGGTCAAATATTAGGTTCAATAGAAATAAGTTTTACTTAAAAATTAAATAAATAATTGAAGGAGCATTGATATCAGGTGTGTTTATCAAGAGGGAAAAGATAGGACTGATTCTTCCCTCTTGTAAAGTCTTGTAAAGTTTGGCTTGGCAGGGGCTGGTTTCCCTTTTCCACTTGACTCTTTTGTTAAGAGTGCCTAATGGTTCAGAAGCCATCACGGAAACCCTGACGTAACACACTCATTGTTCTACAGCAGAGGTGTGTTACCAGGATATAATAGGAACCAGAAAGCCAAGGTTATTGAGTGACATAGTGCATAGATTACACTAGTGTGCATTAACTCAATAACACAATATCAAGGATATTACATAAATCTAACAATCATGTATAGAAATAAGAAACTGCAGTGTGTCACGAATGACCTTTTCATCAACCTACATGTACATTCAAAACAATTTAACAATGTTTTCATTGTTTGATTGCACTGAATATTTTGAGAAAATTATTAAATTACTTATTTTGAGTATATTTTATATTTACATACATCATCTATTTATAAGCTGTTCATTTAAATAAAATACAGTTGAATAAAATATTTATTATGAATTCTTTCCATGAAGAATTTATAAAAAAAGATTATGTAAATGCAAAAGTAACAGAACAATACAGAAAATTATCTTACCGGTTCTTCCTCTGAATGCTTGAAAAGTAGAGAACAGTGTTTTAGATAAATCAGAGAGAACAGTATTAATGTTTCTAATTCATGTGAAATTAATTGCATTAAATGTTAATGCATACCAATGAGAATAATAAGTAAAGCAGGTCAAAGGTTACAGATCAGACAAAGAAAGCAATCTGTTAGGAAACCCATTCTTTAGCAAGTGTGTAATGTGTGTAGTATTCTCTTTAACTCTGGCACACGTGCACCAAGCACTGATAGACTACTATTATTCAATATTCTGATATGTGCATGCTGGATCCTGTCCTTATGTTTGCACTTTACACTCATACTAAATTTTTCCATCTCAGTAGATGAGGATCTATGCAATCCTCTTTCACCACAAACAATTAATGCCATGTGTGAGTAATACCACAGACCTTCACCTCAGTCATAACTCATCATGCTACTCATAATAATAAATTACAGAAAGATTCAATTCGGATGGCCATAAATAATCACTGTTTCAAAACAAGTTTCAAAACTTCAGTGCATTCCAAAATCATTGAATCATCATATTGCTAACTTTCTGTTTCCATTGTGTTTTAAACAGACCACACATCAATAATAGTGATGACACTAACATTTAATAATAAATAAAATTAAAGCTGCAAGCAGCATTTATTGGGGTTCAAGCGTATTAAGACCTTTATGCCATCTATGGTGCTTTTTACCACGGTACCCTGTATGGCTAAAATATCTCAGCAATCAGAGAATATACCAGTGTAAGTAAAACGGCACCTGCTATTTGCCAATACTTTTGGGCAATCTGTTGCGAACCCGTGAATCACACAAGCGAAAGTATTTTTGATAACTATTTTTGCCATGAGTGGTTTTTCAGAATGAGCTGCCCGTCTTTGAACAAATTGCACCCAAATGGCCTATGAAGGAGTTTCAGAAAAATAGATTTTGCAAATAACGCAAATGTTTAACGAACAATTTATGACACATTGGTGTCTATTGAGGCGAAGAAAGTTGTTCAGACTGAAGGATGTCACCATATGATAGATGAGATATTGTGTATGGTGATACGTTAGCGTGATATCTAGGAGTCTAACACACAATTGCCACACCCCTGACCATTTCTTCCAACTTCCACAGACCTCCCTAGGCCATGAGTCCAAAGGCCACCGAGTGTTCGTCCCCATATCGCCTCCGTTAACTCTGTCCTAACAGATGCTCAAAATTAACAGCCGATGGCAGCCTGGGAGTTTTCCTTTCGTGATAACACAATGTCATCATACATCATTAAAGCAACTTGGACAAAGCCATGCAATGCAATATTTTCAATTCCTTTGGACTAAAGTTGCATAGTTATAGCTGCTTTTGATTTTTTGTTCGGATATAGCACCACCAGTGGTAATCGCCCAACTTGTTTTGTGTAGACCACAGAATGAACTCGACATGCGTTGACAGTTGGTGAAAAATATCTAAGGTTTCGTCAGAGTATAACCCTTTAAGTGTAAAGTGCCCTGCCTACTTCGAACCTTTTGCTGCTGCCGTCACGAATAGTGCGAATCAACCGATAAAAAGTCGTTTGCCCAGGACGGTCTATAGATAGATGTATATCATGTTTGGAGTGAATCAACAGAGTGATTCGAAAAAGTTAGATTTTTGCCAGGACTGGTCAAATTTGGCACGAAAATTTAAATGGCGGAAATGAATATACATACTTTGTTTGGCTGAATTCCAATGATAACATCAACGGTCTAGGATTTATGAGCAGTGTTACGCATTATGGTCGCTGTAGGCCCCCTATTGGCCATCGTGTCATAACCTTGTCAGGGGCTTCTTCCCCTAAATTGCAGACCCCCATCTGTGCCAATGGTGTCATAGTCTCTATCCTTATGTGGGTAGCTCACAATTCAGTTTTCTAGGGATGGGGGGGCTCGGAATAATAATAAATAAACTCCACAATTACAATAGGGTTTCAGCGCTACGTGCTTGAACCCCTAATTACATAAATGTGTTGCTTGTTCAAATTGTCAAGATGCGTGCTCACAAAAACATCTAATAGGTTGAAGTCACACCAACTTTTGCTATTTAGTTTAATTTTTATTAAGCATTATACTATAAGTATTTAAGTATATTTAAGTAATATATTTATATAAGCATTAAGATTTGTTTGCATTGTGACATTATTTTTATAACAATAAAGCACATTTCTTATTGCAGCTGTAATGGATCTGGTTTTATTTTTATCAATGATGATTCCCATGACTGTAATGTATTTTTACTACATTACAGTAAAACAATGTAATACAATAAACTTTATTTGAATCAGGTATTACAACAAATGCTACTATAAAATATAAACACTTCCCAATTAAAATATGTTTTAGCATTAGAGTAATTAGAACTTAAGAGTAAAATACTTAATAAAAAACAATCTTAATGGTCTTAAAAACATGCTTAATTTTCTTTATGCAAAATATAACTATGTATTTTTTTATTGATTCTGGTGTAAAATATTATTTGGAAATATTCATGACAGGTTTCATGAGATTCACCCTATCTAAAATATTATGCTACCAAGAAAGCAGCTTTTAATTCATTCAAGTGTATTTTTTCAATCTGCTCAGCACATGATGGAACAGAGGGTTCAGGGCAATGTCAAAAGTTAAGACAGAGGATGAAAATATTTTGCACATTCCAGTGGCGGGTATGTTTGGAGCGGGTGAGTCAGACTGCTCACAGAGACTCAGTGAGAAGTTACTCCTCTGTTTACATTTCTCAAATTACTGTAGGATAACAATCCTTTAATCAGTCTCACTTCTGTCTAAGCAGATACACTTAAAACATTGGTAGTATATAAACCACGGTTTCTTTACCACAAACTACAACATCTCACAAGAAAACATCACTCTAACAATGTATTTCTGTGTGCCATCAAAATGTTTCTAAGCTGTTGTGATTAGGTTGTATTTTTATGTGTGTGAGAAATATGCACCAATAAATATCAGAAAAAAACTTTATTAGAGTGATGTTCCCAATTCAAATAATTCCATACGTGACGTACCACTGGCTGACAGCACAGACTCCACCCACCTCATCTCTTCCCCGGGGGGGGGGGGGGGGGGGGGGGTGGGGGGGGGGGGCTTGCTGCGAGAGTCTGGTCGTGGTCAATGATCTCCGCCTCGTCCTCTGTAGGCCCGTTTCCGACCCGGACGCCACCGAACTTCTGCGTGCCCTGTTGGGTGAGTCCGGTGGGTGAGCCTGTCTGCTCTAAAGTTTCTAGATTCTCTGCAGGTCTTGCCTCCCTCATCTGGGACTAAATACAAACAAGGTCTGTGTGGCTATCAGCATGCCATGGGCCGTCTGAGTGTATGCTGTGTTTGGTACAGCTGTTTGGGGCACCTACCAAACACAATGGAGCTACACCTTTCAATCGCAATGCAGCTGGGCCTGTATCAGAAATGAACTTAAGGGAAAATTTGTGTCCTCTGACACTGATTTCAGGTATTTTATTATGTCCTTTCTGCAGACTTATAAGTGCATTACCACCACCTATCTCTCAAATGGACCATTGACACTCCCAATTGAGATTGTAGATAGAGTGTCAATGGTCCATTTGAGAGATAGGTGGCAGTAATGCACTTATAAGTATGCAATCCGCCGTAAAGCAAGAAGACGCCTCACGCACAGGCTGAAGAAGAAGACGCGATCCCGCACAGGACAGTCCAGACATTGTGGTGAAAATCAGAGGTAAAAAACTATATAAATACTGTTCAGTTTCTTGCACAGACCGATCGTTTTGTGTCTTTACACATAAATGTATCGTCACGAGCCGCAGGGTTAATTTGGTTTTGTTTGTGTATGTTTTTATGACTCTCAAAGCCGTGATTCCGAAACAAAAAAAAAAAAACCTCCACTGATTATAGGACTGGACAGACTGCAACGGTTTGACTTAAAAATCTTCGTTTGTGTTCTACTGAAGAAACAAAGTCACCTTACATCTTGGATGCCCTGGGGGTAAGCAGATAAACATCACATTTTCATTTTTGGGTGAACTATCCCTTTAAGTACACTTTATTATATCCAAAGTTAAAGGTATAGGTCCTGTCCCCCTAAAATGTATTTTGATGTTTTTTTCAGCTGTTTGGACTTTCATTCTGACTGCACCCATTCACTGCAGAGGATCTATTGTTGAGCAAGTGATGTAATGCTCAATTTCTCTAAAACTGTTCAACTTGGCTGGCCTGAGAATCAGTATTTTTTTCAAATCGTTTTTGGGTGAATCATTCCTTTAAAGGTAAAAAAAAAAAACATTAATAGTCTCTGGGGCATTTTTGTCACTTTCAAGATGGATTTACAAAATGTAAAATCCATCCTGCTGAATTTGACAGATTTTTCCTAATTTCAACAAGAACTGATACTAGTTCCACAGTATAATGAACTTCAGCCTTATTAGCTGTATCACTAAAAAAACTGTAGAGATGCCCTTGTGCATTATGGTAAAAAATCTTTGTTCCCCAGAGTGTCTTTCCACTCTAATCTTAAAATGATTAGTATTTTTCTCAACAACAAAAAAATATAATCATCATCAATCATCAAGTATTTCACAATTTTGAGAACATCAGTACTTTCTATTGATTAAAACTGTCATGTGAATTGAACACAAGTAATTTATTACCTATTATCTTTTATCTAACTATTCTAAACAATCTTAAACCTGCTGTAAAGCCTTGCAGCATGGTAGGTGCCCCATTGGGCCAAATTAGAGTTGCCTCCTCCTTCACAATCTCATGTGAGCCTACCTAAACAGATGAAAAATCATGCAGACTTCTACTCTATCAAATAGACATATATACACACAAGATATACATTTATGAAGAAATTCAGTGAAGGTGTTATACTTGGCTTTGTCCCATGGCATGCTGTTAAAAACATCTGAGGAAACACAATGTTCACAGTCTATAACTCCAAACCCCAATATCAGAAGACTGTTTGTTTGTCATATCTACTAATATTTATGTAGTCTGCGTTTATCATGGGCAATGAAACAAAAACACTTTCAACATTCCACTTCAGTATCACGCTCATTAAATGAATGACATAAAATGAAAGAGAAAGATGAAGTTTGGCTGATTTTGATTAGAGTAAATAAACATACCAGGTGCTTCTTCCACAGGTGCTGACGGCGCAGGACCATAGTCTTCACCACCAGCATACAGGGCACACACGCCAGAGCTATCACCACCAACAGAGACTGAATCCCCACCTATGCACACATAGAAAGAGATCCGACCAAAATTCTATCTGATTTTAATCAGACTTCCATCCACCTACAACTATTTTTTTTCTGTAAATGTGTGGTACCTGTCCTCTGTACAAGGGTTTGTTGGTAGGATCATTGTAGTTGAAAAGACACATATTGATGAAGGCGATCAGAAGACTGGGAGCATCTTTAGATGTCGCTGCATCGTAAGCCGTCCACTTGTAGAAGATGAGCAGGATCAGATAACCAAACAGACTGCTCATGAACACAATCTCAGGAATGAAACCCAGGAAAATGTTCAGAGGTTTCTTGAAGTACCTGTGAGACACATGAAAAAATCTGTAGTTAGAACAATACATGAAATGACGATTCCCTGTCATTAATTCGTACACTAGCTACTTCACACGCACAAATTTGAACACACGCTTACAGGTGATTGAAGAGGGACAGCGTGATTCCAAACAGCATGTGAATGACACCCAGGACTACAGACATCTTCATCTTGAACGAGTTCAGGAATGTCAGCTTATTTGTGGCAATATTCCAAATCTAAAAGAGAAGTATTAGTAGAACAGCATCTTATAACAGCATCTCTGTAGATTTGTTATCATTTGAACTGAAGAACTGTATTTTGGTCGTTTATAATACTACACATAACTATGTAAAAGTACAGAGGAAGAGGTGGTCTCATTTGTGCTTTTTGGTAATTATTGGTCTTTGCACATATGCAATACAGCATAAAAAAAATGTTGTCTGACAAGGTGTTTTTTTCTCTCAACTTTTACAAAAATGTCTGAAGACATATTCTGTCCCATTCTGTCTACACTCAAAGACCAGATTCTATGTAAAAGGCCTCTAATCCTCTCTTTCCTTTAGTGAAAAAGAAGTACATTTTAGCATACTTTAAAAAATACTAATACAGAAATAATGAATCGAATATACTTAAGTAAAACTGTATGTAATGCTTTTGGGAACACTTATTGCTGTTTTGAAATAAATGAAACATGTGAATTTTATATGAAATGCAACGATGTGTGTAATTTCTTAATTATATTTGCCTTTGAGATATGGTTAAACTGTACTGACAAATGTAAACAATAATTTATTTTAAATTAAACTATATATAATATGTAATTTCTATTTCTATATTTCTATAAATATATTTATAATTACATGTTTGTAATTATGATGTTGCAATTTAGTAATCATTTTAAAAGTAATGTTGGCTATCACAATACAGTTCAAATGATAAATAAGTACTTAACATATGTTATGTACAGTACTGTACAATACTGTTAATTGTGCTTATTTAAAGCACTACAAAAGATTATGAACATCACATTCTGTTTCAAGCACCTTATTTGTGTACACTTATGCTGAATTTTGTCAACATACAATGCGGGCACCGCAGTAAAAATGCATGATGTAAAAATGTGTCTGAGGTGTGAATTAATTTATTTGTCTAAGCTGTCTCTGCATGTCTTTGTGTATACTGCATGAATGAGTTTTGTGATACATACGGGGTCGATGCCCAGGGGATAGGGGCCACCAAACACGCCAGGAACAGCAGGGTCTAACTGAAGAACTGAGTTACCATCCAGAGTCTCAAACCTACAAATACATAGGATAGAAATAGCAGATTATCACATTCGTTAAAAAGTGAATGTTAGTCAGGATATAATAATTGCTTTTCAGCAGTCAAATGAGATGAGACGCTGTATTTTACATGTTGGTTTAATGTTTTGCTTTTTGTTATTTTCATTATAAATTCATTTGACAATCAAAGTAAGATTGTATGATTGCTGATGTTGTTTGATTATATTCTAACTGTTTTACTGATGTAATTTTGTGAACTTACGTCCAGTTTCCCTTAGGGAAAAACATGGGCCGCACACTCCAGCTTGAGCCGAACATGTTGAGGGATTTGGAGAAGCAGTCATTGTAGATCAATCCGGTGTAGACTGAGAATATCCCCATCAAAAGAATGATGTAGCGTCCCGCAAAAATCATGCTAAACATCTACACACAAGAGGGGAGAGAAAATAAAAATTAAGGTTAGACATTTATGACTTTTACATTTATGAACAATCCTCAAATAACATCATAAAAATTCATACCAATTTTGCACCTCTGAATTTGACTTCTATGATATCTTGTTATATTATGTAATTGTATGTTAAAGACTTCATGTATTGGTTTGACTGCCTTAAATGTCCTTTTTTTTAAAAAATAGTCAACTGTCTGTATTATAAATGTGAATGTACAAATGTAAATTTTTTATATCTTCTAAAGGTTCATTTTTAACATTTAGAAGTACACTAAAACCACCAAATTTTATATTTCTTAAATGTAATAATTATTGATCAGCTGAGACCTCATTGTCACTCTTCTGTGCGAGCAGGCGGCTCTCTCTGATGACCAGATAAAGTGCCGCACATGTCATCAGCACTCCATGACCCATGTCCCCAAACATGACAGCAAACAGGAACGGGAATGTAATGATTGTGTATGGCGCTGCAAGAAACAAAACAGAAAAATCCAATCATATGTCATGTGCCGTCATGTGTTAAAAAAACAAAGTTATAATTTATTACCTGAGAAAAAGTGGACTGCACATTGTTAAACCAAAAAGTAGGGTTGTTTTCAAAATCTTATAAAGATGTTTTTGTTATATTTTCTGTGTTGGTACCTGGATTGATCTCTCTGTATGTTCCAATACCGTAAGCATCCACAATGTTCTGGAAACCCGAGGTGAACTTGTTGGTCTTGTTGTAAGTAGGTGGAGTCTGTTTGGTCTGCATTCGGTTCAAGATGGAGGGAACTGTGGAGCCACTCCGTTCCTACATTAAAACAAAAAACTTGATTAAATTGTCATTATTACCATTGTAGTATTATTACATTTACAGTGTGGTAATACTTTATTTTGACAGTCCCCTTTAGACATGCTACTAACATTCTGAAACTTCTCATACACTGTCTTCTTAATATCTGCTTTGATGGTCTCCTAACAGACATTCTACTGACTATAAGTAACTTAGCAAGTACTTGTCAACTTACTCTATTAACCCAAACAGTCTACTAATACTCTAAGTCAGGGATCCTCAAATCTGGCCCACGAGATCCACTCTCCTGCAGAGTTTAGCTTTTACCCTAATCAAACACACCTGAGCATGCTAATCAATGTCTTCAGGATCATTGAAAAATCACAGTTATGTGAGTTTGATCAGGGTTGGAGCTAAACTCTGCAGCGCATTGGCCCTCCAGGGCAAGATTTGAGGAACCCTGCTCTAAGTAGTTGACATGTAATTGCAGAGTTTCTAAAATAAAGTGTAACCTTTAAAGTACACTGCCAATCACATATACTCATTTTAGCAATATTTCCACAAATATAGTAAAGTCACGTAAATCCACATTATATCCACACAATAGTAAAATCACATAATCTATAAAATAACACAAATTGAAATACAATCAACTTCAGGAGGTGCATCCTGGTATGGTTTTAAAACAGTGTTGAAGTAGTTCACATGTATGTTGGAGGCTTTTCCTTCCCTATCTGCTCCAATCCATTTATTGTTACATGTAATTGCAATTTAAGCATAGTCAAAATAATAATAAATAGAAGCACAATTTAAATAGTCTACAAAACTAATTTCAATAATTTTAGCATATAAGCATGAGTTTTTAATATCATGACAAGTGAATGAAAAAAAACAAAAAAAAAAAAAAAAAAAAACAAAAAAAAAAAAATAAAATGGTTTCATTGCTTTCATTTGTGTACTGAATGGCTGAAATTACATCTCAGTGGCTGAAATCATTTATAATGAATATCGATTAGTATTACTCACTGTTCCCCTCCGCAAAGCGAATTGAATAGAATCAAGGTCAGAAACGGGGCACCAGACCTCAGCGATCAAACATTTCTGTGTAACGTCGATGTTACAGAGGTTCAGAGTGTGATAAATGGCCTTCATCTTCCTCACTTTGATGAACCACACACGTATGGTTTTCGCAGCAGCCTGTAAAACCCTCTGCCGGTGGTCTTCTGTTTGATTCAGTACCTATATGTTTGAAAACATTTGAAATACGTTAGGGCATTTTATGCTATTTTTGGTTTTATGAGGTCAAGTTCAAACAGAGTTTAAATGCAATCAACGATATTAAGTTGAGAAAAAGAAAAGCACAGATGGGAGAAAAATCTGACTGTAAGACTTTTTTTGGGACAGCATACCATCTGGAGGTCATCAATGCGGGTGTTGACACCTGATGCCATTTCCTTCCTCTCCTGAGGGGTCTCAGGGCACGGGTACAGAGATGCACGGAACCTGGAGATGAAGTTTAAAATCTGTGATTAGCATGGGATGAAATTATGTGAATAATTAAAGATCATAAAAGACCATGCTGCACCCTTCACAGATCTTCTTCACTCTGTTCTTCAGCTGGTCTCCTTGGAAGAAGATGATAAACACAGATTTGTGCACCTGGTCTCCCTGTGATGAACAAAGACCCATAACTTCAGATCAATATTTTATCACGCTGACGCTGGAATATAAAATGTCAAATGCAAACATCTTAACTGACTTGAATACGAATTTCGAATAAGAATAGACACTAACGGTTGTGGGGTCCTCAAGAGGGTCCTCAATCTCTGTCTGACGTAAAAAGACATTTCCACGGCAGACTCTCCACAGCATCCTTTCAAACGTGGGGATTCTCTCCCGGTTTATAACCCCAGCCACAAACCTACAGGGAGTACACAGAGGTTTTATGTTACAATTTTTTACAGTGTACATACTGTCTTTGTGTGAGATAAAGGTTTTGATAAACAGGACTTTAATAAATCCTAAACACACAATCATAAACCATTTTATTATATGTTCTAAATATCTTCCACATTATGAAAGTCACTTCTTATAAGATCTATAGTGACTAAACTCTTAAACAGTGAGGGAAAACAGTGAACAGAAATAAACATATCTCACTCAAAAACTCTCAAATTCCATATTAATAGTAAAAGATATAGAAAAACAATAAATGTTATTAATATAATAATCTGTTCATTACTAATCTGCCTAAAAGTGTTCTCATCTGCCTTTACCATACGTGCTGTTTAGCAGCATGTGACATGAATGGAATTGGCTTTTCAGTTCAAATAATTGTGGTACTTTTATTTTATATTAATTAAATAATTTATGTTTTTTATATTTTAGTTACATTTTACATTACATTTTCAATTTGATTCTTTGATCTTAATTTGATTACTGACCATTATATTAGAATAGTTATATACAGCTATATATAATAATATATACCGCTTACATATACAGTATTATCAGCACTTAGCTCACCCCAGTCGCAGGGGTGCCTCTACCATCCTCCCACTGGTTCCATCAGATGATGATTCTTCCAAAAGATTTGGATCCTCCATCTAAAGGGTAAGGGTCAAAGGTAATTTCTATGTAACATCTCATTGTGAATGGATAAAGTGGCTTTTAAAGATTTTTCCCCTGTAGTGGACATCATGGATCAAAGGGTTAAATAACTAACACCTGAAATGTCTCTGTGATTTTTGTCAATTTTTTTCTTCTCACACTCTAAGAAGTTTGTGATCATATTGTGCGAGAACAGTCAGACCTCATCAAAGAACTGCTGGGTTCGTCTGAGGATATGCTTGAGTTCTGTCAGCTCTAGAAAGTTCTTCTTCAGGGCCTCTTGATTAGTGTTGATTTCCTTCAGCTCATTCTCCAGCTTCTCAAAGGTTGCCTAGTGATCAATAATATAAACAGAAATTAAGGATATTATAAACTAACAATACAAATGTCAAAATATTCCCAAAGGTTTCCGTAACCAGGTATAGAAAAGTCTGACACCTTGTCACTGAGTGAACATATGAGATGCAAGAAAGGGTTTGGTAAGAGCTTAAAAGGTGCTTTTTTGTTCAATTGTTTAAATATTTCTGAAAAGTCTACCATCAAACTGATGGAAACAGACTGTTTTGGCCCCACCAGAGCTGCATGAAGATTCTTTAAAATTTCGCCTTTTGTGTTCCACAAAAAATAACAGCATATGGGTTTGGAACCATATGAGGGTGAGTGAATGACAGCATTTTTATTCAGACAGAATGATTCCATTAAGGTCATGAGAGGGTAAAATTACCTCAAGGTCAATCATGTCTCGTGGGAATGGGACTTCGGGATTCTCACCAGTGTCCATTGTTGGAATGTTGGCTTTCTTAATTTCCTTCTCTACGAACCCTGCAGAACATGACACCAGCACCAAATTACTAATGATATTCAATAATTTTGATTATTTCTCACAGAGAAGGGTGAGTTTTTGTTAGGGCTGGGCGATATAGTTAAAAAATGTATCGATGATATAATGTTTCATATCATTCGGTATCGATAATTATTTACATTTTTTATAACCTTTTTTAAAACAAAGAGAAATAGAATTTTTTTTTTTTTACCATTTACCAACTGTATGTTTTTAATTAACTCACTTTATTGAGACCAACAACATTTTTTTTTTGTTTTAACAGTCAAACATAAAATAAAAATTAAACAAATATCTAATTTATAATGTTTTATGTGCAGATTAAATAGGTTAAACTTTTGGCTTGTTTCCCGAGGCCACAGGAGGGCGCAATGAGCAAAATAATGCAGCACAACGCAAGGAAATAACTGTCTATAAAAAAACGTGCATTACATCTAAATTAACTCATATAAATCAAATATAATTTCGTAATTGCATAAACAATTATGAACAAAACAGCATCACGTATTTATGCATTGCTTAATACAAAGAGCCGAATAGCCCATCACACAGATTGCATTTAAAAACATATGAGACGCAGTGAAAAGGAATAAACCTCCACAAATTCGTGACGTGTTTTCTAAAAGTTTCAACTGTTTTAACTTTGCATGGCTTTCTATACATCTCTTGTGTGACGCGAGTGCAGCAGTCATATTTGTCCGTCTAGAAAATGCGCTGAATATGCGTTCTGTGTGAATGGCTTGGTTTCGGTTTTAACCCATTCAAGATCTTCTCCGCATTGAGCTTCTATATTTCTCTAATATTTTGAATGAATAACGCAGCAACTGTGCTTCTCGTGGGCTAGACTAACAAAAGATTTAACTACAACGTCACTTACATCATCATCGCCGCATCTCGTGCTCCACTGATGACGCTCCCTGATGCACACCTAACATTCATTGTACTATTTTTGCATTCAAATGCAAATGTTTATTTTAAATTCAACTAATATTCATTTTTTTAATTCACAATCTCCTCATCACAGGCAGGCACAGCACTCATGTTTGTGTGTGCTGTCTGCGTCACTCATAGCACGTGCCTATATCGTGCACTATATCGAAATTTTTTTATATCGTTATCGAAGAAGGTGCACCGTCGAAAAATATCGATACCGTTTTATCGCCCAGGCCTAGTTTTTGAATTCTGGCTTAAAAAAATATGGGCGGTCATCTTGGATGCCAACATTTTATTGTGAACCCCTTCACCACCACAGAAATGATAAATGTAAAAAATACAGGGTACAACAATGCTATGTTATTTGATCCAAAACAGAAAAATACAGTAATATTGTTTTATTTTTTTTCAATTTAAAATAACTCTTTAACCCCTTTCCCCCCCCCCCTTTTCTCTTTGCATATATTTTTAAAGGTAATTTATTCTTGTGATGCAAAGCTGAATTTTCAGCATTAAAATCTGGCCTTCAGTGTTTTTTCAAATATTGTAGATTTATGTGGCAAATGATTGCTAAAATATATTTTGAGACAAACGTCTATTAATTTTCAGGTTTGTTCAACATAATTAAATTAACAGTTTTCCTTGATGCGTGTCTTTAGCCCCATAAATGAAAATGCATAGCCTTAGTTATTTATGACATTACATGTACATTTTTTCTTACTTACTTCCTATTTTGGTATTTAACCTAAACTTTATGTAGGTGATGGTTTGGAATAGTACACATAATAATGTGTTCTTTCTAGCTAACAGATATCACATGACTTTTTCCACCATTTTTACCCAATCAGCGAACTAGCTGCAGCTGTCAGTCATTCTGAGGAGTCAGGACGAATTATTACTTCACTGACTGTCCATTGCTGGGCTGCTTATATCAACATAATGATAATCAGCCAAAGTTCTGCTCTGAGAAAGTTAAACACAATCTGTTGTGTGATGCCTGCGAGACTTTGTGAAGGAATCACATAACCAGAGGCCATCTGTTAAACTGTTTTTATCAAGGGTGTGCCACTCCTTCTCAAAGAAGATGTGAATAACATTCACGGGATGAAGACTGAGCACTGGCATAACACCATATGTTTCTCTACGAGAGGTGTTGACAGTCTGTATGAAATAATTCAATTCTTTCTCCAAACTGTATATTTTTACTGAATGATACTCATTAGGTAGAACGAAACCTCAACATATTCCCAGTGTTTTTACTTTGATATGGATAAAAGGGGTTAATGCAGTAAAACAGCTGTGACACCTAATGAGAAAAGCAGATGGTAAACAGTCATCAGTGGCAAGACTTTTCCATGATCTAAAGGTGTGATTAGCAATCAATATAACACAAAGTCTAAATGCTGCAATTTTAGAAAAGAACTAAAGTGTTGAACAGAAGTAATGTTAAAGGATAGTTCCCCAAAAATGAAAGTTCGACTTACCTTCTGTTGTTTTAAGCTGTATGCTGTTATTTTCTTATTCTGGAATATAAAATGATCATTTTTGTCCCCATATAATGACAGTGATCATGCTCCAAAGGTAATAAATTATACCATAAATTTAAGTAAGTACATTTAAAATGAAAGATGATGGAAAGTCAACACAAAACAGCAATATAAGTAATAGCTAACGTGGTCTTCTGAGGCTTTTGTAAAATGAACATAAACCTCTGAGATTGCAGAGGACTCAATAGTCCATCTAGTCACTTGAAATGATCATTTGTGCTTTTTTAATGTATATGAAGGAAACTAAGAGGAGTGTAAATTGTAAACTTTTGCAAGGATGCTCTTGCTCTTTAAGCTCTTTAAGCTAAAATGCACTTTTCCATTGTTCAACATGTTCTTATTGTACCTCAAGACCAATCAGCAAAAGGGTTGTCCTTCCAGCTGGACATCTGACAATGTGCAATGGACAGTTTGGGTTAAGAGCTTTTGCTCTTTTAAAACATGACCCCATAAATCCCAGCTGTGACCTTTGACCTACTGGTTCAGCCACTTACAGTCTTTGGTTTGGTTCTGTCCGCTCTTTCTTTCTGGTCTGGAACTTTCATGTAAAGTTTATAGAGTATGTAGTCGAAATCAGAGTCAAGGTCAAGTCAATACCCTCCACTCTAAAGGTACAGGTTTGAATTAAGGCGTTTTATTATGATAAGCGTTTAATCTTTCCGAAAACTTTTTTCTGGTCTGTTAGTGAAATTTTATATGCTCGTAATGTATTCACAATATGTTAGCTTTATCTGTTTTCTTCATCTATTCCCATCTCCAACCTTGAAAGATGATATAAAAATGACAGCAAATTATTGCTTTCCAGTGACTGCTGCCTTTATTACAGAACATTATAGGCTACAAAAGTATGCTTTATCTCGATTAGTTATTGCTATACCGTTCTATAAATTATGTGATATTAAGATTTTGTAGATGTTTAAGAGGATTAGACAACGGAAATCGAGAGAGTTGGTGTCTTTAAATGAGTTGTTTGCTGACCTCTGCTGGTTTTGATTTGAAAGTACAAATTTAACTTTTGCATCCCTTATAAAACACAAAAGCAACTTGCAAAATACTTAGCATTATTTAAACAGGAGTAATTTCATTCAGAATGCCAAAATGAGCATGAAAGAAATAAAATATGAACATGTCCTATTTGCTGCATTTGCGAAAAACTTAGAACAGAGTTACTCCTATCAAAAAACAAAAAAGAAACCTGCCAACCCCCCACCCCCCCCCCCCCCCCAAACACATTATCACGGTGAAGGATTATTTGAATTTAATTTCATTTATACTGAATATTTCTGAGAGAGTATTTCTTAATATAAAATGGTTCACACAGTCTTTCCATACTTAAACTGACGTTAATTCATAGTTTGACATTTGCTAAGACCTCTTTGTTTTTGAAACAATTGTCCCCACTGTGTCTGTCCCACAGGCAGGTCTCTGCATGAGACTTTAACTCTGCTGCCTGGCAACCTTTTGTATCCACGACCAATGCTGACTGGTTTAAAAAATATTTGCTCAAACACAGAATTTCAACTCTTTACTGTCTACTTTTATGCGTCTGAATGACAGCCACTCTGCTGTAAAGAAAGGTAGTGAGTTAAATTGGATTTGAGGAATTCGTTCTTTGAAATGTACTGTTGATAGAATAGGTCTTGCTCAATTTACTTTCTTATTTCAGTTCTATGATGTTGTATTTAATGTCCCCCTCTATATTAAAATATGTTTACATTTCTATCACCTAATTAATCTTGCACCTTTTGCATATGTACTATCATTTATATTAGATTCTTCATTAAGAAATGAAGTTTATGCGGTTGCTAATGAAAGTTCGAACCCTTTTATGCCTTGTACATATACTTACAAAAATCGGTGTAGTAAAATTTTCACTCAGAAAACGCTAGTTATTTTCACAAATAATTACAAAGAAACTGCAACTAACACTGAATTAAATGTGATATTTTGAAAGTTGATTTTCTTGCAAGTTGTACTCCAGTAATCTTTGTTTTATTCACAACTTGTGTATTTGTTTGGTCTCAGAATTCTTGCGGCCTACATACAATTTGGCTGATTCAAATGAATCGTCCTGAGCCTTTGAAACTCCCTGTCTGTTGATCTCGAAGAGCTGCCTCTTTTATGTGAGTCAGAACTTGGATCCTCAAGAAGGAGTTTGATCCATGGAACATAAAAGCCCCTGACTTCACCCCAAAACTGTACAGATCTTCGGGTTTGCCACGGATCAAGAGCAAAAAAATTCACCTGGTTAAATCAAACAATAGTGTGGATGGAAAATCGTTCATTTTGGTAAAGATTAACGATGTTACTCCTTCAATATTGCCTGGACTTGAGAAAAAGGGATGTAAAGCACGACCATTTATCACATTCTACAAACCACCAGACACACTAGAGTCAAAACTGCTGTTTGTGAGTGCAGGGATGTATCCAGCGGGGCTGTACAAAGATCCAAAACCTCATAACTTCAGACCTGTAAGTTTCTACTAAGATTATGGTTTACTTTATCTGCATTGCACTACATCAACACTAGATGACAGTCTTTAAAAGACTTTGAAACACTCCTTATTCAAATGCAGTGTGCTGAGGGAATGCCGGAAATTGTGACTTCTTTAGAAAAGGATTCTGGCTGCTTGATCCTCAAGTCTCAGTGCCTAAAAGCAGGTAAAATTACTTGCATCTGTCCTGAAAACAGAGAGAAAAAATGGATTTTTTTTTTTTTTTTTTTTTTTTTTTTTTTTTTTTTTTTTTTTTTTCAACATTGGGTATA